>JBBHKE010000190.1:148567-167638 GCA_037447655.1 Zygnema cylindricum | reverse complement strand
GGTTATTGGTTATCGAGCGGTGAGGTGTCCCGATATATTGATACGAGACTGTTGAAATTCATATATTTTTTAGGTCTGTATTGGAAAAATAAATAGAGTGTTGAAAAGAGGTGACTAATAGTTCACTTCTATATTTTAGTTTGAATGTAAAGAGAGAGAAAGAGAGGACCAAAGGCACGCCATGGTTGCCGCATCATTTAGAAGGAGGCAGAATGAATTAGAAAGTATTTTACTAGTTTTAGCAAAATACTGCCCGTGGCCGGATTTGAGCCGGGATCTGTTGACTCTATAGACCCACGTCTTATCCATTATGTCACTAACGAAACGATACACGTGGAACGTTTCACGCATATTTAGCTATTGATTCAAAGGACTAATTCGCAGAAGACTAACCAAAACGCGCATTAATCAATTCATGCATGGAAGCGAATCGAAACCCTATAAATACAACTGATCGGACGGCCACCATTACAGCCGCCACCCGCAAGAAGCTTTCGGCGACCTTTGGGGATAGCGTCACGCAGTGCCACGTGGCGCCACATTATTTGACACCAGAGAAGATGGGAGGAGGAACCATGGCTCCCGATTTGGCACATGTCACCTTGAAGACCATGTCGTACAATGGCTGTACAATAAGTACATTGCCCATCGTACCTTCTTGTACTATATAGTGTTCCTATTGGACTAGGGTTTAGTAAAAGGTAGTCATGAGTAGGCAGACTAAGACTTAGTGATATTTCGGTACCTCTCTCTCAGAGAGCTTGTAACTATAAAGGTCATCTTTGACCAACCATAACTTACTGCTCAGGGGAGCAAATTCAGTGATTCTTTTTGCTGCGGACTCAGGGGAGTCCAAGCTTCACAAGGGTGTAGTCGGTCAGAGTCTTTGCGTGCCAGGGTGGCACTTATTCAGTGGGAAAGTCAAAGTGGGGAATATTGTCCAAAACACATATTCAAACTTTGCATTCTGTGGTGGAACTGAGCACACAAAAGGTCTTTTCTTCACAAGGGTGAAGGTGTATTGGGGTTCTAATTCTCAAGGGATCATTCATTTGGGTTTATATCAACTTGGAGTCGGCACTATCTAAATTAGCTTTTTTTGGATCTGTGAATTCTGTGGGCAATGGATCCCATACAATTTGAGAGACCAACAAATTCATTATCGGCAATAAGTAGACAAAAATACAATGCGCTACATAATAGTACTTTATAATACACTGTATTATATTATTGTCTTTATTTAACATGGCATCCTATGTATGGTCATTTTTTCGTACTTTATATAACGGGAGTTTAGTACGGACAACCATCCGTACAGTTGTATGGAACAAATCGTATTTTTATCGCCGATAGTTACCGGTACCGATGTTATCGCGATAAAAATTGATATTATATGATATCACAAGTACCGATACATTGTGTCAATATATCGATTATCAGTGAGCAAAAAAAGGGACATATCGGTTATCGACAAAACCATACCGATACAAAACAAAAAAACCCCATAAAAAATCGAACAAAACACTCTGAAAAGCAGGAAAGACATTACAAAACGAGTACGGAGGGATAAAGACCAAAAAAAAAACAAAAATAAGACTAGGGAAAAACTACAAACAATAAAGAAGCAGGCTTTGATATGTCGCGATATAATATGTCGGCGTATCGGTTTATTATATGGGCAAAAAACGCGATATTGATCTTCTCGATATATCGAAGAGCTATATTCATTACCGAGTACCTAAAACTTAGGTACATATCGAATATCGGCAAGTGGCCTTCGATGCACAACACTACTAAATGGTCTTTGTGGCAAATCATTCGATCCTGCACTGATCGCTACAGTACAAACCGTGTTGGGTTTGCTACAAGTTTTGCACGGTGTGTGGGAGGTGTGGGAGACACCCTTCTCAACCAAATAAAGCATTATTCCCACAAATCGCAAGATACTATTGTTGAAATTGATTGACTCCTAGAGTATTTTCTAGGTATAAATAGGTTAGTATAAAAGGAAAAAGAAAAGGGCAGACATCGTGTCTTCACCTTCTCTCTCTAGTCCCCATACTTGTTTTATTCACTGAAGGATAGAGAGGGTGGTTAAGCCATGGCTGCCTTAGTTCTGCTGGCAGGACTCAAACCTCCGACCGGTAGAGTACGGCGTAGCCGGTAGCTCTAACCAGTCTGTCGTGAAGTCCGTTAAAATACATGGGGTGTGATACATATTTAAACTAATTCATGATCCTAAAACCAATTAACTGAAATGTGAACAAAGGAACATAGAACTAGTTTATGTATTTGAGTGCGGACGTCATTTCACACGAAACAAATGAATCGGACATTTGTTTTGACGGTCAACATTTAATGTCGGATTTAATCCGACGGCGCATATCACTTCCGAGATCGCGGAATGGTCACATTAACGTTTATGGACGTGGCATCACCTGGCGCCACGTGGAGAGATGATATTTGGTCCCGGGAATTCCAGGGAATATACGGACGAGTGGAACAGTGACACGCGTCTGCTCAGTGGCCTTGTCGTACACAGGCCGTACAAAAAGAACACCGACCATAGTACCTTTCTGTACTTTACAATCATGTGATTGGTCCGTACTTCAATAGATAGGGGTTGTGAGAGGGATTTAGGCCTTAGGAAAATCTGGTAGATAGTTTTCTCTCTCTAAGAGAGTTTTGTATAAAACTGGCATTTTTGCCGGCTCGTATCTTATCGGCTGGTTAGCTGTTTTCAATGATTCTTTTTGCTACGGACTCAGAGGAGTCCAAGCTGCACAAAGGTGCAGTCAAATTGTCAGTTAGCCATTTTGGGCAGTAGTGATTGTGGCTTGAAGTGGGTTAGTTAAACACTATCTAGAGGCTTCATGTATTCTGTTGTCCAATGGAGGACACAGAATTGCAGGTAATGGGGCCACCCTCTTGGGTGCCCACCTTCCATGGATCTGGGTTCATCTATTGGGGAGCCATGATGATGGGAGCTTTGTGCGAAAAACGATACTGGGGTATCGTCAGTGGACAAGTAAAACGTCCACCTTCGGGAACTCCACTAGGATTTGGAGGAGTAAGGATCCAACAGCATCGACTACTTCCACGGAGGAGGCAGATGATGGGGGTAGCAGTGTATCAGAAAACGTGAAAGGGAAGGAGACACCCCTCACTCCTATTGCCACGGCACCGGGAGCCGCGGCCGTGAAGACCATGGAGAACCATACTCAAATGTGGGAAGACGTGAACATGGCTGCCAAGAACTTCATTCTAAGGTACCTCACGCAAGCTTTGGCCACTCCTCACCTTCACATTTACAAGGCTGAGGAGTTGTGGGTGAGTTTGGTGGAGATCTATAGAACTGGTACTATTCAGGAGCTCCAGTTGGCTGAGCAAAAGCTAGTGAGTTACACTTACAAAGGAGGAAAGATGTTAGATTATTGTAATGATCTTTCTTGTTTGTATATGGAGATGGAAAGTGTCGGGTGGACAGGTACAATGAAGATGAAAGTTAACACTCTCATCGTGAAGTTACCAGATGAGTATGAGAACATAGTGTACGGAGTACAGGAAATGACTGATAGTTCATGGAAACGAAACACAGTGGTCAAGATGATACTTGTACAGGAAAATACTATGGAGATAAGGAGAGGAGGAAAGAGCATTCAAGCTCTAGCAACTGGAGGGGACCAATAGGGGAAGGACCCGAAGAAGCCGTACAAAGGGGGAAGAGATCAGCCGGCAGGACCAAGGCCTCCAAAGGGCCTTTGTCATTTTTGCAAGAAGCCGGGACACTTTATCGCGGATTGTGTCAAGCTATCGGAGTTGAGGCTCCAAGAGAACAAAGGAGGGGATTCTTCGAGAGGGAAGAAAAAGGCAGTTGTGGTTACAAAAGTGACAGGAGAAACCGAGGACGAGTATTATGACGAGTATAGGGAGCTTCTTCTTGACGAGAGTTTGGAGGAGAAGAAGATTCCTCGGAGACAGAAGTGTGCTTTTAGAGCAATTCGGGAAGCTCAACAGGAAGGATGGAATATCGACTCAGGTGCATCCATGCATATGTATTGTGATAAGGAACTCTTCACTAAGCTAAGAAAGATCCCAACTGTAGAGATAGAGTATGGGGATGAGAGAGTGGTTACTAAAGATATATAGTGAGATCAGTAGATCTGAATGTCTTAGTGGAGGGTAAGACTTCTATACTTACATTTTCAGATGTACTCTACATTCTTCAGCTGAGTCAAAATCTTGTCTCTTTATCTGTGTTAGATGACGAAGAGTTTGATACCTTGACTAGAAGGGGAGTCTCTACAACTAAGTATAGGGATAAAGTTTACTTCACGGCAGATAAGGGTAGCCAAGGAATGCTTAGGCTTAACCTAAGTAATGAAAAGAAGAATGCTTACTATATTGGTCTTCCTAAGTTGATGATTTGGCATAAACGATTCGGACATGTGCATTTTGACAGGTTGAATGAAATGAAAAATCTTGGGGTAGTAGAAGACATTCAGTATGGGGATAATGAAATGATGGATGATTGTAGTGGTTGTGTTCAAGGTAAGGCTCACAGATTAGCCTTTCCCAAAGCCGCCACATATATAGGTGAGAAAGTACTAGATTCGGTCCACACAGATATTTGGGGACTTGCAAAAGTACCTTAGGTTGAAGGAAAGAGGTTTATGTTGACAATAACCGATGACTGGTCTAGATACTCTAGAGTGTATTTCCTAAAAACAAAATCTGAAACATCAACTTACTTCAAAGAATATAAAGCCTGGAGTGAGAAGCTGCATGAAACCCCCATTAAGAGAATAAGGAGTGATAATGGGGGGGAATATACCTCCAACCAGTTTGAGGAATATCTGAGAGATGAGGGAGTGCAGCACCCAAAAAATTGTACCATATAACCCGGAACAAATGTGGTAGCTGAGAGGTTGAATCGAACACTAGGAGATAGTGCATGCAGCATGTTGGCCGACATGAAAATAGGAAAGAGATTTTGGGCAGAGACAATGAACTGTGCCAACTACATTAAAAAACGAGTCCTTACCTTAGTTGTAAAGGGAGTGACACCTTACAAGAGATGGGTGGGAAGGAAACCAGATATCTCACACCTTAAAGTGTACGGTAGCCAAGTTAACAGGCTTGACACGGATAAGAAAATTTGGAAACTTGATGCTAAGGGAAAACCTGAATACTAAGTGGGATATGATGAGGATGTTAAGGGGTATAGAGTCTATGAATTAGCAAAGAAAGATATCATTTTGGTCAAACACTTAGTTATCATGGATGAAGTGAAAGTCATTTGACCCTTTCAAATATACAAAGAAGATAAGAATCAGATTTGAGTCCGAAAGTGAGGAGGACTCGGTCGTTCCTGAAAAGGACATGAGTGAAACCGTGATTGTAGACTCAGGGGAGATCCAAGATTCAGTAGACTCACTGGAAACCTCATATACTCCTATGGACTTCGAGGAGATAGAAGAACAGGGACCAGAAACGGCTTCCATAGACAGGGGAGCCGATGAGACAGTGAGGAGAAATTCAAGACTTCCATTTATTCCAGCTTTGGAGTTTGAGGGAGGGAGAAGGAGCAGCAAAAGGATACACCAAAAACAGGCTGCTCATAAGGTTACTAAGCAATCTCACCCAGATGAGCCTCAGTCTTGCTCGGAGGCAATGAATAGTCCAGAGAAAAAAGATGGATTAGAGCGATAAATGATGAGATGGCCTCCATCATGGAAACAAATACTTGGGAACTAGCTGATTGTCCTCCAGACAGGAAACTTATTGGGTGTAAATGGGTATCTAAACTAGAATTGAACCCAGATAATACCATTGAGAGATATAAGGCTCGATTGGTAGGCAAAGGGTTCACCCAAAAGGAGGGGATTGATTATGAGGAGACATTTGCTCCAGTTGTTTGGTTCCCATCAGTTACGATTCTCCTTTGTCTCGAAACAGTGGAAGACATGGAAATTCACCAGATGGATATTAAGACTGCCTTTCTTACTGTTGAGTTAGGCGAAGAGATATTCATGAGGAAACCAGAGGGATTTGTGGAGGAAGGAGAAAAAAGCAAAGTGTGCAGACTCATCAAATCCTTATATGGACTGAAGCAGGCTCTCGACAGTGGAATAACTAACTAGGTGAGTTTCTCACCAGTCAGGGGTATATCCGGATACGTTTTGACCATTCTATCTATATGTTTGAGGATGAGAATAGTGTCATTTTTATTGCAATTTATCTAGATGATCTGCTTGTGCTCAGTAAGTCTTTGGAAAAGATCCATAGGCTAAAGAAAGATCTTAGAGACAGATTTGATATGAAGGATTTAGGTGAGGCAAAATACATTTTGGGGATCCAAATGAAGAGAGATAGGGGGAAAGGATTATCAGACTTACTCAAAAAGAAGGAATAGGTAATATGCTTGAGAAATTCCAGATGGAAAAGGCTAACAGTTGTACCACTCCCATGGACTTGAAAAAAATAAGTGATTGAAGTGAAGAAGGAGTGATGATCTTAGATGATCAGATGAGTCTAGAGGAGAGAGAGTTTATGAAGTCTATCCCTTATAGAAAGGTTGTAGGAAGTTTGATCTATTTTATAAACTATACCAGGCCGGACATAGAGGCAACAGTTGGAGTACTCAGTAAGAGTCTTAATAATCCTAGGAAGAGAGACTGGGAGGCAGCCAAGAGTGTCATGAGATATCTTGAGGGAACTAGCGAGTTATGGTTGCATTTGGGAGGGGAGCACACTGACATCACTACTAGGAGTGATGCTAGTTATGGGGACCCACCTTTGAGAAAATGCATTTCTAGATATGTGTTGTATGTGGGGGAAGGTGTTTGCTGTTAGAGCAGTAAGCAACAAAAAGTGGTTGCTCAGTCTAATATGGAGGCTGAGTACATGGCCTTTTGTTCTGTTGTGAAAGAATTGATGTGGGTTAAGTCCTTGTTGCAAGAAATGGGGTATATGAAGGAGGGAGTGCATGAAGTGTTTTGTGACAATTAAATTGCCATTGCAATTGCAGCTAATCCAAAACATCATTTCAAAGCTTAGCACATGGACATACATTTGAGTTTTGTGAGGGAAAAGGTTGAGAATAAGATGTGAATCTTGTATATAGATTTGATGAGGAAATGGTGGTTAATATGATGACAAAACCAATGCCATCTCCTAAATTGAAATAATGCAGAGAAAAATGTGGACTAAAACTAAAGTTAAAACTAGACTAGAAAATAAAGGGAGTGTTGAAATTGATTGATTTCTAGAGTGTTTTCTAGGTATAAATAGGTTAGTATAAAAGGAAAAAAAAAAAGGCAGACAGCGTGCCTTCACCTCCTCTCTCTAGCCCCCATACTTGTTCTAGTCACTGAAGGATAGAGAGGGTGGTTAAGCCATGGCTCCCTTAGTTCTACAGACAGAACTAAAGAGTGACAAATTTCACTCTCAAACAAAAGGTTGAGTCCGGCCAACTCGAACCTCCGACCGGTAGAGTACGGCGTAACCGATAGCTCTAACAAGTCTATCGTGAAGTCTGTTAAAATACATAGGGTGTGATACGTATTTAAACTAATACATGATCCTAATAGCGATTAATTGAAATGTGAACAAAAGAACATAGAACTAGTTAAAGTGTTTTAGTGCGGATGTCATTTCGCACAAAACAAATGAATCGGACATTTGTTTTGACGGTCGACATTTAATGTCGGATTTAATCCGACGTCGGATATCACTGCCGAGATCGCGGAATGGTCAGTTTGTCGTTTATGGACGTGGCATGACCTGGCGCCACGTGGGGAGATGATATTTGGTCGCGGGAATTCCGAGGAACATACGGACGAGTGGAACAATGGCACGCGTCTGCTGAGTGGCCTTGTCGTACACATGCCGTACAAAAAAGACACCGACCATAGTACCTTTTTGTACTTTACAGTCATGTGATTGGTCCTTACTTCAGTAGATAGGGGTTGTGAGAGGGATTTAGGACTTAGGAAAATCTGGTAGATAGTCTTCTCTCCCTAAGAGAGCTTTGTATAAAATTGGCATTTTTGTTGGCTTATAACTTATCGGCTAGTTGGCTGTTTTTTTTCAGTGATTCTTTTTGCTACGGACTCAGAGGAGTCCAAGCTGCAAAAAGATGCAGTTAAACTGTCAGTTAGCCATTTTGGGCAGCAGTGATTGTGGCTTGAAGTGGGTTAGTTAAACACTATCTAGAGGCTTGCTGTATTTTGTTGTCCAATGGAGGACACATAATTGCACCACGTAACTTGGTAGGTTTTATATGTTTAGCATTTTTATTATTTGTGTTTTTGTTTGTAACATATTGACAAAAACATAAACAATAGAAGGGAATTGATCTTGGCAGTGACTATTTTGGTTGCGCACACTCACTTATGTCATTTTGTCAAAGGTTGTACGTTTGAAGTACACATTGGTACAAGTAAAGTACCACTGAGTCAAAATTTGACGGTCAATCGGTTGGACAACTTTGACTCTGAAATATTGATTCAACCGCTTAAAATTTTGCCGCGCTTGTGAACATCGACTGTCATAATAAAATCAACAATTCACACAGCTGACCAAGTTTTACGGTAACAAAACATTGGGTCAACCACGTGTAAGTGAAAGTGTTGCTCATAGTCACTTTCTCTTTACGTTAGCTCCACGGTGAGAGCATATGTTGTATTTAACTTAGCTGCAAAATTGAAATTTAATAGTCAAGCGTTACATTAAACTTAGACGCAAATTGAAACGAAACCTCTCAAAACTGAAGTATTATAAGTCTTTTACGAAAATCTTAAAATGCACGAAACAGAATAAACTTTGTACACTCTAATAAAAATTTTAGTATAGTGTACAAAGTTTATTTTGTTTCGTGCGTGTTAATATTTCTGTACAAGACTTATCGTACACCGTGAATTGTAAGTAGAGTGAAGAAATAATTAGTCTAAAGAAATGAAAAAAACAATAACGTTATCGACTCTAATTTGAGTAATCAACTGTTTATAAAAAAAATATTCGAATTTATCAATAGCTCTAATTTGGGTTTCTTATGGCAATAATTATCCGCGTTGAATATCTCTACTGTAAATTAGGTACATGTACAGGACGTACAGTTTCACGTCATTATGACGTTTGCACTACGCGGTTTGTGAAAACGCAATTACATGAAAACGACCTGTATTAAATCATTTTTTGTAACTTTTTAGTTAATAAAGTACAATTTTGCACGGTCAAACACCGACCATACGTCACACTATTTAAAACGACACTGTATTAGAGTTGTTAACGCTGATTCAAAATGTAACTTAAATAATGTAAAGAATAATTTAGAATTATGTACTCTATTTAGGGTGATAGAGTCAAGATTTGGGGCGATGGGATTAACATACATAACTCTAATTACCATTCGCGGTGTAGTGTTGTGTATCGAAAGCCCCTAAACGATATTCGATATGTACCTGATTTTGGGTACCCGGTAACCAATATATCGAGGAGGCCAATATCGCGATATTTTTTTTCGATATATCGGCCAATAATCCGATATATTTTGTACCTCGATATATCGAAGTTGACATTAGGTCAAAAACAAAATCAAACCCGCCCCCCCCCCCCCCCCCCCCCCCCCCCCCCCCCCCCTTCCCCCCCCCCGTGGCGCGCCCTAATGGGGGGGGGGGGGGTGATTGTATGATCTTTTGGTACATTTTCCGTATGGCTTTCCGTACCATATCGAGGCCTCTAACCGATCAATAATCGATATATCGAATATCGACACGATATATTTCTACCCGGTACACACCATTAACTACAACCCATAGTGGCGAAGTGTAACCCATAGGGCTCAATTTCACTAGGGAGATTGGGTCAAGCAAACATGATTGAGCAATTCGTAGACATCGATTCGCAACCAAATAGAATCGGACGGTTTCCAATGGTTTTGATCGTCTCCCTTAAAAAGTGGACGTAAAACATGTCTCTACTTTGAAGGTCAAATGTGTTGTATGCCACGTGATCCTTGCGACAACTCACTTTCTCCGGTAAAAAAAAAACATACTCACTTAGCCAAACCACAACAATTTTGGGTTTATAAGAGCACAATAGAATTTCATTACCATGGAGATGGAGTCATTTAAATGATCAATCTTACCACTTAAACATATCAACTAGCATTTCATAATAATTTCACCTTCTAATTTCCTCAGCGAAAGGCACGGTCCATCTTCCAAAGCGTATTATATATTTTTATTAAATTATATACATGTGTGTGTCATCAACAATGGTCTTCACATCATTGGACTGCAAAAACTCAACAAGAGTTTAAGTATTTAATACACGTCGTTGCAATAACTTTTTTTCTTTAGAAACGGTTTGTATGGGTGTAGATAACCATGATAATTTGTGATCCTTGTCAAAAAAAACTACTAGGTGACAAAAGAAACATATGGCATACACTATGTATCACTGTTTTATTTCTTTTGGGTAAAAGTTATACACTCATCTATTTGAAGTTTAAATGACCTAATATAGAAAATAGTGGCAAAAAACAATGTCAAGAAACTCAAAGCTTGCGAAGTACAAGCTCAAAATATATGGTTTGTTTGGAAACTGTTATTTATTTCAATTGCCCAACTATTTAACTATTTGAATGCATGTTCGAACGGGGCATCAACTTTTAATTGCTAGATGGCAACACAAATGATACCACAATGCTATTTGTTATTAGTGTAAAACACATTATACTCTTAACACGAATTTTATTAACAAAAGTAAACCGGAGAAGACAAAACGAATGTAATTCACATCCTTTAAATGGTGTTACAACAATATAGCGATAAGCATCCGAATAAAAATATGTCTACACAGCGAGAACCGGTATGCTTGAAATTCTTTGTCCTAGACTGAAAGGATATGTGATTCACGCTCCCATCACACCCCACATGACCTAATTAACGAGTCATCACCGATAAAAAAATACCTACTTGGTGGTGTCACACAACATGTTTTTATCTTCACAAATTCAACGACAAATAACCAAAACGTGCCAATCCATGGTTAACTTCGACAACAAAAGTCTCAAGTAGTGTCTTAGTAAAAACCATCCACCAATTAAATGTATCCAACAAGTTCGGCACAGGGTTGAAACAAGAACACAATATGAACAATTACCAGTTCAACGAGAAAAGACACTTTAAACTCAAAGATAAGCAAATGATATTGCTAATGAAAATTCTTTAATGTTAAGGAGGTATCGCGCTATTGACATCTTGCGCAGTATCCACAATTTGACGAGACGTGATGCCATTAGTTTGTCATTTTTTTCGTAATATTATTTTTGCCTTGTTTTCTATTTTTTGTTTATTCTATATTTTGTGACATTTTTCATTTCAGTGTTGCCTTTTACTTTTTATGTTTTTAACTTGATTTACCATCGCGGATTTTTCAACAAAGTTCTTTTTTTTACATATTTAAGAAACACTTCAAACAATAGACTATTCGATTCAATACTTTAACCCGCATTTGAGAGAAGACAAGACGAAATGGTATTCTCCAACTCTTCCAAAACTATTTGGCGATAAATATTGTCGAGCCTATATTGATGAGAGTGTAAGCTCATGCATCCGTACAACCCGTACAAATATACTAGCTCTAAATCATTTGACCAGTTGGGAAGCTAGTAACAACGACGAAGTCTCTTCTGTCTCCTCCAGAGTGGCTAAATCGAGTCCAAGAAACATCCGTTGAGACAAAGTGGTGGCGGGAGGAGAGATAGAGGAGATTAAAGCGAGAGAGGAGAGACAAACAGACATTTGTTTGGACTTTACCGTAAAGAGACTTTTGGGTTTTCTTGACAAAAGCTTGGAGGTTTTCGGATTTAGGAAACGGTACTACTCGTGGAGAAATGAGAGGAAAGTGTCAGGAGGAATGAGGAATAGTGGAGGAGCCGAAAGAGTAAGCACTATATCTGAGAAGAGAGGATGGAGCAAAGAACTTAGCAAATCGTTGCAGAAGAGTACACCGTGAATCGCTATTAGCGTAATGAAATACATAGCGTAATGAAACAATTAGCGTTATTTACGCTAATTGGGAATGTCGTCTTTTTTAGAAATAATTTTTATTCTAATTTTTTGTACACTCTAATTTGCAAACTGCTTTGTATAAAATTTCGGTTCAGAATATCTCCACACTACAATATGTGCATGTACGAAAAAGTTCAAATCGTACGCCGTCGCATTTTTTTTTCATCCGCGAATGCCGGAAAAAATTTACGCTGTTATATGTTAGCGCAATTACGGGACAGCGTGAATATCTTTTCTGTACTTTTATACTTAAAAAAGTACAAAAAAGTACATCTCTGACAGACCGTACACCACACTATTTACGATGGCACTATATTAGAGTCATGAATCCTATTTTATGACTCAAAAAATACCTTATATAATGTAAAGAATACTTTCGAATTATGTACTCTATTTAGGGTGATAGAGTCAAAATTTGGGGCGACAGAAATAGCATACATAACGGTAATTACGATTCGCTGTGTACTCCAGTTTTGAGAGGTTTCGTTTCAAGTTGCATTCAATGTAAAATCCAACATGTGCTCTCACCTTTGAGCTCACGTAAGACAGAAAGGGACTTTGTACATGTGGTTGTCGCATTTTTGTTACCGTAAACCTTAGCCGGCCGTGTGAATTGCTGAATTTATTATGACGGTCGACGATCGCAAGCGCGGCAAAATTTTAAGTTGTTGAAACAATATTTGAAAGTCAAAGCTGTCCAACTGATTGACTGTCAAATTTTGACTCAGCGGTACTTTACTTGTATCAATGTGTACTTCAAACATACAATCTTTGACAAAATGACGTAAGTGACTGTGCGCAACCAAAATAGTCACTGCCATGATCAATTCCCTAATAAAAAACCTTAAACATATTTGTACATGTATAGGGCTGCGCGACGCAGGGTGTCGTAAAACGAAATCAAAGGGGGGCGAGGTGGACGCGTTTGGTTCCTCGCCCCACACTCCCACACGGCCTCCGGGGCCGAGACATTGTAAGGTTCAGTACAATAATGTACTATACGCGTATTATACGAAAATCCACATGTATTGTACACCGTGAATCGCTATAAACGTTCATCACTCTAATTGAGGTACCCTGTTTATTTCGGCAAATTCTCAAATAGAGTTAATGATTCTAAATATATCTAAACGTTATTTGAGATACCCCATTAAATAGGGTTTATAACTCTTATAAGGTGCCATTTTAAATAGGCTGGTGTACGGACTGTCAGAGCCATACTATTTTGTACTTTTTCAAGTAAAAAAGTACAGAAAAAAGATTCACGATCACCCGTAGTCTCGCTAACATGTAATTGCGTAAATATTTTTCGTCATACGCGGATGTCAAAAAAACAAGTTGGCGTACGATTTGAACAATTTCATAAATTCATATATTTTAGTGTGGATATATTATGCGCCGAATTTTTTTACAAAGCAGTTTATAAATTAGAGTTACTAATAAATTAGAATAAAAGTTTTTCGGAAAAAACTGAAATTCCCAATTAACGTAAATAACGCTAATTGTTTCATTACGCTATATATTTCATTACACTAATCGCGATTCACGGTGTACTGTACTGTACGGTACTTTTCACCGTGAATCCTTATTAGCCTTATGTACGCTATATCGGCACCCCAATTTTTTGACATTCATACCTTAAATATAATAAAGTACACTATTTGAGGACGTGGACCATAATCTGTCACGTCTCTTGGCACTAAATTAGAATGAATGACGCTAATTTTTTCTATACACTAATAATTTCTATACGCTAATAACGATTCAAGGTGTACACCGCGAATCGTTATTACTTTCAATGTCACTAATTTGGGTCCTTAAAATTTTATGTTTTTCCCCCAATTAGTATTCATGATTTTCAAAAATAAATTAACAACGTTATTTAAGAACGTGGACCATAATTTGCCACGTCTCTCGCACTAAATTATAATCAATAAAAGTAAGTTTTTTTTACGTTATTTAAGCTTTGACACTAATAAAGATTCGCGGTGTAGTGTTTCCACTTGTTTTCACACATTTTAAATTTTCAAGTATGGTCCTAATCACTTCAGCATAGTTCAAAAGTAGGCGCTTTTATGGTAGGCCTTTGGTAGACGCACAAAACTTGGCACAAAACTCGCGCAAGGTAGGCATACTATATGCGTGTGCGTTGTGCACACTCTTGTACAAACGTACAAATCTGACGTATGATCATAGAACATCGCACTCCGCAGGACAATGTTTTTTAGCAAACTGACACGGCGTAGGATGACATTCCGTGTTATGCTATGAGTGCTACACTAATTGAAGATGAAGATTATGCAGGAGTAGACATCACAGAATTCAGATAAGCAAGAAGCTCTCACAAGAAGCTCTCACAGATGCTCAAACAAATACACACAAATTTGGAACACAGCCAAAGATAATTTAGGCAACCAAATGGCCTACAAATCTGGCACAATGCAGATATACACAAAGGAACACAAGTGCAAATTTACACAGAAATCTGCAAACAGATCTGAGAGATATTCTCAGTCAAATATATCAAAAATGTCACAGCATAATTTTGATACAACAGGTTCCTAATTCTGAAATGGCTAAGTCCTATTCTTATACCTAAAAGATCTATTATTCTAAGAGCTAGCAGCCACTTACTGCCCTAACTAAGCAAAGGAGGCATACTAGCCATACATCAATAATATCTACTATCTAAAGGAGGATACCTGAATATATCAAGGTATGTCAAGGTATGTCATACAAAAGGAATCTGAACTGAGACACTAATCAAACAAAACAAGCTTATGTACAAACTATGGATAAGTGACATCACAGTACACCGTGTACAAACATGTCAGATAATTACAGACGTGGTCCCGGATGACCACCTTCCTTCGGCAGCAAATCTTCACCGTCCATTATTTCGAAGTTTCATCCAAGATGAAACTTTTATGTGACACTTTGGTCTTTATGGTAAGTATGAATAGTACCAATGAAACTTTTATGTGACACTTTGGTCTTTATGGTAAGTATGAATAGTACCAACATATCTTTGTAGAGTGTCTCATTTACCGACGCGTGTCCTGAAGTCTGTCACACCCTGAACTCCCTCGCTGTTCACTGTAACATTAATTCTGGTACATACTGAACCAGATTTAACAAAATATTCTAAGTACTGAGAAAACTCTCCCCTCACCTATGAAGCTTAGTGAGGACTAAAGGTTTCAAAACAGCATTCCGCGGGAAGGAAAACCTTGAAAAAAAAAAAGACGGGACGTTAGTCCTATTGTAAGTTGTGTTATGGGCTTTACATGTGATCTTGTTAGATCGCTACTTTGATCAACGACCGTCCGATCGTCCAAATCTGACGGTGTAAATAAAAAAAACCTTAAAACTCAAAGAAAAAAAAAATTGTCCAAATGTTTTTCAAAATTTAGACATGACGTTTAATTCTTTATTGATCAATGTGCAACTCAACCCTGTTCCTATTTATTTCATTATGCGGCAAATACAATTTCGGTCTTAAGCAGTGTTGTTCAAATCGTGCGATTTTTCAATTTTTACGATTGAATAATTTGTGACTTTTGAAAAAATCACAAAAAAACGTGTTGTACTTTCTGTCTGGTAAATTGAACAGACAGTTTACGGGGAAAGTACAATATTTTCCGTAAAATATAAGTTTTTTTACAGAATTGTACAAAATTTAAAGAAGAGATACGTCCCAATCATTAGTACTTTTCTGTCCAGTGAACTGAACAGAAAAATCATGGAACCTGTACGACATTTAATTTAAAATGTACGGAAATTTTAGAAAAGAAACGTTGAAACGTCACAGTATATTCCCGTGGTAAGTTTGAAAAATGTACGGGCGTCTTCTTCAGTTTTTTTTTGAAGAAGCCGCCATGGAATCTTGAAAACGAAACCACAAGGAATGTGCTTCCCTATATCCTACCTACTTTATTTCTTTGCAGTCGTGTGATGTCTGAGGGATAGAGAGATAACATCAGCCAGACGGATTTTGACAAAATTATGCTTCTGCCAACATTTGAATCCGGGTGTACAATGACTAGAATCAGCCCGAAACCACATTCGCCACTACCAGTTGATAAAGGAATTCCGATACACATTTAGAGTGTAACATAGTTCAAAAGTAGGTGACCCTACGCCGATACAATATGCCTATTGTATGCAAAACATACAATATGGCCTTAAGACCCATATTGTATTGGCCGCAAAATGAAATAAAATAGTAACAGGGTTGAGTTGCGCATGGATCGATAGAGAATTAAATGTCATGTCTAAAATTGAAAAAAAAATCGGACAAAAAAATATTTTTCTGTGAGTTTTGAGCGACTCTTTATTTAAACCGTCAGATTCGGACGATCTGACGGTGGTTGATGAAAATAACGATCTAAGAAGATCACATGAAAAGCCCATAACACAACTTACGATAGGACTATCGTTAGATTCGGACAATCGGACGGTCGCTGATGAAAGTAGCGATCTAAAAAGATCACATGGAAAGCTCGTAACACAACTTACGCTAAAGGCGGCCTACCAAAGACCTACCAAAAAACTCCTACTTTTGAACTATGGAGTGTAATTCGTATATAAATATTATGTTTTGTTTACGCTATAAGTTTTTTTTTTGTTTTATATGTACGGAAGTGTACGGATGAAAATTCATTAACGATTTTTAACGATTTGTTCAAAACGTTCAATGCGTTCGTTACGTATAATTCGTCGCAATTGAATCGTTCACAGTAAACGCTATGACCAACATGGTCTTAACTCTTAACTCTTAAGGGAATATTGTATGTTTTGCATACAATATACATATTGTATGGGCGTACGGTCACCTACTTTTGAACTATGCTTCATAGTGGCCTACCAGGCTTAATGTCCTAGTTGTTCAATACGCGGGTTTTTTCCATTTTTTCCAGTTTCTACGTATTGTACGTGACGTTTGAAAAATACGCAAAAAAACGTCTAGTGTAAACTGAAACTGAGATATTACGGAAACTAATAAACAAAATACTCTAATTGTTAGTTTTTTTATGGAAACTGTACGGTAGTTTAAAAAAAATTCGATGCACGTATCCGTACTTTCCTTTCAGTAAACCGAACAGAATGTACATGGATTGTACGGAAAAATAATGTGACGTCTACAAATATTTCCAAAAAGAGACTTTGCGGCGTCACACTATTTGAGCGCCGTGAGTTCAAATTTTGTACGGGCGTCTTCTTCAAAATTCGAAAAGAAACCGCCATTATTACTTGAACAGTTGAACGCGAAAAATCACAGAAGACGCCATTACCGACACCACGACAGTAGTTAGTAAGCTGTCGTTGAAGCCGTTGACGAAGAAGTCTCAAAGAAGCGTACAAACTGCGGTACATGTTCAATTCATTTTTTTAAAAATGTAGGGATTTGTACGGAAAAAAAATCATTAACGTTTTTTTCAAATGGACCTCTCCAGTTTCTACGTATTGTACGCTCGTTCGAAACGTGCGTAAAATACGTTTTGAACAACTATGCTTAATGTACTACAATGACTACAATGCTGCACGTCTGGATACTGCTCTACCAGTCATTATTTTACTGTACTTATATCATAGTTCAAAAGTAGGCTTTTTTATGGTAGGCCTTTGGTAGGCGCACAAAACTTTGCACAAAACTCTCGCAACGTAGGCATACTGTATGTGTGTGCGTCGTGCACACTCCTGTACGAACGTCCGAATCTGACGTAAGATCAAAGTACAGCGCACGCCGCCGGACGGAATTTTTTAGCGAACTGGCACGGCGTAGGATGACATTCCGTGGGAAAAAAAACCGGGAAAAAAAAAAAACCGGGAAAATTCTCAAATAGCGTAGTTTACTCTATATTTTTCATTACTCTAATTAGGGCTATTTTCCAAGTACCGTAAAAAATGAAAGTACGTTGTCTCTTAAATAGAGTGGTGTACGGTCAGTGTCAGACCGTACATAAATGTACCTTTTTTAAGTTAAAAAGTACAATAAATTAGTTTTAGTAACCGCGGACGCATGAGAATGTGCGTTCTAAAAAGGGAAAAAAGCCATGTCGTAAAAAATTCTGTTTACACACATTCGTCTGACAGCCGCGTTTCGACCGTGTGAACGCCAACGGGGTTGGTCCGTAGGTTTTGGTAATTTTTTTGGCAGTGTGGTATTTTATTTTTTTTATCGTCCCATACTGCCTGGTTGGTCAATTTGAGGCTTTATTTAGTGTGACCCTCAAAATTGAAGACGCTAATATGACAGATTGTCCTTTCGTAAGTTGTGTTATGGGATTTTCATGTGATCTTTTTAAAATCGCCTACTTTGATCAGTGACCGTCCGATCGTCCAAATCTGACGGTTTAAATAAAAATTCCCTCAAAACTCACAAAAATATTTGTTTTTGTTCGATTTTTTTTCAAAATTTAGACATGTCGTTTAATTCTCTATCGATCGATGTGCAACTCAACCCTGTCCCTATCTTATTTCATTTTGCGGCCAATACAATATGGGTCTTAAGGGCATATTGTATGTTTTGCGTACAATAGGCATATTGTATGGGCGTACGGTCACCTACTTTTGAACTATGCAGAGAATCTTGCCAATACTCTCCGAAGATCTGGGAGGTAATACTGACCGTGGGATGTTCAGTCAACGTAAAACTTTTCATGTATGGTACATGTTTAAAGCAGTTTAAAGCAACCAAAATGTAGCACTGTGCATAGAAAAAGCAGGTCGCACAGTAATAATTAAGAAAAGACATAGACGGTTGGGTGGAGATTGTCCATGCAACCGTGGATGTCTCTTTTTACTTCTCTTGCGAAGCGCCTACTTGTAGGGTGCCAGTCATAATGGAGGGTCTAGAAGCCTCTCATAACCGTTCTAAGAGACGTATCAAGTTTTCATCCACTGGCATGCGGGTATGTTATACGGATAACATGCGTTTTGTATGTTATACGGGAATTCTGGGTATAACATAACCGGCGTTTTACTTTAT
>JBBHKE010000190.1:57960-146984 GCA_037447655.1 Zygnema cylindricum | reverse complement strand
TATCAAGTGAAGATATATTTGGTCCTCTCTTACTCTCTCTTCACATTCTAACTAAAATATAGAAGTGAACTATTAGTCACCTCTTTTCAACACTCTATTTATTTTTCCAACACAGACCTAGAAAATACATAAATTTCAACACTTTGATTTCGAACTGCTGTGGAAATCCTTTTCGCAGTCTGAAATCAAGAAATAGAGGGGGGGGGCATCCTAGCAGACTTTGAAACCACGCTCTTCCCAATGATGGTCAATTATCTAGTCGCAGGAGCTTTGGCTGACTATAAAGAACGTCAGCCTTTGTTGATGGCTCCAATCATCAAAATATAAGATCCTGTTCTGGACGTCGAGGCTCTTCAGGCAGAGGCCGACCCAGCTGCTGCCGCCGCAGCTCCTCTTACCCTCACTTTCACCATGGACATGAAATTGCAGGCCCAGGGCAGGGCCTATATCAACCAGTTGCAGGCTGTATAGGCCGCTGAGGTAGCCACCCGGATGGTCGCCAACCCGAATCCCTGCAGCACTCTTCTAGACGCATGGAGAATCCTTTACACAGAAAGGAACGAAACTGCAATTAAGGAGTTTACAAACTTCCGCTGTTTGAAGAATGAAACCCCTCAGACGCTGTTCAATCGCCTCTCCAGCCTCTGCCAGAAGACCAAATTGTCCACCATTGATACCCCGGCTATGGCCACTAAGTATTATGTCGCTGTTCAAAATTCGTTCGGGCCAACAAGACAGGCAGCTCTCGACAATTGAAGTGCCAGTCAGGCCATTCACGACCAGAATCCCACGGCTCAGGAAATCTCATTGGTCGTCATGAAATTGTATGATCATTTTGTGCACAGCGAAGCAAGGGAAAAGGTTGTTATTGGGAAATCGAGAGCCAACTTTGCAAGTTTCGCCGGGGAATTATCTCTCAGCCAAGAGGAACAGATTGACTTTCAAGCTTTGCGGAAGCTTAAGGGGAAACAAGAATCTGACAGCAAACCTGAACCTGCAATGGGCGCGGACGAAAGAGTTTACCTTTACAATTGCCTAAACTGCAACCAAACCGGTCATGGTTGGAAACGATGTCCAACGAAGCTCAACCCAGAACTCGCTATCAAGCAAAAGGAGTTTGAGAAAGAACGTGCAGAACGTACCCGAAAGCAATAGGAATGAAAACAAGGAGGAGGAGGAGGAGACCGCACGCCAATCAACAAGAACACCTATAAACCTACTCCACGGTCTGAAACTGCTAAGATGTCTCAATCCCAGTTGAGACAAATTAGACTTCCTAAATTTGATGATGCTCAGTTGTCAAATGAGATAAGGGGAAAGTATACTACCGAGGGGTCAAAATGGGAGGCATGTGGGTTCATGGGCCATAAAGAACGACATTGTTTCCGGAAATGATGCAATATGCCTTGTTCACGGGAGAAGGGGAAACAGCCATTAATCCTCTTCCATTACAACTTTTGTATCCTTGGGGACGTCGATCTCCAAATGAACCAAGACCCAACAGACTGACTTCGGAACATATCATTCAGCAGCAGAGCAGTCAATTGGCTGCCTTGGCCGTAGAGCTAGCTGCTCTCTACTTGGGATCACCTGCCCGCACACCTCATCCTCTTAAGCTTGCTCAAAAACTGCAGAAAACAAAAACAAGAACTGTTACATAGGCTAGCGGAGCTGGAGCTGGAGCAGACTACGATGGGTGAAGATGTTGATGAACTAATGGGTTGGGATATGGAGCCGCCGAAGGCTCATCATGCCCGGACATTTATGTCCGGGGCCTGGAACGTTGGTGTAGGGGATAGTAGGAGGCAACTCCGCTCGATAACGTCCTCCCAGAGAAAAGACAAACATCCGATGGAACAAAAGGACCACAGCCGCAAAGCCATCGGTCCCTTATCCTTTACACCGCGAGCAGTCCTTCTTAACAATGACATTGGGCTGGGCCTGAAATCGACTCATCCGCCTCCCCGGCTCGAAAGAAACTTCCTCCCGGTTTCGAAGATTACAAGAAATCACAACTAAAACAAAATACTGTAACCACTGAAACAGATCAGGAATGGTTCGAGAGATACTTGGCCGAGAGACCACCCACGGATCCGCCAATGACACCTCTGACAGCAAATTCTGACGCAGAAAGTGAGGAAGAAGGGGGGGGGAGACAAGAGAAATTGGAGGACGAGGACTCACCAATTTCATCGCCCAAAGCTCACCCTTCTTCCTCCAAACCGGTAGTCATGCTAGTACGGCACTTGATGCCCTACGCCCTGACGCACGTCAAGATGCAAGCTTCCTCCCACAATCTGCCTGAAAAAACCCTCATTCAGGAACTAGGGGAAGAGATTCACACCAGGAGGGAAAGGGTCGCATTGGCTGAACCACCCAAGATCGTCTTCATGTCGACGAAACCAAAAACTTCTATGGCGGATAGAGATTATAAGGTCGTGTCAGTGGCTGTTATTCTAAACAGAACGGGAAATTTTAAACTTAATGGATACGGTGGGTACTAGGATGCAGTGGTGGATATCGGAGCTCTCCCTAATCTAATCACCACCTCAGCATAACAACAAATGCCCGAGGAACTCCGACCAAAAATCAGCCCAAGTGACATATGTCTGAGCACGGTCAACAGTGGGAGCTAATCAATATATGGTATAATAAAAGCCATGGAAATAGAATTTGCGGATGACGCAGGCCAGCACGTTCAAATTCAGCTCCCATTCCTAGTGGTGGAAGGCAAACAATTCGAAATTTTGCTGGGAATGGCAACATGGACGAGATTGAACATTAAATTGAGCGTATGGAAAGAACTAATTACAGTCTCAGACTCGGAGGATCCGGAGAGCACCACAGTAGTGGTGGTCACCTTGGATTTATGGAACCGAGGAAAAATAGTTGTTCCGGTGTCTGGATGCTATCCCGTATACTCTACCTCAACCCCTTCGGAGTTGTTTGACTACTCCACCGATATCGCCAATTCCATCTAGCAATTCACTATTTCCAACCGGTGGGAAAAGGAGTACCAAAACCGATTAAGACAGATGGCCACACTTTGGCGGGAATTGGACAAGAGCTTTGCCGCAATATTATGCGGAACAGCAAAGGTTCCCCGGTCAGAACTTCTAACGGCTCCTAACAAAGGGGAAGACTTCAATCGACAGGTGGTGTCACTAGAGGTCCTCCCCTCATGACTCAAGGTTCTATCACTATTTTCCTTCATTAGCTCTGATCTGGAGGTCGTCCTAAAAGCTGGATACCAAGTAGAAGCTTACTCAGCAGTTGAAATTGATCTGGACGCCCGTGCTGTCAGTGAGTACCGACTGCAATGAAACTCTGAGACCTCCATAAGTCCTCAGAGTGGACAGCTTCCAAGAAGCCTCTAGGATAACCCCGACCCCTTTGTGTTTCAGCAAAAACAACTGCCACCCTGGCAAACAAAAACTCTGACCACTTGTCTGTGAAGTTAAGACTCTTGTGAGTAGATAGCAAAAAGAATCACTGAATTTGCTCCCTTGAGCAGTAAGTTATGGAGGGTCAAAGTTGACCTTTTGTATAGACGCTCTTTGGGAGAGAGGGTCCTATCTCCTAATTTTCCTAAGTCCTATCTCTCTCAGAGACTCTATCTACTCATGTACGGAACCAATCAGATTACGGTTCCGTACGCAAAAGTACAGCTTGTTGTCTTTTTGGAAAGCTTTCAGTCTCAGAGCAGTGCAGCTGCTTTACAGACAAAGCAGCGCAGCTGCTATATAGACAGAGTAGCGCAGCTGCTATACAACAGAGCAACGCAGCTGCTATACAGTAGAGCAGCTGCTGTACAGCAGAGCAGCTGCTATACAGTAGAGCAGCTGCTATACAGCAGAGCAACTGCTATATTGCAGAGCAACGCAGCAGCAGAGCAACGCAGCAGCGAAGTTGCAACAGAGACAGGACAACGCAACCACGATTATATTTGATATGCTCCGTACGGACAACGCATCGTCTGATATTGTTAATGTGATTCTGTACAGGATAGAGCACTGCGATAGATACGATTCTAAGTAGCTTAGTGATAACTCAGTGGTAGCTTAGTGATAGCTCAATGGTAGCTGAGTGATAGCTCAATGGTAGCTTGACAGATTAGTGGTAGCTTGGTGGTTTGATGTACCTCTCAAGTACACTGGTGTTGCCAGTTCAACACAAGTATAAGACTTAGGACCCATAACATATTATGCATCCAGACTTCCAAGTAGTAAAAATGCAGACAGCTTTTGGGAAACTTTTGAGTATTATATCTTGAGTGTTGTCGGGTCAATTGTGCTGAAACTTTGGGAGTTATAATTGTTTATGCTACTCTATATTGTGATATAGTTTTGTGAAGTTTGGATGCTTGTATAAGAATTGGTGAGCACTTAAGAACAGCTGTTTGGTAGGATTCTTAATAGCTTCTGAGAGTGTATCATGTCTATTCTACTACTACTTGTTGAAATTTAAGTATTTTCTAGGTCTAGAGTTTGTAAATATAAAAAGGTAAAAAGGGGACAGTGACAGCCTGCCTCTAACTCTTCACTCAAGTCCCCACACTTGTCGCAGTCACTGAAGACTTGAGGAGGAGTTGGATCCATGGATGGCTAAGCTGTCCAAAGAGGACAGGAAGGCCAATCTTGATAGAGTTATCTAAAAAGATTGACGGACCCAGGATTCGATCCTGGAACCTTTCTTCCGTCGTACTAGCCGTTAGCTTTAACCAATATGACTAGAGCCAGTGCTATAGTACGATAGGTTTGATAAATATTTATATTTGTACACGTAGACTAGTTCGTATAACGGGAAATAGATACGCAATACATAGATACAGTTTTGTATAGTACGGAGTACGATTTAATGTATTTTATGAAACGGATACCGCGCATTTGTTTCGAACGCGAAACAAATATCGCGCGCGTATTTTCAACGACTAAAATTGTATCCGGTTTGATCGGACGGCCACGATTGGTGCCGCGATCACGGAACATGTACTTTTGGCGTTTTTCAGCCATCGCCACGTAATGTGACACGTGGCGCGACAATGTTGGATTGCGGCGACTCCGGAGATTGCGGAAACAAATCCGGCTATGACACGTGTCGAGAATTTGGCCATGTTGTACAATGGCCGTACAGAAAGTACACCGGCACCTGTACTTTTCTGTACGACACAGTAATTTGATTGGTGCCGTACTTCAGTAGATAGAGTTTTAGAGAGGGTTTAGGACTTAGAAAATTTTGGGTAGGCAGCTGCCTCTCCCAGAGAGCACCTTGTATAAATGGCAAACTTTGATCAGCCATAACTATCAATTTACTTGACCATTTTCAGTGATTCTTTTTGCTGCGGACTCAGGGGAGTCCAGGCTACACAGGGGTGTAGTCGGTCAGAGTTTTTGTCTGCCAGGGTGGCTGTATTTCTAAGGGAAAGTCAAAGTGGGTGAATGTGTCCAAATCTCATATTATAACTTTGCATTCTGTGGTGGAACTGAGCACACAGAAAGTGTTATTTCACAGGGGTGAATCAATATTGGGGTTCTGACTGTCAAGGGGTCAGTCACTTGGGTTTATATTAACTTGGAGTCGGCACTATCTAGATTAGCTTCTTTTGGATCTGCATACTCTGAGGGCCAATGGAGGTCTCAGAGTTTCAGGTTATGGGCCCACCATCTAGGGTGCCTATGTTCGATGGAACAGACTTCACTTATTGGGAGTTTACAATGGCGGGATTGCTTTTTGAGAAGCACTTATGGGGAATCGTTTCGGGACAAGTGAGATGTCCGCCACCTGGCTTTGGAGGAGCTTACTATGGAGATTCATCTGAGGCTGCCCAGAATATCATCCGGAGCTCAGATGCAACGGAAGGTGAAGGGAAGAATCTTTCCGTGGATGGGGAAATAGGGGAGAATGAAAAAGGGACACCTATGGTGAGGGGAGCTAGGCTCTCAGCTATGGTACCACATGTAGGGATTAAAACTGAGGAAAATGACAGAAAAATATGGGAATACAAAAACACTATAGCAAAACATCTCATACTTAGATATGTGTGTAAGTCGATAGCTATCACTCTTTTAAGTCTAACCAAGTCTTCAGAGATATGGGAAGTACTAATTCAGATTTATAAGAGTGAGACTATTCAGAGGCAGCAATTAGTAAAACAGGAAATAGATGCCTATGTTTATAAAGGCGGTAGCATGATAGAGTTTTGCAATGATATTGCTGCGTTATATGTTGACCTAGCTAGTGCGGGATGTGTAGAATCTGAGGAGGGTAAGATTAATACACTACTTATGAAACTCCCAAGTGAGTACGAAAGCATTATTTATCGTATGCAGGCAAGGGATGGCTCCTCATGGACTTGGAGCTTTACCATGGGGATAATTCTTGTGAGGGAAAGCACTTTGGAGCTTCGAAGGGGAAAGGACAGGGTCAATGCTTTTTCAGCTGGTGGTGATTGGCGGAAGCGTGATGAGAGGAACGGTGGTGACGAGTGGAAGCGTGATGAGAGGAAGAAAGACAAAGGTAAACCTTATCGGAACTTTGGTGGAAAAAGAGGGAGAAGAAGAGACACGGGAGCTTTGAAAAAAGCGGTTTGCTTCTTTTGTAGGGAACCGGGTCATTATATGGAGGAATGCCCTTGTTTGGAAAAACTTAGAAGTTGGAATGTGGATGAGGAGGACGAAGAGGAAGAGGAGAAAGAGGATGAAGAAAAATTGGAGCTTCTTCACATCGGTAGAATGGGGAAGAGAGAAAAGTACACAGAAATTGGACGAAGGCAACAGTGTGCTTTTGGAGGTATAAGGGAAGTAAAGAGAGAGGAGATACTTGAAGAAGTTCAAAATATTGAGGATAGTTTCATAGATATTTTGGAAACAGAAAACTGGTCGGCAAGGGAGACTTCAACGGATTCCGAGGAAAGGGGAGAATTAATTCTAGAGGGGGTTTTAAAGGATAGGGGAGAAGAGAAATGTTTATTGGGAATAGAAAGTAATAGTGGAAAGAATTCCATGGGAGAGAGTGAGGGAAGTTCAGAAAATGGGGTAACTATCATAGATAAAAATATGAGTACGAAAGATGTAGATCTTATAAGGAACTTAGTGGGGACTAGTGTTTGTTGGGAATATTTGGGGGTGGATGGATTTGACGTTACTACTTGGTGTGATGTCACTTGTGAAGATGTGCCTGTAAAAGGGTTAGCATCTGGGTGTATGTTGCAGATTGGAGATGGGGCTGGCTGTTTGGATCGCAAGAGGGAAATCTGTTTGTGTGTGGATAAAAGAGTGATGAAGTGGATAAAATCTTTGCTCGAATTTATGAAAAATGGGATGTTAAATAAAATGTATGATCGACAAGATGAAATTATTTTTGGTCATCTAATACACTTTCTTAAATATAAAAATATTCGCTTGAAGCTTCATGAAGGAAAGAGGAAAAAGGAAAGAAAAATATATATATATGTATTTGTTGTTTTTGATGGGAGTTGAAAGTAAGTAGACTAGAAAATAAGGGGAGTGTTGAAATTTAAGTATTTTCTAGGTCTAGAGTTTGTAAATATAAAAAGGTAAAAAGGGGACAGTGACAGCCTGCCTCTAACTCTTCACTCAAGTCCCCACACTTGTCGCAGTCACTGAAGACTTGAGGAGGAGTTGGATCCATGGATGGCTAAGCTGTCCAAAGAGGACAGGAAGGCCAATCTTGATAGAGTTATCTAAAAAGATTGACGGACCCAGGATTCGATCCTGGAACCTTTCTTCCGTCGTACTAGCCGTTAGCTTTAACCAATATGACTAGAGCCAGTGCTATAGTACGATAGGTTTGATAAATATTTATATTTGTACACGTAGACTAGTTCGTATAACGGGAAATAGATACGCAATACATAGATACAGTTTTGTATAGTACGGAGTACGATTTAATGTATTTTATGAAACGGATACCGCGCATTTGTTTCGAACGCGAAACAAATATCGCGCGCGTATTTTCAACGACTAAAATTGTATCCGGTTTGATCGGACGGCCACGATTGGTGCCGCGATCACGGAACATGTACTTTTGGCGTTTTTCAGCCATCGCCACGTAATGTGACACGTGGCGCGACAATGTTGGATTGCGGCGACTCCGGAGATTGCGGAAACAAATCCGGCTATGACACGTGTCGAGAATTTGGCCATGTTGTACAATGGCCGTACAGAAAGTACACCGGCACCTGTACTTTTCTGTACGACACAGTAATTTGATTGGTGCCGTACTTCAGTAGATAGAGTTTTAGAGAGGGTTTAGGACTTAGAAAATTTTGGGTAGGCAGCTGCCTCTCCCAGAGAGCACCTTGTATAAATGGCAAACTTTGATCAGCCATAACTATCAATTTACTTGACCATTTTCAGTGATTCTTTTTGCTGCGGACTCAGGGGAGTCCAGGCTACACAGGGGTGTAGTCGGTCAGAGTTTTTGTCTGCCAGGGTGGCTGTATTTCTAAGGGAAAGTCAAAGTGGGTGAATGTGTCCAAATCTCATATTATAACTTTGCATTCTATGGTGGAACTGAGCACACAGAAAGTGTTATTTCACAGGGGTGAATCAATATTGGGGTTCTGACTGTCAAGGGGTCAGTCACTTGGGTTTATATTAACTTGGAGTCGGCACTATCTAGATTAGCTTCTTTTGGATCTGCATACTCTGAGGGCCAATGGAGGTCTCAGAGTTTCACTACTGCTGCTCCTCCACCTACACCGGTGGCTGTAAAACAACAGCGAAGGCCACAAACCGCTGATATCTTCTTCCGCGATCTCGGCGCTAATTCCGACCGTCCGATTAAATTCGTATTTAATTGTAGCCGTAATAAGAACATGCGCGGTTTTCGTTTAACTAAAGAAATAAATGCGCGGTATTGATTTCTTGTCCGTACCGTAATCCGTGTTGTTCTGACACAATTACTGGCACTGAAGATGAAGAAGATGCAGCAGTAGTCATCGTAGAACAAATCAAGAGAGGAAGCTTCCACAAATACCGATGGCTTGACAGACTATAACTTTCAGAAAAACGCTCCAAACGTCCTGAATATTTGCCACAATGTAGCTAACATACAAAGGAACACACACACAAAATTTCAGTCAATTCCGCTCACAAATCTGTGAGATATGTAGAAATGAAATTACATAAAACTGAGTGTACAGTTTTCATATCATTTGTTCCTAAAAATCAAATTCGCTAAGTCCTACTTTTATACACCGAAACTACACTAAGCTGTACGGAGGCATTCCAGCCGTACATCTAACATTCTATCACAAATATTTACACCGAAGTTAAGACAACGTAAAGTGATAATGATCTAGTCACGCCTCGTCACTATTTGTTGGCGGCGGCTGTCAGCGGTCCGATTAGAGGATTTGGCACCGTAGAATTGACTTTACGAAGTCCAGTGGTCCTGCCGAATTTCCGTACGTCCACGGAGGACATACTCACGCATTCTCCCAAGTGACGACACGTGTCCCAAGTGTGAATGAACCGTGAACTCCCAACTTCACTGTCACACTAATTTCGGTAAGTACTGAACCGAACTCAACCAAAAATAGCTTAAGTCCTGAACAGCTCTCTCTCACAGCTGAGGCATAAAGAGGACTAAAGCTTTCTAAAAACAACAATCCGTACTTATATATTACCGGATCTATGTATCCCGTTAACAGTTACATTTAAATGAATTATCCTATGTATTGATGTTTAATTAAATATCAAACCATGTAGTATGTATCACTAGTTTAAGACTTAACGGCTAAGGCTACCGGCTACCTGCGGTCTGCCGGCTGGTAGGTACTAGGATCAAATCTTGTGACCGGCACATACCTTTTAGTAAATAAACCCCTAACTAATATACGTTTCCCGTAAACCTCTGGATAGCCTAGGTAGCCATGGCTCTAGCTCTCTCTCCAATTTCTCAGTGACTGCGACAAGAGAGAGAAGTTAGAAGCAAACTTCCTCGACTTCACTCTATATTCCAATTCAGACCTAGAAAATAATAAAATAACCATCGATTTCTTACACTCCCTCTATTTTCTAGTGAATCTTTAATTTCAGACCACACTTCTCCCTGCTGAAAATTAGTTTAGGGGAAGGCACAAGTTTGGTCATCATATCTGCTACCATCTCACTATCTGGTCTGTACTCTAAACTGATTATTTTGTTTTCTACTTTCTCTCTAACAAAGCAAAGTCTGATGTCCATGTGTTTGGCTTTAAAATGATGTTTAGGATTGGCAGAAATAGCGATTGCTGCCTGATTATCACAAAATATTTTCTACACACCACTCTTAAGATGACCAAGCTCACCAAGCAAAGACTTGACCCACATCAATTCTTTTACAGCAGAGCAAGAGGCCATATACTCAGCCTCCATGGTGGACTGAGCAATAACTATTTGCTGTTTGCTACTCCAACAGCAAGCCCCATCACCCACATATAATACATATCCAGAAGTGCAACTCCTCATCGGAGCATCACCATAATCAGCATCACTCCAAGTAGTGATGTCAGTATTCTCCCCACCCAAATGCAACCATAGATCCCTAGTTCCTATCAAATATCTAAAGACTTTTTAGCTGCCTCCCAATCCCTCTTAGTGGGAGCATTTACTTCTACTCAGCACTCCTACAGCTACAGCTAAATCCAGTCGGGTACAATTCATAAAATAGATTAGACTTCCCACTACTTGCCTGTAAGGAATAGTCTACATGAACTTCTGTTCTTCGAAGATAATTCCTCGTCTAAGACTATCATTCCTTTTTCCTCACTCCCCTCATTTCCCTTTTTTCAACTCCATTGGAGTAGTACAACTATGAGATTTATCCATTTGAAATTTTTCAAGCATGTTCCCTATTGCTTCTTTTTGGGTCAATCTTATAATTTTTCCTTTTCAGTCTCTCTCTACTTGAATTCCCAAAATATATTTTGCTTCCCCCCTATCCTTCATTTCAAATCTCCCCTTAAGATCGGTTTTCAGTTTATTAATTTTTTCCATTGAAACAAGCAAATCATCAACATAAATTGCAATAAATAATAAAACCTTCCTCATCTTCGAAAACATAGATTGAGTGATCTGAGCTGATTCGGATATATCCCAGACCGGTAAGAAACTCATCAAGCCTCTTATTTCAATGTCGAGGCGCCTGTTTCAAACCATAAAAAGAATTAATCAGCCGGCATAAATTACTCTCCTCTCTTTCCTCCACAAACCCTTCGGGTTGTCGCATGAAGATCTCCTCTTCCAATTCTCCATGCAAAAAGAATGTCTTGATGTCCATCTGGTGCACTTCCATGTCTTCTGCTGCTGCCAGGCTGAGAAGTATGCGGACGAAGGGAAATCTGACCACCGGGGCAAAGGTTTCCTCGTAGTCAATTCCCTCCTTTTGTGTAAATCCCTTTTCCACTAATCAGGCCTTGTAGCGCTCGATTGTGTTATGTGGGTTCAGTTTTAATTTGAAAACCCGCTTACAACCGATTGGTTTTCGGTTAGGTGGACAATCCACCAGCTCCCAAGTATCGGCTGCCATAATTGAGGCCATCTCCTCATTGATTGTTGTCTTCCACCGGTTTCTTTCTGGACAAGTCATCGCCTCTCCATAAGTTTGAGGTTAATCATAATGAGATAGTTTAGTTACCTTGTTATTAACCTGTTTTTCTTGCAGTCTTTTGCTACTTCTTCTCCCCCCCTCAAAATCTGAGGCCGAAATAGATGGTTCTGGTGGATTCTTTCGAACAAACTCGGCTTCTCCCCTATCCCTTGATTCCGAATCAATTTCCACCACGTCTTCCGCTTCGGGTAGAGTTGTCACTAGAGTTTCCACAGCCGAGTCCTTTTCAGTCTGTATTGTACCTGCAAGAATGTCATCTTCTCTAAAACGTGGATAGTTAGGAAGCTCAAAGTCATCGGAATTTTCTGACTCAAATCTGATTTTTACTGACTTTGTATACTTGAAGGGATCCACAGACTTTCCTTCATCCATAACTACTAGATGCTTTACTAAGATTATATCTTCCCTTTTTAGATCAAAAACTCTATATCCTTTAACATCCTCATAATATCCTAATAAGTATCCCGGTTTTCCTTTAGGATCTAGCTTCCAATTCGACCGATCAGTATCTAGACTGAATACTTGACTTGTGAAAACCTTTAAGTGAGATATGTCTGGTTTCCGACTTGTCCATCTCTCATAAGGTGTTTGATCTTTTATAGCTGAAGTAAGAACTCTATTTTTGAGGTAATTAGCACAGTTCATTGCTTCTGCCCAAAACCCTTTTCCTATCTTTTTATATGACAACATACTTCTAGCACTATCGCTTAGTGTTCTATTTAACCTTTCAGCTACCCCATTCAGTTCCGGGTTTTCTAAAACTGTCTTTTGGTGTTGGACCCCATCTTCCCTCAGAAAATCCTCAAACTGGTTAGAAGTATACTCTCCACCATTGTCACTCCGTATTCTTTTGATTGTAGTTTCATGGAGTTTTTTGCTCCATGCTTTATATTGTCTAAAACAATCCTGAGCTTCGGACTTGTTTTTCAAAAAATACACTCGGGAATACCGAGACCAATCATCAGTGATTGTCATCATAAATCTCTTCCCCCCCGGTGAGGGCACTTTAGCCGGTCCCCAAATATCTGTGTGTACTAGATCTAGATTTTTTTCTTCCTTATAGGTGGTTGTTTTAGGAAAGGGTAATCTATGTGTTTTACCTTGAGCACATCCACTACAATCACTTATATTATCATTCTCACTAAACTTAATCCCTTCCACCACTCCCATCTTTTTCATCTCTATTAATTTGTCTAGATTCACATGCCCAAGCCTCTTATGCCACATCATAATATCATGAACTCAGCATAATAAAGTTTCTTCTTTTCATTACTTAAAACCAACCTAAACATCCCATGGCTACCTTTCTCAACAATGAAATAGACATCCTCCTCAAAACTAGCAGTAAAGACTCCTTCCCTAGTGCTAGTAAAAAAACCCTTATCATCTAATACGGATGTAGAGATGAGGTTTTTGTTCAGCTCCGGAATAAACAATACATCGAAGAATGTTACTATGGATGTCTTTCCTTCTACTAACACTTTCAGATCTACTGATCCTACAAGAGTGGTGGTGACTATCCTCCCATCCCCGTACTCTATCTCTACGGTGAGAATCTTTCTTATCTTAGTGAACAGGTGCCTATCCTTACACATGTGCATGGAGGCACCGAATCTACAATCCAGCCTGCTTCACCTTTGAATCCCCCGTAAACACATTTCTGCTTTCGTGGAATTTTGACCTCGTTTTTCGCCTCCAACTCCTCATCTAAAAGGAGCTCATCGTTCTTGCCCTCGGATTCGCCTCATGTACCTGTGTCACAAGGGCTTTTTTCTTTCCTCTTGAGGTACCACCGGTCTGCCCCTCCTTTAACCAGAGCTCGGTTAGTTTAGTGCACTTGGCCATATAGTACCTAGGTTTCTTACAAAAATGACATAAACCTTTGGGAGCCCTTGGTCCGAACTCGTCGTTCTGATTTTTCTGCTCCCTCCCCCCATAGTTTCCGACAGGTTTCCGCAAATCCTTGTTCCTCCAATCGGTCAAAGTTGCCAAGGCCTGGCAACTCTTTCCTCCACTTTGGATCTCAATCGTATTCTCCCGAACGAGAATCATCCCTACTAATGAGTTCCATATCCACCTTGAGTCTGGCAATTCCTGCACACGGTTGACTATGTTCTCAAAATCATCGGGTAACTTCATCAGTAAACAGTTAACCTTTTCTTTTTCACTAAAATCTTTTCCCGCACTCTCTAGCTCCATGAAGAGTGTAGCAAGCTCATTGCAAAAATCCAACATATTTCCCCCTTTGTATACATACTCCTTAACTTTCTGATCAGCCATCTGTTGTTGCTGAATCGTACCACTTCGGTACATCTCTATGAGAGCAATCCTCAGATCGGATGCCCTTTCTACCTGCAAATGAAGACATGCAAGTCCTTGAGTGAGATGGCGTAGGATGAAGTGCTTTGCCGCAATATTGTTGAAGTCCCAGGTTTTAGTATCATCCTCCTCCTTCCTGGGAATAGGTGACATGAATGCCAAACCAGTTGCTATTGGTGTGGTCGCCTCCTTCTCCTTTCCTTTGTCCACCACCTCTCCTTCTTTTGTTTCCTCCGTTGAAGGTGGATCCTCTTTTCTAGTGAATCTGCTTCCTCCAAACCCTGGAGGTCTTCCAAGACTTGATGGACGCCTCAACCGTCCACTCACTACCCCCCAAAACCTTTTTTCGCATAGAGCTCCTATTATCATACTTTCTTAGTATATGAAGCCAATTCCATTTAAGATTAGTACCCTAGAGGGTGGGCCCATAACATGAAACTCTGAGACCTCCATAAGTCCTCAGAGTGGACATCTTCCAAGAAGCCTCAAGGATAATCTGACCCCTTTGTGTTTCAGCGAAAACAACTGCCTCCCTGGCACACAAAAACACTGACCAGCTGCACCCCTTTAAAAGGAAGAATCCTCTGAGTTTATAGCAAAAAGAATCTCTGAATTTGCTCCCCTGAGCAGTAAGTTATAGAGGGTCAAAGTTTACCTTTTGTACAGAAGCTCTCTGGGAGAGAGGGTCCTATCTCCTAATTTTTCTAAATCCTATCTCTCTCACAGACTCTATCTACTGATGTACGGAACCAATCAGAATACAGTTCCGTACGCAAAAGTACAGCTGCCGGTGTACTTTATGTACGGCCATTGTACGACATGGCATAAATGTCGACACATGTCATATCCGGATTCGGTGTCATAATCTCCGGAGATTCCACGATCCAATGTAATTTCGCCACGTGTCATCCGATGTGGCGATAGCCACAAACCGCCAAAATCTTCTTCCGCGATCTCGGCGCTAATTCCGGCCGTCCGATTAACGTCGGATTTAATCGTAGCCGTAATAAATACATGCGCGGCATTCGTTTCACTTAAGAAATGAATGCGCGGTATTGATTTCTTGTCCGTATCGTTATCCGTACTTATACATTACCGGATCTATGTATCCCGTAAACAATTGCAGTTAAATGAATTATCCTACGTATTGATGTTTAATTATATATCAAACCATGTAGTACGTATCACTTGTTCTAGACTTAACGGCTAAGGCTACCGGCTACCTGCTGTCTGCCGGCCTGTAGGTACCAGGATAAAATCCTGTGGCCGGCACATACCTTTTAGTAAATAAACCTCTAACTAGTATAAGTGTCCCGTAAACCTCTGGATAGCCTAGGTAGCCATGGCTCTAGCTCCCTCTCCAATTTCTCAGTGACTGCGACAAGTTTGAGAGTTGGAGAGAGAAGTTAGAGGTAGACTGCCTCGGCTTCTTTCTAAATTTCTATTTAGACCTAGAAAATACTTAAAATGGACCATTAATTTCTACATGCAACAGCTGCACCAACTTTACCCACAGCAACTGTTGGTGTCCGCCATGTCTAATTCTCACCGCAGGGTTCCCCAGAATGTGGACAATATCACCAATTCGCATTTGGAAAAGCTTGGAAGGGTGGATCTGGTAATCGCTGGATGGCCATGCCAAGGGTATTCTCTAGCAGGACATGGCAGGGGACACCAAGATGTACGCAGTAGAACATTCTTCCAGATGACGCGATTAATAATAAAGGTACAGGAATGCAAGGACACCCAGTGGGGTACGTCTTGGAAAATGTTCACCCCACAGATGATAAAAGAAAACAGGTGGTCAACAGCTGGAACCAAGTGACTAAGGTTTTGGGGACTCCAATAGTTTTTGATGCGTTCAGGTCGGATCAAGAGCCCACAAAGTTCTGGCTTATTGGACCAACTTCGTTCCTCTTCACATCCTCCTAAAGCTGTTGAGAATCTAGGTTCCGGATCCAACATCACAGTTCAACATTTTCTCGACGAGGGCGTATGGCCACTCCATTGACCAAAGTCGACCAAGCACCCTTTTTCTGTTGCAATAAACCCGGATACCCACGAAAGGCCATACCAACCCTGGTATCTTTTCCTAATAGCCATGCTTACTGGAGAGGCGCACCCAGGATGATATTTGATAGTACAGCAAATACTTGGACAGCACCAAGCATTGAGGAACGGGAAGAAGCAATGGGATTCCGACAAGCAACCACAACAACACAAGGGGTCTCAACCTCAAAAAGGTGCAGTTTAATCGGGCAAAGTATGGATTCGAATGCAATTTCTTGGGTGCTGCGACATTCTCTAGCATTCTCTTGCCTCCAGTCTCCAAAGTCACGGGGAGCATACCTTCAAGCTCCACAGTTGTTGGCCAATCAAGCTACTCTGCAGCTTGAGGGGGGGAGAGAGGAAAGAAGGGAAAAAATCACATAATTTCATTCAGATAACACACTAAACCCAGGAGTTTCCTCAGTGGGGGGGAGCAAAGGCTCAGATCAGGGCAGCTCAAGGGAAGTTGTCAGCAGCAGCGTTTTAACAACCGAGAAAGGGAGAGACCCACAGCGTTTTAACAACCGAGAAAGGGAGAGACCCACAAGTCGAGCTGAAATTCGACATTTCCCTATGGGGTCGACCACCAGAAGCATTGGCGGCAGTGGAACCCGAAAGATGGACTAGACTCTAGGGGAACAGCTAGACCCACAGCAGAAGGCCCGGCTCTCGAAGGTGTTAGAGGAGAACGGGCAGGTGTTCGCTTGGTTTGACACAGATGTAGGAATCTATAAGGGGACCCCTTTCCGGATAGACCTGATCGACGAGACAGCAACTGTTTGGCAAAAACAATATCCTCTCATTTTCAAGGAGAAGGAGTTCAATACCACAAAGGTGGAAACTTTGGTGGACGCAGGGCTGGTGCGAAGAGTACAGGGCTACATGGGTTTGCCTCACCAACCGTGCTCCCGCCAAAGAAAGACTCCTCCGGAAAAACGGTAGATTTCCAGATGTGTGGGGACTACCGGATGCTCAACGCGGCAACTATCTCCGACTGGTATCCTATGCCTACCCCTGAAGAGATCTTTGACTCTCTTGCTGGGGCCACCATCTACTCCACGTTGGATATGAAGAATGGATTTCACCAGATTGCAATGGAGCCGATGCACTAGGAGAGGATGGTTTTTTGGGCAAGATCCAGGCTGTATGAATGGCTATACATGCCCTTTGGCCTCAAAAATGCACCTGCCAAATTCCAACGGGCCATGGACGAGGCTCTTGAGGGAATTGACTTCGCGCGATGCTACATCGACGATGTGATCATCTTCTCGAAGACATTTGAATAACACTTGGAGCATATACAGATTGTTCTCCGGGCGCTCCAAGGAGCGGGCTTGAAGTGTCACCCGGGGAAGGGCATCTTTTGGGTGCAGAAAATCACTTATTTGGGTCATGAGGTGACTCCTGGGACAGTGGGTCCCCACATGGTTAAGGTGGCAGCCCTTGACGCTCTTCCTCCTCGCAGGACATTTCTGCTCTTTGTACTTTCCTAGGCCTTGCAAATTATTACCGAAGGTTTGTTCCTCAATTCAGTAGCCACGCTCAGCCATTGAATCTATTATTACGAAAGGACCAGGAATGGTAGTGGAAGGAAGAACAGCAGATTGCTTTCCAATTCCTGAAAGATTCCCTTAAGCAGCATCCTGTGCTCCGGATGCCCGATCACCAGCGGCCTTTTCTCCTTTATACAGATTGGAGCAGGTTCGGATTGGGAGCAGTTTTAGCGCAATTGGATGATGCAAAGGCTGAGTATGTAGTGGCCTACGCAAGCTGGAGTAATTATAGAGCTGAGGGGAATTACAGCAGTTACCATGGGGAATTACTCGCCGAGGTGTGGGCCATACAGCATTTCCGGCCTTACCTTTATGGAGTACACTTTACTTTTTTCACTATGCAAGCATTTTTCTTCACGGAGCGTGGAATGTGGGAGTGGGAGATGTGTTGAAATAAGTAGTTTTTAATATATTTTCTAGGTCTAAATTTATTAGAAAAGAAAATGTAGGCAGCCTGCCTCTATCTCTTCTCTCTCTCTCGCCCCCCTACTTGTTGTAGTCACTGAAGGAGAGAGAGAGAGAGCAATGGAGCCATGGCTGCCTCAACTCCATAGGAAGGACTAAAGAGTGGGTTAAGCCACTCTCAACAAAAGGTTGAGTCCGGCAAGACTCGAACCCCCGACCGGCAAAGCGCGGCGTAGCCGTTAGCTCTAACCAGTCTGTCGTAGAAGTCCGTTAGGAGATATAGGGTTTCATTACTATTTAAACTATTGTAATGTACTAGATTCATTTAACTGAAACCCTTAACGCCACACATAGATACAGTTCTACAAAATACGAAGTACTGTACTTGTTTGAAATGGATATCGCGCATTTTGTTTCGAAAGCGAAACAAATATCGCGCAAGTATTTATTACGGCCGAGATTGAATTTCACGTCAAATCTAACGGCGCACATCATCGCCGAAATCCCGGAATGGTCATTTTGGCATTTAGTGACGTGGCATGACCTGGCGCCACGTGGGAAAACATCATTCGGTCGCGGGAATTCCGAGGAACGTACGAACGAGTGGAAAGTGGACACGCGTCCACTTAATGGCCGTGTCGTACAGAGGCCGTACAGAAAGTACATTGGCAGTAGTACTTTCTTGTACTATACAGTTTTGTGATTGGTTCGTACAGGCAGTAGATAGGAGCTGTGAGAGGGAAGTAGGAAAAACTAGGACTTAGGAAAATTTAGGTAGATAGTCCTCTCTCTGAGAGTTTGTATAAATTGGCATCTTTGCCACCCTATAACTTATCGGCTGGTTGGCCGTTTTCAGTGATTCTTTTTGCTACGGACTTAGGGGAGTACAGGCTGTACAGGGGTGCAGTCAAATTGTCAGTTTGCCTTCTTGGGCAGAAGTGGTCGTGGCTTAAAGTGGGTTAGTTAACCACTATCTAGAGGCTTCCTGTATTCTGTAGTCCAATGGAGGACACAGAATTGCAGGTTATGGGCCCACCCTCTAGGGTGCCCACCTTCAATGGATTTGGGTTCATCTATTGGGAAGCCATGATGATGGGAGCTTTGTGTGAAAAACGATACTGGGGTATCGTCAGTGGACAAGTGAAACGTCCACCTTCGCGAACTCCACCAGGATTTGGGGGAGTAAGGTTTTCTGCAACAACGGCTGCCTCAGCGAAGGAGGCAGATGATGGGGACAGTAGTGTGTCCGAAAAGGAGAAAGGGAAGGAGACACCCCTCACTCCTATTGCCACAGTATCGGGAGCGGCGACCGTGAAGACCGTGGAGAACGATACTCAAATGTGGGAGGATGTAAACATGGCTGCAAAGAACTTCATTCTAAGGCACCTCACTCAAGGTTTGGCCACTCCTCATCTTCACATTTACAAGGCCGAGGAGTTGTGGGAGAGTGTGGTGGAGATTTATAGAGCTGGAACTATTCAGGAGCTCCAGTTGGCTGAGCAAAAGCTATTGAGTTACACTTACAAAGGAGGAAAGATGTTAGATTACTGTAAGGATCTTTTTTGTTTGTATATGGAAATGGAAAGTGCCGGGTGGACAGGTACAATGAAAATGAAAGTTAACACCCATATCATGAAATTACCAGATGAGTTCGAAAACATAGTGTACCGAGTACGAGAATGCCTGATAGTTCATGGAAATGGATTACAGTAGTCAGGATGATACTTGTGCAGGAAAACACAATGAAGATTAGGAGAGGAGGAAAGAGCATTCAAGCTCTAGCAACAGGAGGGGACCGATGGGGGAAGGACCCGAAGATACCTTATAGAGGGGAAAGAGATAATTCTGGGGGACAGAGGCCCCCAAAGGGTCTTTGTCATTATTGCAAAAAGTCGGGACACTTTATTGCAGATTGTGTCAAGCTATCGGAGCTGAGGCTCGAAGAAAACCCTGGAGGGGGTTCTTCCGGAGGGAAGAAAAAGGCACTTGTGGTTACAAAAGTGTCAGGAGAAACCGAGGATGAGTCATCTGAGGAGGATGGGGAGCTTCTTCTTGACGAGAATCTGGAGGAGAATGAGATCCTTCGGAGGCAGAAGTGTGCCCTTGGAGCAATTCGGGAAGCTCCACAGGAACAATGGATCATCGACTCAGGTGCATCCATGCATATGTGTCGTGATAAAGAACTCTTCACAAAGCTAAGAAAGATTCCTACTGTAGAGATAGAGTTTGGGGATGGGAGAGTGGTTACTACAAATCTAGTGGGATCAGTAGATCTGAAAGTCTAAGTGGAGGGTAAGACTTCTATACTTACATTCTCAGATATACTTTACATTCCTCAGCTGAGTAAAAATCTTGTCTCTACGTCTGTGTTAGATGACAAAGAGTTTGATACCTTCCCTAGAAAGGGAGTCTTTACAGCTAAGTATGGGGATGAAGTTTACTTCAGAGCAAATAAGGATAGCCAAGGAATGTTTAGGCTTAACTTGAGTAATGAAAAGAAGAATGCTTACTATGTTGGTGTTCCTAAGGTGATGATTTGGCATAAGCGGTTGGGGCATGTACATTTTGATAGGTTAAGGGAAATGAAAAAACTTGGGGTAGTAGATGGCATTGAGTTTGGGGATAATGAAATGATGGATGATTGTAGTGGTTGTGCTCAAGGTAAGGCTCACAGACTTCCCTTTCCCAAAGCCGCCACATATAGAGGTGAGAAAGTATTAGATTTAGTCCACACAGATATTTGGGGGCCTGCAAAAGTACCTTCGGTTGGAGGAAAGAGGTTTATGATGACAATAACTGATGACTGGTCTAGATACTCTAGAGTCTACTTTCTGAAAACAAAGTCTGAAGCATCAACTTACTTCAAAGAATATAAAGCTTGGAGTGAGAAGTTGCATGAAACCCCCATTAAAAGGATAAGGAGTGATAATGGGGGGGAATATACCTCTAACGAGTTTGAGGAATATTTGAGAGATGAGGGAGTGCAGCACCAGAAAACTGTACCATATAACCCAGAACAAAATGGATAGCTGAGAGGCTGAATCGAACACTAGGAGATAGTGTACGCAGTATGTTGGCTGACAAGAAAATAAGAAAGAGATTTTGGGCAGAAGCAATGAACTGTGCCAACTACATCAAGAATAGAGTCCTTACCTCAGCTGTAAAGGGAGTGACACCTTAAAAGATATGGGTTGGAAGGAAACCAGATATCTCACACCTTAAAGTATTTGGTAGCCAAGTTTACAGTCTTGACACGGATAGGAAAAACTGGAAACTAGATGCTAAGGGAAAACCTGGATACTTTGTGGGATATGATGAGGATGTTAAGGGATATAGAGTCTATGACTTAGCAAAGAAAGATATCATTCTGGTCAAACACTTAGTTGTCATGGATGAAGGGAAGTCATTTGACCCCTTCAAATATACAAAGAAGATAAGGATCAGATTTGAGTCCGAAAGTGATGAGAATTCGGTCGTTCCCGAAAGGGACATGAATGAAACCGTGATTACAGATTCAGGGGAGATCCAAGATACAGGAGACTCACCAGAAACCTCACATACTCCTATGGACTTCGAGGAGATAGAAGAAGCGGGACAAGAACCGGTTTCCATGGACAGGGGAGCCGATGAGACAGTGAGAAGAAATCCAAGACTTCCATCCATTCCAGCTTCGGAGTTCGAGAAAGCAAGGAGGAGCAGCAAAAGGATACATGAAAAACAAGCTGCCCATAAGGTAACTAAGCTATCTCATTAGATGAGCCTCAGTCTTACTTAGAGGCAGTGAATAGTCTAGAGAAAGAAAGATGGATTAGAGCCATAAATGATGAGATGGATTCTATCATGGAAGCAAATACTTGGGAACTAGCGGATTGCCCTCCAGACCGAAAACTTATTGGATGTTAATGGGTATTTAAACTAAAACTGAACCCAGAAAATAACAATTGAGAGGTATAAGGCTCGATTGGGAGCGAAGGGGTTCACCCAAAAAGAGGGGATTGACTATGAGGTGACCTTTGCTCCAGTTGTTTGGTTCCCATCGGTAAGGATTCTCCTCAGTCTGGCCGCAGCGGAAGACATGGAAATATACCAGATGGACATTAAGACTGCATTTTTTAATGGTGTGTTAGAGGAAGAAATTTTTATGAGGCAACCCGAGGGGTTTGTGGAAGAAGGAGAAGTGAGCAAAATCTGCAGGCTCATAAAGTCCTTATATGGACTGAAACAGGCTCCTCGACAGTCGAATAAGAAACTAGATGAGTTTCTCACCGATCTGGGATACATCCGGATCAGCTCTGACCATTCTATCTAAATGTTTGAAGATGAGAATGATGTCATTTTTATTGCAATATATGTGGATGATCTGCTTGTGTTAAGTAAGTCTTTGGAGAATATCAATAGGCTAAAGAAAGATCTTAGGGACAGATTTGATATGAAGGATTTAGGGGAGGCAAAATATATTTTGGGGATCCAAATGGAGAGAGATAGGGGGAAGAAGATTATCAGACTTACTCAGAAAGAAACAATAGGTAATATGCTTGAAAAATGCCATATGGAAAATGGTAACAGTTGTACCACTCCCATGGACTTGAAAAAAATAATTGATGGGAGTGTAGAAAGAGGAGTGATGATCTTAGATGATCAGATGAGTCCAGAGGAGAGAGAGTTTATGAAGTATATCCCTTATAGACAGGTCGTAGGAAGTTTAATTTATTTTATGAACTGTACCAGGCCGGACATAGCGGCAACAGTTGGAGTACTCAGTAGGAGTCTTAATGATCCTAGGTAGAGAGACTGGGAGGCAGCCAAGAGAGTCATGAGATATCTGGTTAGAACCAGAGAATTATAGTTGCATTTGGGAGGGGAGCACACTGATATCACCACTTGGATTGATGCCAATTATGGGGATGCACCTATGAGAAGATGCACTTCTGGATATGTTTTGTATGTGGGGGAAGGAGCTTGTTGTTGGAGCAGTAAGCAACAAAAGGTAGTTGCTGTCTACTATGGAGGCTGAGTATATGGCGTCTTGTTCTGCAGTAAAAGAACTAATGTGGGTGAAGTCATTGTTGCAAGAACTGGGATATATGAAGGAAGGAGTGCATGAAATCTTATGCGATAATCAAGCTGCATCGCAATCGCAGCCAATCCAAAACATCATTTCAAAGCAAAACATATGGACATAAGATTAAGCTTCGTAAGAGAAAAAGTTGAAAATAAAATTTTAAATCTTGTGTATAGACCTGATGAAGAAATGGTGGCTGACATGATGACCAAACCTGTGCCTTCTCCTAAATTAAAATATTGTCGAGAGAAATGCTGGTTAAAAGAAAAATTAATATTTGACTAGAAAATAAGGGGAGTGTTGAAATAAGTAGTTTTTAATATATTTTCTAGGTCTAAATTTATTAGAAAAGAAAATGTAGGCAGCCTGCCTCTATCTCTTCTCTCTCTCTCGCCCCCATACTTGTTGTAGTCACTGAAAGAGAGAGAGAGAGAGCAATGGAGCCATGGCTACCTCAACTCCATAGGAAGGACTAAAGAGTGGGTTAAGCCACTCTCAACAAAAGGTTGAGTCCGGCAGGACTCGAACCCCCGACCGGCAAAGCGCGGCGTAGCCGTTAGCTCTAACCAGTCTGTCGTAGAAGTCCGTTAGGAGATATAGGGTTTCATTACTATTTAAACTATTGTAATGTACTAGATTCATTTAACTGAAACCCTTAACGCCACACATAGATACAGTTCTACGAAATACGAAGTACTGTACTTGTTTGAAATGGATATCGCGCATTTTGTTTCGAAAGCGAAACAAATATCGCGCAAGTATTTATTATGGCCGAGATTGAATTTCACGTCAAATCTAACGGCGCACATCATCGCCGAAATCCCGGAATGGTCATTTTGGCATTTAGTGACGTGGCATGACCTGGCGCCACGTGGGAAGACATCATTCGGTCGCGGGAATTCCGAGGAACGTACGGACGAGTGGAAAGTGGACACGCGTCCACTTAATGGCCGTGTCGTACAGAGGCCGTACAGAAAGTACATCGGCAGTAGTAATTTCTTGTACTATACAGTTTTGTGATTGGTTCGTACAGGCAGTAGATAGGAGCTGTGAGAGGGAAGTAGGAAAAACTAGGACTTAGGAAAATTTAGGTAGATAGTCCTCTCTCTGAGAGTTTGTATAAATTGGCATCTTTGCCACCCTATAACTTATCGGCTGGTTGGCCGTTTTCAGTGATTCTTTTTGCTACGGACTCAGGGGAGTCCAGGCTGTACAGGGGTGCAGTCAAATTGTCAGTTTGCCTTCTTGGGCAGAAGTGGTCGTGGCTTAAAGTGGGTTAGTTAACCACTATCTAGAGGCTTACGTATTCTGTAGTCCAATGGAGGACACAGAATTACAAGATGGTCATAGACAACTCCGCTCCTCAACCTCTGATCAGAGGAGAGACAAGCAAAAAATGAATAAGAAGGACCACAACCGGAAGGCCACCGGGCCTTTATCTTTCATGCTCTATGCAGTACTATTGAATAGTGACACAAGGCTTGAGATCAAGCCCACTCAACCTCCTCCTCTTCCTTCTAAACCTAAATTGCCTCACGGTTTTGAAAATAACAAGAGCGAGACACTACCGCAGGAGAAGAAATCACTGGAAGAGGGCAAACAGAGTACTCAGGATTGGTTTGAGCGGTTCATGGCCGAACGTCCGGACGAGGAGGCACCCAAAACTCCACCAATGCCCGATTTCGGCTCTGAAAGTGATTACAAGGAGGGGAACGAACAGGATCGAGAACCAGATTCGCCGGCTTCATCCCCGAGAGCCCCACTCCCTTCCTCAAAGCCTGCTGTCATGCTAGTCAGGCACCTTATGCCATATGCCTTGACTCATGTCAAAACCCTCGCTTCCTCCCATAATCTCCCCGAATATATCCTCATTCAGGCCTTGGGAGAAGAAATTCATTCTGGAAAGGACAAAGTCGACCGGGCGACACCACCCATGGCGGTATATTTGTTTGCAGAGCCTAAAACCCCTATGGTGGATAGGGACTACAAAACCTTGTCCATAGCGCTCATTCTGAACCGGACGAGCAACTTCAAACTTGATGGGAAGGGTGGGTACGAAGACGCTGTGGTCAACACCGGAGCACTTCCAAACCTTATCACCACTTCAGCATTGCAGAAAATGCCGGAGGAACTCAGACCTCAAATTTGCCCGAGTAACATCTGCTTAAGCACACTAAGCAGCGGCAATCAACTAGTCCATGGAATCATCAAAGCCATGAACATTGAATTCTCCGATGATGCTGAACAGAAGGTAAAAATTGAACTTCCTTTCTTAGTGGTATAGGGAATCAGTTTGAAATCTTGTTGGGGATGGCTACTTGGACCCGGGTGAATATAAGTTTAAGTGTTTGGAAAGAGCAATGTACAGTTCAGGACCCTGGAAATCTCGAAGGAACCAAACTTGTGGTTCCTTTGGATTTATGGAACCGGGGGAAGACCAATGTTCCTGTGTCTCGTTGTTACATAGTGTATTTTACAACCTCTCCGGCGGAGTTGTTCCACAGTTCAACAGATATTGCAGGAGACATCTAGCAATTTCCGATTTCCAAGCGATGGGAAGGGGAATACATGAATAGATTATTGCATGTGGCAAAACTCCGGCTGGGAGTAGATCAGGCTTTCTCAGCCTTATTATCACCGAAAATAGATTCGACAACCCGGTCAAATGTTTTCCCAACCAAGACTGGTAACAAGGACTTCAATCGACAATTGGTGTCATTAACAATCCCCGACACCCGACTTCGGATTTAATCTTTATTTCTAGGATTGAGTTCCGATTAGGAAGCAGTTTTGAAAGCAGGATATCGGGTGGAGTCATATACAGCAGCAGAGATTTCACCAGAAGCACGAGCTGTCAGCCAACATCGCCTTTATCAGCTGCACCGCCTATATCCTCAGCAGTTTCCAGTGTCTTCTATTTCCAAAGCTCACCGGAGTCTTCCCAAGAACGTGGATAACATTATGGCACCCCATTTAGCAAATCTGGGTAGAATAGATCTGGTTGTGGTAGGATGGCCTTCTCAGGGATACTCCTTCGCAGGACAAGGAAAAGGGCATCAAGACCGCAGGAGTGGCACCTTCTACCAAATCATTAAATTAATATCGTGGATACAGCAGCTCTAGAACACACATGTGGGGTACATCCTGGAGAACATCCACCCGAGGATGATAAACGAAAACAGGTTGCAGACAGTTGGAAACAAGTAACGCGGACTTTAGGAGCTCCTTTGGTTTTTGACGCTACTTAGATGGGATCTCGAGCACACAGACTCCGGGCATATTGGACCAATATGATCCCGCTTCACCGGTCTCTGTTGGAGAAACAGACCCCGAACCCCAAACATCAGTACACCAAATACTCGGGAAAGGGAGAATAGCCACACCTGTAGCCAAACCGGATCGTCCTCCTTTCTTCAAATGCAACACACTCGGATCTCCTCGCCGAGCCCTCCCCACGTTGGTCTCTTTTCCTCAAAGTCACGCCTACAGAAAAGGAGCAGCTGGGATGATTTTTGACAGCAAGGCAGGAATTTGGACGACACCATCAATTTCGGAACGAGAACAAGCCATGGAATTCCATCCGGGAACCACGGCCGCACCAGGTATTTTAGACCTGCAAAGGTGTAGCTTAATCGGGCAAAGCATGGATTTGAATGCCATTACATGGGTTACAAAACACGCGTTTGCATATTCTAGTCTCCATTCTCCAGATTCCCGCAGAAGTTACCTTCAAGCTCCAAAATTGTTGTCCATGCGAGCCACTTTGCAGCTTGAGGGGGGGAGACAAAGGAGAAAAATACACCCAAGAGTTCTTTCAGTGGAGGGGAACGGTAGTTCAAAAAGGGACAGCTTAGCGGAAGTTGTCAGCAGTAAAGTATTATCTGGAGGAGTAAAGGCGGATCCACAGGTTAGGCTAAAATTTGACATCATCTGTGGGGGAGACTACTGCAAGCCTGAACGTAGTTGAGCCGGGAAAGATGGACTCGACTCTAGGGGAGCAGCTGTACCCTCAGCAGAAAGAACAGCTAACAGAACTCTTGGCGAAGAACAATCAGGTTTTCTCCTGGTCAGAAACAGATGTCGGAATATACAAAGGAATCACCTTTCGTGTTGCCTTGATTGACAAAACCGCAACTGTTTGGCAAAAACAATATCCTCTCAGCTTTAAGGAGAAGGAGTTTATCACCGCAAAGGTCTAAACTTTGGTAGACGCCGTGTTGGTTCAGGAAAGCACAGGACTCCATGGGTTGGCTTACCCCACAGTTCTCCCTCCTAAGAAGGATTCATCTGGGAAAACTGTAGATTTCCAAATGTATGGGGATTACCGCATGCTGAACACGGCCACCATTCATGACCATTATCCAATGCCAACTCCGGAAGAGATTTTCGACTCTCTTGCCAGAGCCACCATCTTCTCCACACTGGATATGAAGAATAGATTCCACCATATTGCCATGGAACCAAAACAACGGGAGAGAACGACATTCTGGACCGAATCCAGACTTTATGAGTGGATTTATATGCCCATCAGACTGAAGAATGCACCTGCCAAGTTCCAACGGGCCATGGACGAAGCGCTCTGAGGAATCGATTGTGCCCGGTGTTACATCGACAATGTGATAATATCTCTAAGACCTTTGAAGAACACCTGGAGCATATCCAAATCGTTCTCCGGGCCCTTCAAGCAGCGGGCTTGAAATGTCACCCGAGTAAGGGTATTTATGGGGTGCAAAAAAATATTTACCTCGGACATGAGGTGACTCCCGGGACAGTGGGTCCCCATATGGTTAAGGTTGCAGCCCTTTGACGCTCTTCCTCCCCCGTAGAACATTTCCGCCTTGCAAACCTTTCTCGGCCAGGCCAAGTACTATCCCAGGTTTATTCCTGAGTTTAGTAGTCATGCCCAGCCCCTAAAAAAGCTATTGTGGAAAGATCAAGAATTGTTGTGGGCCGAGGAACAGCAGAATGCTTTCCAGCTTTTGAAAGATGCCCTGAAGTAGCACCCAGTGCTCCGGATGCGTGATCACCAGAGACCTTTCCTTCTTTACACTGATTGGAGTAGGTTTGGATTGGGAGCGGTTTAGGCTCAAGTTGACGACGCCGGAGCCGAGTATGTGGTGGCTTACGCCAGCCGGAGCAACAACCGAGCTGAGGGGAATTATAGCAATTACCATGGGGAGCTTTTGGCAGCTGTGTGGGCCATCCAGCATTTCAGGCCTTATTTGTACGGGGTCCATTTCACACTGATCATTGACCACCAACCCTTGAAATGGATCATGGAGAATAGTAAGTTGACCGGCAAACTCGCCAGATGGGTGCATATCCTGCAGGAATATGATTTCAACATTGTTCACAGGGCAAGGGAAATCCATGGGAATGCCGACGGACTTAGCCGAAACCCTGATCCTTCCACACTGGATTCCACCGGGGCTCGGCATGACAAAGACCAGGAAATCAGTTTGGGACTCATTCGAGCATCCTTCGCCTTAATTTGGCTTCCTCCATCTGGGGGGGCATTGTCCACTTTTGCAGTAGATGTTGAGGGGTAGGCACCCATAGGAGCTGGGCGGAAAGACATCTGGAACAACTCCGAGGCTCTCCAATCCATCTAGCAGGGATCGCCTCTTCCCCATTTGGCTGGAGTTCAATTGTCTCGAGTTCAGACCCAGATGGCGGCGTATGAATGGGACCAAGGTGTTCTCCTACGGAAAGGGTTAGACGGTACGAGGAAAGTGGTTCCTCCTCCATCAGATCGAGAAACTCTGATTACTAATCTCCACAAGCAATGTGGACACTTCGGGCAAAAGCGGACCACTTCCCTAGTTACAGGCTCTTACTGGTGGCACGGGTTCCGGGCCCAAGTCAACCGAATTGTACAGACTTGCTCATCCTGCGATCGAGTTAAGGCCTCCTTTGTCAAAAAAGGTGGGGATGAGCTGCATTCTCTTCCTATCCAGGGGATGTTTTATCGGTGGTCTTTGTATCTTTTGTGACCTCTTCCGACCAGCAAACGTGGGAATCGTTTCATCTTGGTCATGATTGTACATTTCTCAAAATGGATAGAGCTTGTGGTTCTGCCCCGAAAGAAGTCCAAGTCCATCGCTGACGCTTTCTTGCAGAGGGTCCAATCATAATTTGGAGCGCCGACAGAGGTTCTGACAGACCAGGATCAGAATTCGCTGAAGAATTTACAAATATTTTGAAGAAATGCCTCATCGACCATCGACTTACCAGTCTGGACCACCCTCAAGCTGACGGTTTGGCCGAAAGGTGCGTACAAACAGTGAAGCGATCAGTACGCAAATATGTCGTGGAAGAGGACTTGGGAGAATGGGACAAAATGGTGCCTTGGATTGCCGACTTACCAGTCGCGACCACCCTCAAGCCGACGGTTTGGCCGAAAGGTGCGTACAGACAGTGAATCGTTAACTACGGAAATATGCCGTGGAAGAGGACTTGGGAGGAAAAAATGGTGCCTTGGATTGCCATGGGATACAGATTCAGCAGACAGGCTTCCCTCCACTCGTATAGGCCTTACTTCATTTTATTCGAACGACATCCCATTCTGCCCGGGGCTGCCTCGGCCGAAGTAGTGGTCTTTCGGAAATGGATAACAAGGGGACTGTCGAAAAACTGATCTCCGATCGTGCCAAAATCTTCCACCAAGAAATGCCTCTCGCCATGGAGAATTTATAGGTGGCACTACACAGGGATCAATTGTGGTATTCCCAGCGCCGGAACGGGGATTATGTGCCCAGACAGTGATGATTTATGCCAGGAGACTTTGTATATCGAATGCAACAGAAAAAGGACACGCTTGACATTTCTGCCGGGCGGGTGATTTTGAAAGTGGTGGAAGTCTCAAACAAGGTAGTTCTGACTTTGGAAGGGAAAGATGGTCGAAGAATTAAAGAGAATCAGATCAATGTGGCCCCTTGCCATCTCCGAGGATTGGAAGACGTACCCACTTTCCACTTGACTTACTTTGTAGATCCTCTTTCCTGTTCTTCATTATGCAACTAGTCCTCCCCGCAGCACGACATCTTTGTTTGCAATCAGTGCGGTCAGTGTTGGCATCCAGCATGTCTCCCCTCCTCGTGGGAATCACGCTCTCCATCCCCTAGTCCATGGTTCTGCGGGAACTGTGAATTGGGCGGGTAATTATTTCTTTTTCTTAGTCAAGGCTGACTAAGAGGGGGGGAAATAAGGGCACCGACCTGATTACCAAGAACCCAAATCCCTTTCCTCAGCCAAATGGGAAAGGAAGGGGGAGGGGAGCTCTTTTCGCCTTCCCATGCACTTACTCTTACTCCTGGTTTAGGTGTCTCTCCTATCTTTGCATGCATATCTATGGGAAGGATGGGGGGTCAGCGGTGGGCATGATCATTATTCTGGAAGCCTTTCGCATTTTGGGGGGGCTCTTTGCAGGAATCTGAGGCCAACCACTCCAGGCTGTGGGCCTTTCCCTTGGGATTCTCGGGCACGCTCGACAGGGGGTACAGAGTACTTTTTCAGTACTGTCCTTTTTTTTCTTTACTCCATTCCTCATTATACTTATGCCTACCCTTGGGGGGGGAAGGGACAGAGAAGGGCATTGTCATAGATCCGGGCGGCGGCTTCAGCATTTGGGGTAATTGCAAGTTTCTCATGCACACCTCCTTGGACATCTCGCCAAAACACCACGGTGTTTTGGCACGCTCGACAGGAATTCAAGCCGAGTGGAAGTTTCGCGACATTTTGTGTACCGTTTGCGTGTCACACGTTTCACACATGTCTACTCTTGTCACTTTTTGAAAAAACAAGTAGTGTTGTGTATCAGTAAGCATTTATCGATAACCGATATGGTCCTTTTTTAGGGTACTCGATAATCAATATATTGGTACGATATATCGCTATCGGTGTTATCGCCGATAAATAACCGATATTTATTGATAATTATCTGGGATAACACCGATATCGATAACTATCGCAATAAAAGTACGGACCGTACATATAAATGTACGACAAGTACACTCAACAGTACGATTTTGGTACGGATCCGAATAACGGTGTCCCTTTCACATCCGATCCCATTGGTTTGTCCCTTTCTTCCTTTGGATCCACTGGAGACCCGCCACGTGTCAATCTGTCGGCTTTTTTGGCATAAGCCGCCAAAAGAGCCATTCCGGGATGCAGGTGCTCACGCTGGCCGTCCGCTCGTAATCTCTCATTCCAAGTCGTCTGTTCGACTCCGGCGGCGCATAGAATGTTATTTTGCGTTTGTTGTACTTTGTGTCCATCGTCCTTTTTCCGTTCCATGTTCACCAGTTTTCTGGTACAGTTCTGTACGTTGCCGTAAAATTACTGTTCATTTAACTAGCCAACGTTTTCTGTGTTGCGTTGTCCATAATAATTACAGTTAAATAGTTACAGAACAAATTCATGTACGTGGCATGCCACGTTGTATAATTCAAAAGTATAATACAGTATATAATAAGGTACTAATGCGTACTATATATTTTTAAAGTTATCGCCGATATGGAATTTGTTGGTCTCAGACCGATATATCGGGACCTCTAACCGTTCTATAACCGATAACTATCGGTATCGGTGTTATCGCGATAAGTTTTTTACCGATACACAACACTAGTAACAAGTTATTTGCGCTTACATCGGAATGCTCTGAAAGTTGTGAAGAGAATCTTCGCTAGAAATAAAGTTACAAGATTAAAGTTTCAGTTACATGGGAAAGTGCCCTAAGTTTATCGATACAAAACACCATAAAATACTATACACTTTATGAGTTTATGACAATACTGTACGGTTGTGCCAAAGCAAGTTTGTTATTTCTGTACAACTGTCGATGTAGGTCACCAATTCGTACATGTCGCACAAAGTATGAGTCACATTACAGTAGTGTACTTGTTCTATGAATCATAAAACCGTAAATAGATACCGTACAAGTCCCTAACCGTAAACTACAGATTCTGTTTGAAACGCCAAACGTGCAAAGACAGCTGACAGCAATACGTGCGGTTTTCGTACTTTACACGTGTCGTGCGTGAAGGTAGGAGTTATTTTCTCCATAGATGCGTTGATGTCCAATTCGTACGGATTTCAACTTTTTTACGAAAACTACGTAGTATTTGTTGATTATATACTTTTCGTAGAATTTGTGTAGAATTCACTGTACGGCCATGTACAAAAAAGTACAGAAAGCATAATCTTTGAAAATCCTTATAAATAATCTTTGAAAATCCTTATAAATCTTTAACAGTACAAAAATCTAACATAAATGTACGAAATTGTATGAAAGTGTACCCTAAAAAATTTTAATTGTACGGAATATCTATGGCGCCCGTACTGAAATATAATGGAGTGTACGGCAATGTACCTTGAAAACCCTAAAAATCCCCTAAAATATTCCTAAAATGTACGAACATAGACGGACACTCTACGTCAGTGTAAAAATATTGTACGGGTACAAAGTAAGGTACGCAATTTATTAACTTTTCAACATCGTTTGATGCGTACCGTACGTAGTATTTGTTAGTTTATATCGTGCGTGATTTGCGTGTAGAAATTAATGGTCCATTTAAAGTATTTCTAGGTCTAAATAGAAATATAGAAAGAAGCTGAGGCAGTCTACCTCTAACTTCTCTCTCCAACTCTCAAACTTGTCGCAGTCACTGAGAAATTGGAGAGGGAGCTAGAGCCATGGCTTCCTAGGCTATCCAGAGGTTTACAGGAAATATATATTAGTTAGCGGTTTATTTACTAAAAGGATATGTGTCGGTCACAGGATTTGATCCTGGTACCTACCGGACGGCAAGCAGCCGGTATCCGGTAGCCTTAGCCGTTAAGTCTTTAACTAGTGTTACGTAGTATATGGATTGATATTTAATTAAACATTTATACGTAGGATAGTTCATTTAACTGAAACTATTTACAGGAGACATAGATCCAGTAATGTAAAAGTACGGATTACGGTACGGATAAGAAACCAATACCGCGCATGTATTTATTACGGCTACGATTAAATGTGAATTTAATCGAACGACCGGATTTAACGCCGAGATCGCGGAAGAGGATTTCGCCGGTTTATGGTCATCGCCGCATCGAATGACACGTGGCGGAATGACATTGGATCGCGGCATCTCCGAGGATTAAGGGAGAGAATCCGGACATACCACGTGTCGACATTTAGGCCATGTCGTACAGTATCCGTACAGAAAGTACACCGACAACTGTACTTTTGCATACGGAACTGTAATCTGATTGACTCCGTACATCAGTAGATAGAGTCTGTGAGAGAGATAGGACTTCGAAAAATTAGAAGATAGGACCCTCTCTCCCAGAGAGCTTCTATACAAAAGGTCAACTTTGACCCTCCATAACTTACTGCTCAGGGAAGTAAATTCAGAGATTATTTTTGCTATCCACTCAAGGGAGTCTTGCCTTTACAAGTAAGAAGGTTGTCAAAGTTATTGTTTGCCAGGGTGGCAGTTGTCTTTGCTGAAACACAAAGGGGTCAGGGTTTTCTTAGAGGCTTCTTGGAAGCTGTCTACTCTGAGGACTTATGGAGGTCTCATAGTTTCAGGTTATTAGTTCACCCTATAGGGTAGCAATCTTTAATGTAACTGGCTTCATATACTAGGAAAGTATGATGATAGGAGCTCTATGCAAAAAAAGGTTTTAGGGGATAGTGAGTGGACGGTTGGGGCGTCCATCAAGTCTTGGAATCCCTCCAGGGTTTGGAGGAAGCAGATTCACCAGGAAAGAGGATCCACCTTCAACGGAGGAAACAAAGGAAGGAGAGGTGGTGGACAAAGGAAAGGAGAAGGAGACGACCACACCAATAGCAACTGGTTCGGCATTCATGTCACCTATTCCGAGGAACGAGGAGAATGATACTGAAACCAGGGACTTCAACAATATGGCGGCAACGCACTTCATCCTACGCCATGTCACTCAAGGACTTGCATGTCTTCATTTGCAGGAAGAAAGGGCATCCGATCTTAGGATGGCTCTCATAGAGATGTACCGAAGTGGTACGATTCAGCAACAACAGTCGGCAGATCTGAAAGTTAAGGAGTATGTATACAAAGGGGGGAAAATGTTGGATTTTTGCAATGAACTTGCTACACTATTCATGGAGCTAGAGAGTGCGGGAAAAGATTTTAGTGAAAAAGAAAAGGTTAACTGTTTACTGATGAAATTACCCGATGAGTTTGAGAACATAGTCAACTATGTGCAGGACTTGCCGGACTCAAGGTGGATATGGAACTCAGTGGTAGGGATGATTCTCGTTCGGGAGAATACGATTGAGATCCGAAGGGGAGGAAAGAGTGGCCAGGCCTTGGCAACTGCGACCGATTGGAGGAACAAGGATTTGCGGAAATCGGTCGGAAACTATGGGGGGAGGGAGCAGAAAAATCAGACCGACGAGTTCGGACCAAGGGCTCCCAAATGTTTATATCATTTTTGTAAGAAACCTAGGCACTATATGGCCGAGTGCACTAAACTAACCGAGCTTCGGTTAAAGGAGGGGCAGACCGGTGGTACTCGAAAAGGAAAGAAAAAAGCACTTGTGACACAGGTACATGAGGCGGAATCCGAGGGCGAGGACGATGAGCTCGTTTTAGATGAGGAGTTGGAGGCAAAAAACGAGGTCGAAATTCCACGAAGGCAGAATTGTGGTTACGAGGGATTTAAAGGTGAAGCAGGCTGGATTGTAGATTCAGGTGCCTCCATGCACATGTGTAAGGATAGGCACCTGTTCAATAAGATAAGAAAGATTCCCACCGTAGAGATAGAGTACGGGGATGGGATGATAGTCACCACTACTCTTGTAGGATCGGTAGATCTGAAAGTGTTAGTAGAAGGAAAGACATCCATAATAACATTCTTCGATGTATTGTTTATTACGGAGCTAAACAAAAACCTCATCTCTACATCCGTATTAGATGATAAGGGTATTTTTACTAGCACTAGGGAAGGAGTCTTTACTGCTAGTTTTGAGGAGGATGTCTATTTCATTGCTGAGAAAGGTAGCCATGGGATGTTAAGGCTGGTTTTAAGTAATGAAAAGAAGAAACTTTATTATGCTGGTGTTCATGATATTATGATGTGGCATAAGAGGCTTGGGCATGTGAATCTAGACAAGTTAAGATCGATGAAAAAAATGGGAGTGTTGGAAGGGATTAAGTTCAGTGAGAATGATAATATAAGTGATTGTAGTGGATGTGCTTGAAATTCTATGGGCTCCATTGCCCATAGAATTCGCATATCCAAAAGAAGCTAATCTAGGTAGTGCCGACTCCAAGTTGATATAAACCCAAATGAATGATCCCTTGATAGTTAGAACCCTAATACACCTTCACCCCTATGAAGAGAAGACCTTCCGTGTGCTCAGTTCCACCACAGAATGCAAAGTTTGAATATGTGTTTTGGACAATATTCCCCACTTTGACTTTCCCACTGAATAAGTGCCACCCTGGCACGAAAAGACTCTGACCGACTACACCCTTGTGTAGCCTAGACTCCCCTGAGTCGGCAGCAAAGAGAATCACTGAATTTGCTCACCCGAGCATTAAGTTATGGCTGGTCAAAGATGACCTTTATAGTTACAAGCTCTCTTAGAGAGAGTTACCGAAATATCACTAAGTCTTAGTCTGCCTACTCATGACTACCTACTACTAAACCCTAGTCCAATAGGAACACTATATAGTACAAGAAGGTACGATGGGCGATGTACTTATTGTACGGCCATTGTACGACATGGTCTACAAGGTGACATGTGCCAAATCGGGAGCCATGGTTCCTCCTCCCATCTTCTCCGGTGTCAAATAATGTGGCGCCACCTGGCACCGCGTGACGCTATCCCCAAAGGCCGCCGAAAGCTTATTGTGGGTGGCGGCTGTAATGGTGGTTGTCCGATCAATTGTATTTATACGGCTTCGATTCGCTTCCATGCATCAATTGATTAATGCGTGTTTTCGTTAGTCTGCTGCGAATTAGTCCTTTGAATCAATAGGTAAATATGCGTAAAATGTCTCACGTGTATAGTTTCGATAGTAACTTAATGGATAAGGCGTTGGTCTATTTAGTTTCCTACAGACCTCGGTTCAAATCCGGCCGGCGGCAGTATTTTGCTAAAACTAGTAAAATACTTTCTAATTCATTCTGCCTCCTTCTAAATGATGCGGCAACTATGGCGTGCCTTTGGTCCTCTCTTTCTCTCTCTTTACATTCTAACTAAAATATAGAAGTGAACTATTAGTCACCTCTTTTCAACACTCTATTTATTTTTCTAATACAGACCTAGAAAATACATAAATTTCAACACTCCCCTTATTTTCTAGTCTAATTTCTTTTCAACTCCCACTAAACACAAACTTTTTTTTCTTCATTTTCCCTTTTCTTCTTTCTTTTCTCCTCATAAAACTCTAAGTGAATACCCTTGTATTTAAAGAAGTGTATTCGATGAACCCAAATAATAATTACATCACAAATTTTATTTTGCATGCCATTTTTCATAAATCCGAGAAAAGATTTTATCTCACTCATCTCTTTTCCATCCACACAGAATCCGATTTCCCTCTTGCAATTCAAAAAACCAGCCCCATCCCCAATCAACGACAAACACCCAGATGCTAACCCTTTTACAAGCACACCTTCATAAATGCTATCACTCCCATTAGTGATGTGAAAACCATTAACCCCCATATTTATCGTTATATCAAGAGTCCCCAATAAGTTCCTCATAAAATCTACATCTTCCGAGCTCATATTTTTATCCATGATACTCACCCCATTTTCTGAACTTTCCTCACTCTCTCCCATGGAGTACTTTCCACTATCACTTTCAATAATGATTCCCAAAAAGTATTTCTCCTCCCCTAAACTTTTCATTAAATATTTCATTTCTCCCCTATCCTTTAAAACCCCCTCTAGTTTTACTTCTCCCCTTTCCTCAAAATTCGTTGAAGTCTCCCTTTCCAACCAGTTTTCTGTTTCCAAAATATTTATAAAATTATCCTCATTATTTTTATTTTTCCCTTTTTCATTTATGTATCCTAGATTTGACTTTCTCATTTCTAAGTCATACGTTTTACACTCTTTCACATCCTCATCATTTCTAACTCCCTCAAGTACCTCCCTTCCTATTACTTCCCTTATACCTCCAAAAGCACATCGTTGCTTTCGTGTAATTTCTGTGTACTTCTCTCTCTTCTCCATTCTACCGATGTGAAGAAGCTCCAATATTTCTTCATCCTCTTCATCCTCTTCCCCTTCTTCCTCCTCTTTCATATTCCAACTTCTAAGTTCTTCCAAACAAGGACACTCCTCCATATAGTGACCCGGTTCTCTACAAAAGAAGCAAACACCCTTTTCCAAAGCTCCCCTTACTTTTCCTCTCCCTCTCTTTCCACCAAAGTTTCGATAAGGTTTACCTTCGTCTTTCTTCCTCTCATCAAGCTTCCGCTCGTCACCACCGTTCCTCTCATCACGCTTCCGCCAATCACCACCAGCTGTAAAGGCAGTTACCCTCTCACTTCCCCTACGAAGCTCCAAAGTGCTTTCCCTCACAAGAATTATCCCCATGGTAAACCTCCAAGTCCATGAGGAGCCATCCATTGCCTGCATACGATAAATGATATTTTCGTACTCATCTCGGAGTTTCATGAGTAGTGTATTAATCTTACTCTCCTCATATTCTACATATCCCGCACTAGCTAGCTCAACATATAACGCAACAATATCATTGCAAAACTCTATCATGCTACCGCCTTTATAAACATAGGCCTCTATTTCCTGTTTTACTAACTGTTGCCTCTGAATAGTCTCACTCTTATAAATCTGCCTTAGAGTTTCCCATATTTCTGAAGACTTGGTAAGACTTAAAAGAGTGATAGCTATGGACTGAGACACATATCTAAGTACAAGATGTTTTGCTATAGTGATTTTATACTCCCAAATTTTACCATCATTTTCTTCAGTTTTAATTGTAACCCCTCTAAGTGAAGATGAGACGTAGAGCATTGCTCCCCTCACCATAAGTGTCCCTTTATCCTTCTCCCCTATTTCCCCATCCACGGAATGGTTTTTCCCTTCACCTTTTGATTCATCTAAACTCCGGTTCCATAATAACCTCCTCCAAAGTCAGGTGGCGGACATCTCACTTGTCCCGAAACAATTCCCCATAAGTGCTTCTCGAAAAGCAATCCCTCTATAATAAACTCCCAATAAGTGAAGTCTGTTCCATCAAACATAGGCACCCTAGATGGTGGGCCCATAACCTAAAATTCTATGGGCTCCATTGCCCATAGGACTCGTAGATCCAAAAGAAGCTAATCTAGATAGTGCCGACTCCAAGTTGATATAAACCCAAATGAATGATCCCTTGACAATTAGAACCTTAATACACCTTCACCTCTGTGAAGAGAAGACCTTCCGTGTGCTCAGTTCCACCACAGAATGCAAAGTTTGAATATGTGTTTTGGACAATATTCCCCACTTTGACTTTCCCACTGAATAAGTGCCACCCTGGCACGAAAAGACTCTGACCGACTACACCCTTGTGTAGCCTAGACTCCCCTGAGTCGGCAGCAAAGAGAATCACTGAATTTGCTCACCCGAGCATTAAGTTATGGTTGGTCAAAGATGACCTTTATAGTTACAAGCTCTCTTAGAGAGAACCGAAATATCACTAAGTCTTAGTTTGCCTACTCATGACTACCTACTACTAAACCCTAGTCCAATAGGAACACTATATAGTACAAGAAGGTACGATGGGCGATGTACTTATTGTACGGCCATTGTACGACATGGTCTACAAGGTGACATGTGCCAAATCGGGAGCCATGGTTCCTCCTCCCATCTTCTCCGGTGTCAAATAATGTGGCGCCACGTGGCACCGCGTGACGCTATCCCCAAAGGCCGCCGAAAGCTTATTGTGGGTGGCGGCTGTAATGGTGGTTGTCCGATCAATTGTATTTATACTGCTTCGATTCGCTTTCATGCATCAATTGATTAATGCGCGTTTTCGTTAGTCTGCTGCGAATTAGTCCTTTGAATCAATAGGTAAATGTGCGTAAAACGACTTACGTGAATTGTTTCGATAGAAACTTAATGGATAAGGCGTTGGTCTATTTAGTTGCCTACAGACCCCGGTTCAAATCCGGCCGGCGGCAGTATTTTGCTAAAACTAGTAAAATACTTTCTAATTCATTCTATCTCCTTCTAAATGATGCGGCAACCATGGCGTGCCTTTGGTCCTCTCTTTCTCTCTCTTTACATTCTAACTGAAATATAGAAGTGAACTATTAGTCATCTCTTTTCAACACTCTATTTATTTTTCCAATACAGACCTAGAAAATACATAAATTTCAACAGTGCTCTAGGTAAAACACACAGATTACCCTTTCCTAAAACAGCCACCTATAAGGGAGATAAATTTCTAGATCTAGTACACACAGATATTTGGGGAGCGGCTAAAGTGCCCTCACCGGGGGGGAAGAGATTTATGATGACTATCACTGATGATTGGTCTCGGTATTCCCGAGTGTATTTTTTGAAAAACAAGTCCGAAGCTCAGGATTGTTTTAGACAATATAAAGCATGGAGCGAAAAAATCTATGAAACTCCAATCAAGAGAATACGGATTGACAATGGTGGAGAGTATACTTCTACCAAATTTGAGGATTTTTTGAGGGAAGATGGGGTCCAACACCAAAAGACAATTCCAAGAAACTCGGGACAGAATGGGGTAGCTGAAAGGTTAAATAGAACACTAAGTGATAGTGCTAGAAGTATGTTGTCATATAAAAAGATAGGAAAAAGGTTTTGGGCAGAAGCAATGAACTGTGCTAATTACCTCAAAAATAGAGTTCTTACTTCAGCTATAAAAGATCAAACACCTTATGAGAGATGGACAAGTCGGAAACCAGACATATCTCACTTAAAGGTTTTCACAAGTCAAGTATTCAGTCTAGATACTGATCGCTCGAATTGGAAGCTAGATCCTAAAGGAAAACCGGGATACTTATTAGGATATTATGAGGATGTTAAAGGATATAGAGTTTATGATCTAAAAAGGGAAGATATAATCTTAGTAAAGCATCTAGTAGTTATTGATGAAGGAAAGTCTGTGGATCCCTTCAAGTATACAAAGTCAGTTAAAATCAGATTTGAGTCAGAAAATTCCGATGACTTTGAGCTTCCTAACTATCCACGTTTTAGAGAAGATGACATTCTTGCAGGTACAAATCAGACTAAAAAGGACTCGGCTGTGGAAACTCTAGTGACAACTCTACCCGAAGCGGAAGACGTGGTAGAAATTGATTCGGAATCAAGGGATAGGGGAGAAGCCGAGTTTGTGCGAAAGAATCCAGGATAACCATCTATTCATGCCCCAGATTTTGAGGGGGGGAGGAGAAGTAGCAAAAGACTGCAAGAAAAACAGGTTAATAACAAGGTAACTAAACTATCTCATCAAGATGAACCTCAAACTTATGGAGAGGCGATGACTTGTCCAGAATGAAACCGGTGGAAGACAGCCATCAATGAGGAGATGGCCTCAATTATGGCAGCCGATACTTGGGAGCTGGTGGATTGTCCACCTAACCGAAAACCAATCGGTTGTAAGCGGGTTTTCAAATTAAAACTGAACCCATATAACACAATCAAGCGCTACAAGGCCTGATTAGTGGGAAAGGGATTTACACAAAAGGAGGGAATTGACTACGAGGAAACCTTTGCCCCGGTGGTCAGATTTCCCTCCGTCCGCATACTTCTCAGCCTGGCAGCAGTAGAAGGTGGACATCAAGACAACCTTTTTGCATGGAGAATTGGAATAGGAGATCTTTATGCGACAACCCGTAGGGTTTGTGGAGGATGGAGAGGAGAGTAAGGTATGCCGGCTGATTAAATCTCTTTATGGTTTGAAACAGGCGCCTCGACATTGGAATAAGAAGCTTGATGAGTTTCTTACCGGTCTGGGATATATTTGGATCAGCTCAGATCACTCAATCTATGTTTTCGAAGATGGGGAAGGTTTTATATTTATTGCAATTTATGTTGATGATTTGCTTGTTTTAAGTAAATCAATGGAAAAAATTAATAAACTGAAAACCGATCTTAAGGGGAGATTTGAAATGAAGGATATGTGGGAAGCAAAATATATTTTGGGAATTCAAGTAGAGAGAGACCGAAAAAGAAAGATTATAAGATTGACTCAAAAGGAAAGAATAGGGAACATGCTTGAAAATTTTCAAATGGATAAAGCTAATAGCTGTACAACTCCAATGGAGTTGAAGAAGGGAAGTGAGGGGAGTGAGGAAGAAGGAGTCATAGTCTTAGACGAGGAAGTATCTCTTGAAGAACAGAAGTTCATGCAGACTATTCCTTACAGGCAAGTAGTGGGAAGTCTTATCTATTTTATGAATTGTACCCGGTCGGATTTAGCTGCAGCTGTAGGAGTGTTGAGTAGAAGTCTAAATGCTCTTACTAAGATGGATAAGAAGCCAGCTAAGAGAGTCCTTAGATATTTGATAGGAACTAGGGATCTATGGTTGCATTTGGGTGGGGAGAATACTTACATCACTACTTGGAGTGATGCCAGTTATAGTGATGCTCCGATGAGGAGATGCACTTCTGGATATGTATTATATGAGGGTGATAGGGCTTCCTGTTGAAGTAGCAAACAGCAAAAAGTTATTGCTCCGTCCACCATGGAGGCGGAATATATGGCCTCTTGCTCTGCTGTAAAAGAATTGATGTGGGTCATGTCTTTGCTTGGTGAGCAAGGTCACCTTAAGAGTGGTTTGCAATTTTTTTTTTGTGATAATCTAGCAGCAATCGCTATTTTTGCCAATCCTACACATCATTTTAAAGCCAAACACATGGACATCAGACTCAGCTTTGTTAGAGAGAAAGTAGAAAACAAAATAATCAGTTTAGAGTACCGACCAGATAGTGAGATGGTAGCAGATATGATGACCAAACTTGTGCCTTCCCCTAAGCTATTTTTGTGATAGGAGAAGTGTGGTGTGAAATTAAAGATTGACTAGAAAATAAGGGGAGTGTAGAAATTAATGGTCCATTTAAAGTATTTTCTAGGTCTAAATAGAAATATAGAAAGAAGCCAAGGTAGTCTACCTCTAACTTCTCTCTCCAACTCTCAAACTTGTCGCAGTCACTGAGAAATTGGAGAGGGAGCTAGAGCCAGGGCTACCTAGGCTATCCAGAGGTTTACAAGAAATATATATTAGTTAGGGGTTTTTTTACTAAAAGGATATGTGCTGGTCACAAAATTTGATCCTGGTACCTACCGGATGGCAGGCAGCCGGTATCCGGTAGCCTTAGCCGTTAAGTCTTTAACTAGTGTTACGTATTATATGGATTGATACTTAATTAAACATTTATACGTAGGATAGTTCATTTAATTGAAACTGTTTACAGAAGACATAGATCCAGTAATGTAAAAGTACGGATTACGGTACGGATAAGAAACCAATACCGCGCATGTATTTATTGCGGCTACGATTAAATGTGAACTTAATCATACGGCCGAAATTAACGCCGAGATCGCGGAAGAGGATTTCGGCGGTTTATGGTCATCGGCACATCGAATGACACGTGGCGGAACGACATTGGATCGCGGCATCTCCGAGGATTAAGGGAGTGAATCCGGACATACCACGTGTCGACATTTATGCCATGTCGTATAGTGTCCGTACAGAAAGTACACCGGTAGGTGTACTTTTGTGTATGGAACTGTAATTTGATTCGCTCCGTACATCAGGAGATAGAGTCTGTGAGAGAGATACGACTTAGAAAAATTAGAAGATAGGACCCTCTCTCCCAGAGAGCTTCTGTACAAAAGGTCAACTTTGACCCTCCATAACTTCTTGCTCAGGGGAACAAATGCAGAGATTCTTTTTGCTATCGACTCAAGGGAGTCTTGCCTTTATAGGGGTGAAGGTGGTCAGAGGTATTGTCTGCCAGGGTGGCAGTTGTCTTTGCTAAAACACAAAGGGGTCAGGGTTATCCTATAGGCTTCTTGGAAGCTGTCCACTCTGAGGACTTATGGAGGTCTCAGAGTTTCAATGCGCACGGGACATCTATGCATAGATGTCCAATTTATACGGATTTGGACCTTCTCCTGAAAACTACGTAGTATTCGTGTGTTTCGTAAATTTCGTAAATTTCGTACGTCTCATATTGTACGGAAATTGTACGAGGCAGTCTGGTCGCTGGATAATTGCACGTTTCAGTTTTTTAGGGTATTCAATATTGAAAAAAATTGAAATTTGATAGTCCAAAAAAAGTACGAATTTTACCTACAAATTTTAAAATTTTGAAACTGTTGTATGCGCACTGTACTTTGTTTTCGTTAGTTTACTCCGTGTGTTTTATGCTCACATGACATCTATGATTTTCTCCTCATTTGTTTTCCTATTTTACGCCTCCTTTGTTTTGTTATTTTTCGCCTTTTTGAATCATGTGTACGTAACCGTACTCATTTCGTGTAATGCATCATTTACAAAAGTACAAGAGGTATTATTTCATTACCGAACAGTTTATAATTGTCGATGCCCGTACGCAGATTCAGGGTACGATCCCCAAAAAGACAAAGCTTTAAGATTTGATAACTTTTTGTTTGTGTAAACCATAGTTGAAAAGTAGGTTTTTTTATGGTAGGCCTTTGGTAGGCACACAAAACTTTGCACAAAACCCCGCAACGTAGGCATACTGTATGTGTGTTCGTTGCACACTCATGTACTAACGTCCTAATCTTACGTAAGATCAAAGTACAAACGACGCCATCGACCATTTTTTAGCGAACCGACACGGTGTAGATGACATTCCGGGAAAAAAAACCGGGAAAAAAAAAAACGCGGACGGGCAACCAAACAAAATTTCTACCGTGAATGAACCACGGAAAAAAAAAAAAAAAAAAGTAGATTACAGATCCAGCAAACCGGCCACAAACTAAAAACTGCCAAAGAAAGGAATACAGTTAAGGCAACATCCCAACATTGCATAAAATGTAAGGAAACACTATATGCAGTTCTCTAGTTCACTGCACCGCCAATCTCTATTAGCGTAGTGTACGCTAATTCCGTCCCGGTTTTTTTTTTAATTCTCAAATAGCGTAGTTTATTATATATTTTGCATTACTCTAATTAGGGATTTTTTCCAAGTACCGTGAAAAATGAAAGTACGTTGTCTCTTAAATATAGTGATGTACGTCCGGAGGTACATGGTTACCGGGAGGATGTTCTGTCGCGTAATGTAGGAGGAAAAGACAAAAATGTAGGAGGAAAAGACGAAATAGGCTAGATCCGGAGGTACATGGTTACCGGGAGGATGTTCTGTTTTTTAGAGACATATAACTTATTTTATCTATGGCTTTACAACGAGTGCAAGCTTCTATCCTCCTTCGGTCATCTATTAAAGTTATAGATCGTCCGCGTGTTCCGCAACTCTCTCCCTGTGCTCCTCCGAGATTTGTGGACTTATGGTATGGGAATGTGTATCCAAATTAGATCCAAATTAGTGTTGATGTCTAAATTAGTGTTTATCGCAACTATTTGCGATTGTAAGTTTAGCGATACATAACACTATAAAAAACTATACACTTTATGACAATACAGTACGGTTGTGCCACAGCAGGTTTGTTATTTCTGTACCACTGTCGATATGTACGTCACCAATTCGTACATGTCGCACAAAGTATGAATCACATTATAGTACTTGTTCTATGAATCATAGAACCGTCAATAGACACCGTACAAGTCCCTTACCGTAAACTACAGATTCTGTTCGAAACGTCAAACGTGCAGAAACAACTGACAGCAATACGTGCGGTTTTCGTACTTTACACGTGTCATACGTGAAGGTGGGAGCTATTTTCGCCTCATTTGTTTTGCTATTTTTCGCCTTCTTGAATCTTGTATACTTAACCGTACTCATTTCGTGTTTATGCATCAATCACAAAAGTACAAGAGGTATTATTTCATTACCAAACAATTTATAATTGTCGATGCCCGTACGCAGATTCAGGGTACGATCCCCTAAAGGACAAAGCTTTAAGATTCGATAACTTTTCGTCTGTGTAAACTGTCTGGCAGCCTGCAGATTATGCCGCATTTTGTTTGTAATCGTGACACATGATCATTTAGACACATTTTTTATCGTCCGGACGTTTTTGTTGCATAGGTCGTACATTCAGTGAGTGTGTATCGGCTCTATCGAACGGCTCTGCGTACGAACACCGACAATTTAAATTGTTTGGTAATGAAATTTACACCCAGCTACGTATATAGAGTACTGTACATACAATTGCAAAAAAAAAAGGCGAAAATAACTCCGACCTACTTAATTTATCAAAGATAGCAAGCGTATAGTACGGGAAAACCGCACACAGTGTTTCCAATTATTTTCAGTTTTGCACACATTTGAACTATGGATAATACTCGTGTTCCCCTCTGCGCCTCTACCGTACCTAGGCGCTCATTTGCACTTATCCTAATAGAACGGCGTAGATATAAGCAGAGAACACGGAGCCGGCCAGGGGCTGAAAATGTGTTTCATCTCTGATCGTCCGATCCAGTGACCGCAGAATCGCCACTGTAGCTTTACAACCGTACAACCTCAAAGCCGTGCGCAATAGGGGAGCAGGGTTGAGAATTGGGTCTCCGCGCGATTCACTTTGATTCTATTTGTCATTCCAATTCTCAAGACAGCAAGTCAAGGAGAAGGCGAAAGCACCTTTGCCGCCATGGCTGCCATGGCCGCATGCAGTTTAGCATGCCCTTCGTCCGCTTCTTGTGTTGTCCTCACCAATTCTTCTCGCCTTAGCCACGTGTCTGTTTTACAGCAGTTAGAATGTGTTCGACTTTCCGCAGGAGCTTGCCACGTGTCCGGATCGAGTTCGTTTCTGAGCGGTTCCGCTGACCTTTTGAATTTATCTTCCTTGGAAGTTGCCGTTCCTGGAAGGCTATTTATGGCTGGTGAGGATTCACATTTGAAAATTTTTTTATTGAAAGAATTTCAAGAGCTTGACTGTTGGTTAATACCTACCGGTTCTGTAATGGAGGTTTTTCAACTTGGTGTTTTATTATAAGCAAATAATTCCAGCATATACAAAATTCTTGCTTGATTTTTTCATATTTTGTCTGTCATGGAACAAGCAGTAATGAAAATGCCAACAGGCTCACATGTTATTAATCTGAAAATCGAAAATACCTTAAATTAACACGCAGAGGTGTTGCATAGAATCAGCCTCGTCAGTTTAAGATTACTGCAAATAACAGCTGGTATGATAGGTATATACCTTCAAAAAAGCATTGATTCAAATATCTTTGAAGGTTTAGGTTACCGTAACCAATTTTATTTTTATAGAACTCTCACCCTGCGTCCAGGAAACTGCAGGTTAATTATGATTTGTGAAAAAAAAATGGGTTTACCAGCTGCTCTGGGTCGATTAATTCACGCAATGCCCATTTTGCCTCTTATACCCTATTTTCAGATCGTCAAAGTCAATTTATTCGTGAATTATTAATCCAATGCATATGCATTTGTTAAATGTTTCAGCAACTGGTTTTTACCGTCGACTCCTGTTAACAGTTTCACATGAACTTGGTCCTCTTCCTATATTGTCATTGTCTTTGTCACGGTCTCATTTTTTTTAGCAAGTTGGTAATCACGATGTTTTTCTTTATTTATCTTTCTCTAACTGAGGTTTGCTGGTTTTCAGTATGGTCAACTTTAAATAGTTACCAGCAAAACGGGGCCTTTCTGGATGTTCTAGCCTTCCTAGTCTTCACATTTTTTGCTCTTTGACTGAGCGTGCTTTTGTATGGGCGTTAGAAACCAGTGCATTTTCCTTTCATTTGCTCAAAAAAAATTACAAGGACACCTGTTAATATTCTAAGGAATGCGCTTTTAATGTTACAATGCCATATGGTGTTACAGGCTCATTATGTATTCTGGTTTGTTTGAATTTTTTCCAGTTTAGAGGTTATTTTCTTGACTTCTCGTTATGCAATGGTTTGTGGTGAGGTAAAGGGAATGACACCACAAGGGATGCTCTGATGGTTTTGGTACTCAAATTGTTAAACCTGTTTGTGATGCAGTGCCAAAGAAAAAAACCTCTAGGACAAAAACTAAGATTCGAAAGGCTATATGGCTAGCTCAGGGAACGGTGGCCGCTGAAAAAGCATATTCTCTTGCTAAGGCTGTCCTGTCTAAGAGATCTACGAGCTTTATTTTTAAAGTGGAGGAAGAAGAGGAGGAGAAAAAGAGTGAAGAAGAATGAAGCTAGATTTGGATAAACTGCGTCAGTGAGCAAAATATACATGTAAGGGTCAGCTTAGGAATGTCTCTCTGTTGTATGGTTTTTCAACATTATCCAGTCGGGGACTTTATATTAGGTTTTTGGACTGAGTTAAAAGGTCATCGGTATATGCAACACCTCATTAAAACAGGTTGAGCAAAATGGTTTAGGAAAGTAATCTCAATGTATTTTGTTTAACTGGGATTGGCTGAGAACCTGCCAGTCATGTGTGGACATTTGTCCACCTTCATTATTACTATCTGGTCAATTCCGTTATACCCCTTTGAGACCATCTTCTAGTATTTAACTTCTTCGAAGTATGTTGTACTTTTTGGAATGTTCCGTACATAGTGGTCTTTGGGGAATACTTTTACTCCCTTCGGCTTGGAAGTCTATAATGAAAATGAGCTTTTTTTTTAACTGACCAATCAAAAAAATGCATGAGAGTAGAAGTTATTTCTCGGTGTTGAGGTGATGGAACGTGACAAGTGAACGATTGTTCAATTTTTCAAAATCACCTCAAAAGGCTTGTGTGTGTTAACCTCGTACTCCACAGGTGTATTGTATATATATATTATAAATGGTTTTTTTTAGTATAATGAGCTTATAGTAGGAGTTCACCACATATAATGTTTTCTATTGTTTTGGCACTTATGAACTGTGGACAGAAATGCGAATACAGGAAAGAAGTTGCTCCGATGCAAGAGGGCAGAAAAACCAAAATTGATGGATTGGATTTTTTTGCCTCTTTTTTTTTTATCGCACTCCTGAAATAGTGGTCATGATGCATTCAGATTTTTAATTCAAATTCTCAGATGGTTTTCCATATCTCGGATTTTATAAAGCATATTATCACCTTTTAGATTCCTACGAAAGATGTTTCTCGACAATGTTTGTAACACAGTCAAGTTTAGTGAAAGCCAAGATTCCCACCTTCCGATTGGTGGTCTCCATGTGAAAGTCGGACAAGTTTGTACAGAGAAAAGAGGATTGAAGTGGCGAAAAAATTATGAACACTAATGGTGATATACGGTGTAGCAGTTGCAACACGAGAGAAACAAAACAAAGACAAAACCACCAAACTCTTATCAGACCCGTAACTGCTTGAACCAGACAATCTGAAGCAAACGATGTTCCCCCAAACGGGATACAACTTCCTAAGCTACTCCATAACATAGCGGTCCCCATTGGGGACGTTTGGAAAAGTTGATGATCCACTACTACAACAATGGATGGGCGTGATGGAAGCCGGCGCAACATGGTTTTACTTTTCGTTTCTTTCCATGTACGCACATGGTTAACCATGGAACGGTTAAATAACTTTGTTATAATATACATGCAAAGCCACGAAAGACAAACTCCCATGATAAAAGATTTTGAGTAGATCTCCCTGGTCTCTACTCAAAAGAGTCTCGACCTCAAGTAATGCGGAACTAGTCCAAGCATAGGTTTAATGTGTAAAAACAAATGGAAACGACGCATTGTTTTCCCTACAGTCGCTTACTATGCGTGAAATGCTCATATAATGTGCATACTCTTTAAGGGTAGCATTATATAGTGTTTCCATTGTTTTCGCACATTAACCATATGGTCCAACGTCCAGACGAGCAAAGTATCTCGACTACCATAATAGCATCTAAAGCATCTCCTTGCTCACGTTACCCAAAAAAAAGCCCAAAATCGCTCCTCGCCCAGGGCCGTATCCTTTGTTGCGACTCCTTTGTGCCCTCACTACTATCGAAAAGGCAGCGTCCACCACAACAATTTCTTAAAAGTCCAAAAAGTGAGATTATTCGAGACAGGCATGGGATGTACGCCTATAGGACATAAGACTACGTTGACCTCATTCGTACAGTACCCACACTTTCTAGGGGAACGATATGTATCGAACCCAGTTGATTTGACGCATTAACCATATGGTCCAAAGTCCAAACAACCAAGTATCGCGACCCCCATCACAGCATCGAAAGCATCTCCTGACTAACTTTGCCTAAAAAAACACCCAAAATTGAACTTCGCCGATAGCTGTGTCCTATGTCGTCACTCCTATGTATCCCCAATACTATCCAAAAGGTGGGATTCACCACAACGATGTCTCAAAAGTCCAAACTTGGGACAACTCAAGGCGAACGCTGGGCGTGCGACTATGGGACATGGACTTATTAATCTATTATATTGTGAACTATGCTGCCGTTGTATGCTCTTGTAGTTGTTCTATGATGAGAACTATCGAGTTATGTAGGATTGACAACCCCATGGGATAAAATGTGAGCTCATGCTGGAGGTAGAGAGCCCTGCCTCTAAAACAACGGACGTAATAGCACCATAAATTGCATCATGCGCCCAAATTGTTTGTGTGAATATGGGTGAGTTAGTCCAATTTCGTTTTGTCTTTTCCTTTCCATTATTCCTATGTACTGTAACGGTTTACTACTGCGTGTTTGTAACAAAGCTCGATATCATTTCTTCAATCATTTTGCCACCATTAAGAAAGTGGAAGACCCCGTAGGGGAATAGGGAGAGATGGCCCTACAAGTGGTCATATATGGAAAGTAAGACAAGGGACAACATCGCAAATCACGTTCTTGTGCTCGAGGAAACAGTCGCACAATTACACGAAGTCAAGTGAGGGCGGATGTAGGAGTCCAAACCGAAGAAAGAGTTTCTAACTCCCGTTGAAGGAGTGTTATGTTGAGCTCAAACCATACATAGTGGTGTTAATAGCACTGTTAAATGCCCCAAAATGAGCCACGTTGCTCAAAACGGTTTAGTGTACCTAATTCTAACAAAGTGTTAACGACAATAATACACTCTTTCGAATAGCGATAACTGTGAATAGTAACTAAATCTTCACTGACAATAAAAATGGACTTGGAAAAGCAAACAAATCTGTGCACCCCATTTCAGAAACAACAAAAAAACATGAAACAACTAATACAGTGTGCCACGTAGACTCCCATTCAAAGATGGGGACAATTTTCACAAAATGATTCTATTACGTTCATATTCGCACTGGAGGGGGTTATATTCCCTTCATTAGTTTAAAGAATTTTGTACTAAAAAATTTGGTTTGATTTTGGTTTTTCTGTTTTATTCTTTAGCTGTTTTTTTTTCGTGAGACACCTGTAAAACAACCCTGTGAAGAAGTCAAGCAACTCAATAATAGACGAGCAACTAATGAAAACAAGAAACACACTTCCTATCACTAATAGGGTTAATCACTTTTAATAGATCCAATCTTTTGAAACTGAAAAACAGTAATTCGAATTAACAACGATATTTAACTTAGTGGGGGTCGATGAGCCACATTGTGAAACATAATACTGTATCTTTAACTTTAATCGAGTGTTAAGCTAATATAATAATTACTAATATAATAATTCACCACTCTACTGACGAGGGGCAGGGTTTTATAGTTAGGCTGCGATGACACAAGAAATAGTCTGGAACGGGGGGAAGGAATAATGCACATGCACCTCAAAAGCAAGTTTCTGACTTCCGTTTAAGGAAGAAGAAAAGAAAAAGAAGAAAATAATATTACCTTTTCTCGCAACCCTATTAGCTGTAGTAACCGTCACATTTAATATCTAACGTGCACAGAAAAAAGTGGATCCGAGTGTCAAAAATCGACATTAACGGTAACAACATCACGAGGTTTGCACCATAACCTTTCTCAGAGTAAATGGAAACTTCACGTTGGGTTTGTATTAGTGTTAATTATTCTAATTCAGCTACGAGGGACGTGGCTGTTTTTAACCGGTTAAACAGGTTTCAACCGGTTAAACATTTAGCATTCAGAAAGAAAACCAGCAATGGTATTAACGCTATTTTGTGATATAAAAACAGAGGGCAAAAAAAGCCGTCACCATTTGATGTTAATGACCCTAACATCGATTCACGGTGTAGTGCAGGACACAAAAAACAAACAACTCAATAAGAAAACAACAACAACAACAAAATCAGAACCAAGGAAAAAAAAACCGATAGAACATCAACAACTCCAACATTCCAGTATCCAGTGCAATAATGGTTCCCTCTAGCAATACAACGCCACATCAAAAAAAAAAACTTTTCGAAAATTTCCTGCAATTTTTTTTCTCATTTGCATGAAAAAGCAACGACTCTCTAACGAGACCACCGCCTATCAATTTGTAGTTGACAACAACAATAATACAACAAATGAACAAAATTGAAACACAAATACTGAAAAATTAGTCAAAGATATACACCTATTTCAGAGCCAACCAAATACCAATCATTCACAGATTTGACAAAGGCCCAATACCGGGAAAACAATACTGGGAAAATGAACAAAAGTGATGTGGGCCCAAAATAGATAGTCTAGCCTGTGACGATCCTAGCCGTCCATCCCAAACCGGGTCCACCAATCACCGGCTCTAACTGAGCAACCATACAGAGATATTTCTTGCCGAAAATAAAAAACAACAGAAGCCAGATGAAAGTTCGGTTTTCCTTCAACTTTTCTGCCCTGGATCTTTACAAAGTGCAGTATTTGTCTGTCACCTTTAACAACCTATGCCCTGTCCCCTAGTTTGGGAGGAGGAAAACCCTAAAAACCCCTACGATTTGTATTCCCATCCGCAACTCGAGAGCAATCACGCGTATTTAAACACATCAGCAGTCTCTCCTTGTACAGCAGGGAAATGCCCGACATATAAAACCCTAAATAACAGGAAACTAACTTGCTCCACTTCATTACATTCTTTAGACTAAAGTATTCTCTTTGCCTGCCCAAGTTTCAGCAAAAAAAAATAACAGTGGAAGACTTTCCTTCGCTATTAACCCGAATAGTACCCCGAAGACTCTGGTCTCACCTTCTCTTGCGTAAAGGCTGCGACTCGAGCGACTCCAGAAGTGCGTTATAATCAATGGCATCGTAGTTCCAACCTTGAGGATCGACCCACGGGAGGCTTAAAGTCAAGTGTTTCTGCAGTATGGGGAACATTCCATTGGACGAAAGCCGGTTTGTCGACAAATTCGGGTTCAATTCTGGAATGCCCTTGTAGTACCCAAACTGCCTCATAGCGCTCCTCACTTTCTTCCTGAGCACCACAAAACAACATGTGTAAGCTACACAGTGAATCTCTACTAGCTTAAAAATATATATAAAGAACAAACAATTAATATTAGTTATGTTATTTTATGCCAAGTGGCCAAAAAAAAAGGACCGCCACCGAATTAGTGTTGCTAACGCTAGTAGCAATCCGCGGAATAGTACGATAAGGCAACCCACCATTAAAGTGAGAGAAAAGGAAAAAAAATTCCTTTGAGCCCATTCGCCCATAAGCCCATCAACCAGACTCAAATATGAATACGCATTGCAGATCTTTCCCCTGGTATTTTCATACTCGTTTACCACATTGCAGTATACATGTCCTCTACAAGGTTAACGATTAAACTCATTGACATAGCAAGAACATCCTCCGTGTGGCTGTCACGAGTCCATTCGTTAGAACAGTAAATGTCCATATAAAGTAATTTGTGTTGGAAGTATTGCTGAGGCAAGCGAAAATCTACCATCCTTCGCTAGATGTTGTGAGCATTCTGAGAATCCTCGTTGCATGCTCGTTCATCAACTCACTTCAGTCATGATTAATAAAAGCAATGAAATGTGATTCCTGGCGATACGATACACACAAACATCAGCAAGGAAAAGATAAATTGGCATCAAGACAATACTATACAAGTGACCTGCAAGGCAAACTGTGTAAATTGCTATTAATTGACAAGAGAAGTGCAATATTAAAAAAAAAAGAAACGCAGACAAAAACTTTGAGGGAGTTAGAAATATGCAATCGATTGACAAGATTGACGACCGATAGGAGCACAATGGGAAGAGATGGTTTCCTAGCAATGATCTCCATGCCTTGCTTTCTCTTGTGACTGCAGATAATATGCATAAACATCATCTAAGCGGACGAACCCATGGGTATGACGGGAAACTTGCCCACGTGTAATGCATATAGCTTACCAATAACGAGCAGTCTTTATGTGCCGCCAAAAGCGTGGTCCTCCATTGTGGATACGCGCTAAAGTCTCCAAGTCATCAAACTCCAATGCCCAAGGACAGTAACGGAGCCAGTAATTGATGACAGTACGTTCCGAATATTCAACATCCTCGCAATCCTCATACATGGCTGGAGTGTTCGCCAGCCACCAGGCATCTGTGTGATAGTCGTGACTACAGAACGCTCCAAGAAAGCAAAGATTTCTCAATGGGGTTAAACAGGAAAACACAAAAAGCCGAACCTGCATTAATTGAGCATTTCTGACTTCAAATGAATATCAACATCCGCAATGAAACATGATTACATTCTCCATACCACAGCCGGCATTAAAACGACATTGATAGAACCTTCCAACGTTCGCCAAAAACAAGAACATGCCTGGTATCCTAGAACCGCCATCCACAGCATTTCCAGTCAGGAATCAAAAAGCAAGAACTAGGATAAATTCATAACACGCCAAGCTCACAGAGCCAAGATTCAAAAAAAAAGAGGCATATTCCAGGAAATTCACCTAATTTGCAATGGCCCTATGCTTAACCCATCATCCCCGACAGGAGCTGGCATTATAAAGCTCGTCTCAACCAAACGCATAGCGTCAAGGAGACCGCGATGCTTGTCACGATAATCATCCAAATCTGCAAAAAAAAACTCACATAGTTAAAATCACTGCTTTTCGTGAACATATCATGGACAGAAATAAACGGCAACCTATCACGCAATGCAGCAATTTAACAACACACATTTATGCAGTCGAGTTTGACAAATTTCCTCGAACAACTCTAGGTCACGCACAGGAACGAAAATCAGATTTCTCAGTGAAAACATGCAGAATGTTAGCTTACAGATTCAGCTATTTGAAGAATGTTATCTTTAATTCAAAATTACATTTGTAACGAAGATGCTCACTCACTTTTCTCGGGAGGAAACACATCAAAGAAATGTGCATTGGGAGACACGCCCTTTATCTTAGCCTTCACAGCTTTGAGTGACGAGAAGGCTCGATGCCGTTTCACTGCATCTTCGGGCAAATAAAGGATGTCTCCGGGATAAATTAGGTCTGGGATGGAATCATTCACGGCTTCCAACTCTTCTAGGGTTAAACCAAACTTTATCGCAATATCCCATGCTGTATCTCCTGGTTGTACCACTATAGGTTTTGTCTTCTTTGGCTTCGGCGCTTTGGATACGGAAAGTGCAGGCGTTGTTCTTGGCACGTGCGGCTTGGAGGTGGCAACACGTGATATCTGTGGAACTTTCAGCACCTCACCAGTGAAGATTAGGTCATCTTTTAAACCATTACAAGCCTGAAGCTCTAACCAATCAACGTTCAGCTTTTGCCCTAAAGTCCAGAGCGTGTCACCCTCCTCTACCAGAATTTCTTTAGGGCAGATGGAGCTAGCCATGGCTGTCCCCACCCCCCGTATTTCTCACAAGAAAACCCTAGAAATCTCTTTAATTAATTAAATAAACTGGTACACTTCTCTCCTGGATTTGTCCTATTCCGTCTACTAACGGATCATAAGAATCCCGCAGCCATTAGTGCACCTGCTTCTCCGTAGACAAATAGTGTCTGTACACATGGCATGTCAACAAGGGTTTTCTCGTCTCGAGTATTCTGAGGCCGACACGTGTCTCAAACGAGCAAATCTCAGACCTCCTCTCTTTGATGTTGCCACAGTGTGTTTGTTATCAGTCATCAGAAACTGGAAAACCACGTTGCGACGCCTGCGACGGAAACAAACCAGTCGTACGACATCCAGCTTGCGATGCACGACGCCCGGGATTGCATGGTCGCGAGGACCAACCACAGGCCTGGAAAAATTCCGTATCTACGATCAAATTTACACGTGCGGAGAAAATAATTATCAGCGGTAAATGTAAATTGTAAACTACGCGATACGCTACATACGCCACTGTACGGCAAAACACTAGAATTCCTGGACGACCTGGTGCTTGGAGACGCTCCTGACCGTCCGATCGTTATTCTGCCGTGCGTTACAAATCTTATTTCTAACGGGCAAATTGCGAAGCGTACCGCAAAAGTTGTACGGACTTTATGTCCGGGTGACTATCTTGATAGCGACATTTTTACCAAGGTACAGCTGAGTCAGCCGATTTTTATAACAAGCTTCGGCATTGGATACGATATAATACTGAAAATGAACACCCTCCTCGATACACTACACCGCGAATCGCTATTAGCGTTAACAAACATTTAGTGTTAAAGAACAACTAGTGTGATTAACGCTAACTGGGAATTATGGGATTTTCAAGGAAATCAGTCACTCTAATTTGTTTTTTAGGGTTTTTTTAATCACTCTATTTAAGAATTTGGGTAAAAATTTAGGGGCGCCAAATTAGCGTGATTAACGCTAACAACGATTCGCGATGTAATGTTTAATATCACTTTGTTGGAAGAAGATTTTAATATGAAAACCGCGATGGTTAAACCATTAAGTACAAAACTTGATTGAAATGGAAATTTGTTCACTACCATTAAAGGCTGCAATTGGAAAACCAAAAGTGAGGGTGTATTCCCATGCGTTAAAGTAAGGGTTTTTTCTTTTCTTTGTCGTCCAAAACAGAGTCAGCAGCGAGGAAATCTTTCTTCTCTCTTTCTTTCTTTTTTCAAAAAAAAAATATGAAAACTATAGTACAAATTGCGTCATCATTACATCTTGTCATACAGTGACATCTTGTATGTACATCTCGTCATATAGTTTGTTTGTGCATAGTAATTATTATGATTTTCAGTAAGATCACAAGAGAAAAATACCATGCAAAAAAAAAACAGCCAAAAGTAATATTAATATCATTTCTTTCTAACAAGAGTAAAATAAAATTAACTAGTAGGAATTCCATTTTTAATTTTATGAGTTTCCGCTTCACTAAATATTTGTTGAAAACTTACATGTACTAATTTCATACATCATTAAGCTTACAACAACTTTATTTACGTCCCAAGTACAAACATAACTTATAAATAATATTTAATGTCTTTTTTAAAATAACATCTTTAAACTTTCTTATACCTTTACTGAAGCAACCGGGTATTAAATTTTGGATATCATTCTTTTTTTTTTACACCGCTAATCCATAATAAAGAAAACAAAATCCAAAAGCGCGATGCCGAAACCATCAAAATAAAAAATGTGATTGGGGTCTAAATTTGTCAATGATTTTACGTAAGTGAAAAACGTGCTAAATATAAAAGCAAATCGTGTGGCGCGATAGGTTGGGTTATAGTGCCCGTAGTCGTACTATTTATAGGTCTTTGTTTCCTTGGTTGCGACACGGATACGCAATTTTATGAGCAAGGAAATAAATGATATTAAATGTTCACGTGGATTACGTCAACCAATGTCATTTTCCCTGGGTGAAAGACCACATAGTCCATGCGGAAGCCATCTATACCCATAATTGGAGAAGTTTGCAACGGTACATCCAATATTTTACGTTTGAATTTGTAACTTGCTTTGTTTTTTACGACAATGATTGTATCTTAAACCATTTCATGCGTTGGTTTTTGGTACCCTTGTGCAAATAGTTAAAAAAACAAAAACCTTGCTAATATGAAGTTTTTCCACAAATATAATGGGGCTTGTCTAGTGAAATGTGTGGCAGGAAAAAGGTGTACGCGAAACGTAGATGAAACTTGCGGATAACAAAACCAGAGCAAGGCCCAAATTGGTGTGGCACCAAGTTACGCTTCAACCCCGTCTTTGAGCAAGACTGAAGTGGACCTTCTGTTTTTCCATAGGGATGACCTCTTGTAGGTTCTTAAACTTGGCGACTAACTTGTCGATAACATGACCATGGTAAGGGAGAAAATTGGTGGGAACCAGGTCACGAGCCTCGAACTGCAAAATGAACGAGGAGACAATAACGATTGTTAAAGTTGTAATAAGCCCTTATTAATTGTATACAACATGTGGACTTAAATAAGAGGATAACCCATTACAAACTTCAAATTGATGATAGGTGATATTAAAGCCTAACTTGTTTGCTAAGAGATGGCGTTAGGGTGTTCGTTGGGCGCAAGTCGATAACCATGAAAGAATATGGATAAACACTTGCCTACGTGTTAGTGGTGCTTCTCGATTGTCAGATTTACCATGTTCTACAAATTGATGGAGAATTTTAAAATAATAACTGTCAAAATTTGAAAGTGTGTGGAGTAAAAAATAATGCTTAGTAAAGCTCAAGGAAAACGTTTCATATCAAAGCAGTTTTATGTCGTTGAAACTAGTGTTATGTAGCTAATATGTTCATTTTTTTGACCTATTGATAATTGATATGTTGTTTTTATATATTGTCCAAGAAATTATAGCGATAAATTACAAATATTTATCCAAAAAATAACTATTTATTTATAGCGGAGACAATTATAACGATAACTGTATGATAGATTTATCGTTGTAAATATACGGTATAATTGTACACCCCTACTGTTTTTTTCACAGACTGGATTGTGAAAACCCCATATTAGGTCCCCTCATCGTTCCATAACTGATGTTATCGATATCGGATTATACAAAACACTTGCTGAAACAGTACAATACACTAGTACAGCAATGTATTGTAGTACTGTGTACCGGGAGAAAACTTGTTACGATAAAGGGCCAGAGGTCACAAACGGTCAACCGAAACTGTGACCGACCGTTAACCGACCGCCCGCGCCGGATCCGGAACGGATTCGGTTGCCAAATTTTGGGGGTCGGGCGGTTACGGTCGGTTGACTCACCAGGAAAAAAAATACGGTCAGTTACGGTCGGTCAAACAAAAAACCAAAAAAAAATGAACATTTTGTACTTTTTTTTTCCAACATTATTGTTATTTGTAATTTTTGGTTTCGTGGAAGTAAGTGGCATCATGATTAGCGTCGCAAATTTGACACGGTACTCTAGTAAGCTATTCATTTCGAAAATCTTAGGCAACGCGACAAAGCGTCGCAAATCTGACACGGTAGTACACTATTCATTTCGCAAATCTTAGGGAACCCGACAAATCGTAATTATTGGTTTATTCCGTCGTACATTGATTAATTTTGTACTTTTTCGGTTACGGGCGGGCACGGTTAGTCGCGAAAAATCAAGATTCGGTTTTTTTTTTTTTCGTAAACGACGGTCGCTTAACGGTTAACAATTTTGGAGCGTGACAAAACTCGGTCGGGCGTCGGTTACTTAGATTTTGAAAAAAAAAACGGTCAGTTTCGGGTATGATTTTTTTTGACTTTTGCGACCTCTGTAAAGGGCTAAAGGCGATAACGATAATTATCGGTTATTGAACGGCGAGGGGTCCCGATTTAACGGTCGTGAACCAACAAGGCAACAACCATAATCGCGATAATCATCGGTTGGGAGGGTGGTCCATACGAAAAGGACGAAGTAATAGTACAGAAATAAATTACAAATTGAGTACGTAGGTATCGCGACCGCGGGAGGGTGGAGGCTTTTTGAAAATTTTGCACAATCCATTGCCGTACCACAATACGGAGTTATCGTCAATAATTATCGGCCCGATAATTATCGGTAAATCATTACGATTTATCAGAAATCGACCCCGATTATATCTTTACCAATATACCACATCTATATATCAACTATTAGTAAAAAGAAGGTCAGAGGTCGCAAAAGTAAAAAAAAATCATACCCGAAACCGACCGTTTTTTTTTTCAAAATCTGAGTAACCGACGCCCGACCGAGTTTTGTCACGCTCCAAAATTGTTAACCGTTAACCGACCGTCGTTTACGAAAAAAAAATTTAACCGAATCTTGATTTTTCGCGACTACCGTGCCCGCCCGTAACCGAAAAAGTACAAAATTAATCAATGTACGACGAAATAAGCCAATAATTACGATTTGTCGCGTTCCCTAAGATTTGCGAAATGAATAGTGTTACTACCGTGTCAGATTTGCGACGCTTTGTCGCGTTCCCTAAGGGTTACATTCCATTAGACGAAAAGTGGGGTTCGTTACTGGATCCCGTACGTTTTCGTACAGTACCGTACAGAGCTGTACCATTATTTTTTTTTTGTCAGACGAAACATAGTTACTAGAAAGCTGTCGGGAAGCTCCAATGATGTAGGCGTTGGATATTTCATTTTTTGAAATCCGCGAAGCAATCGGGCACATCATGTAGTGGGCCCCAACTCTCCTCGCGAGGAGAGTTGGGGCCCATAAGATGATTTCTATTGGTACACGTCAAAAAGGAAATACATATCTACTTTGAACAAGCGATCACAGGCGTGCACGTCGTGCAGGCCATATGCCGCCTGCCATGCTGGATGTAGGTGAGTTCGAAAATATCCTCGCACGTTGCGTCTGACATCCACCGACATTCAAAGTTTGCCGCGACCTTCAAAGTTTGCCGCGTCTTTTTGCCATTCTGTTTCGAAATTTTGATTTCCATTTTCAAAATCAAAATTTGTCCGCAAACTTTACGTACGAATCATTAACTACCTCTGGTCATACAGATATTTTATTCTGACTTTCCGTTTGTATATTTTTTAAAGATTTTTTGACTCTGTAATGTAACCTTATGTGGCGCTAATCATAATTGAGTAAGGTTGGTTACTGGCCCGACACAATGGAGCGGACTTCAAACGCTGTTAGTAGAATTGTCCATATATTCACTGGGACCGCCAACTAGAATGTTACCCTAAGATTTGCGAAATGAAGAGTGTACTACCGTGTCAAATTTGCGACGCTTTGTCGCGTTCCCTAAGATTTTCGAAATGAATAGTGTACTACCGTGTCAGATTTGCGACGCTTTGTTGCGTTCCCTTTGATTTGCGAAATAAAATAGCTTACTACAGTACCGTGTCAGATTTGCGACGTTAATCATGATGTCACGTACTTCCACGATGCTAAAGAGTACAAAGTACAAGAATGTTGGATTTTAGGGACAGTACAAAATTTTCATTTTTTTTTGTTTTTTGGTTGACGGACCGTGACCGACCCTTTTTTTTTTCCTGGTGAATCAACCGACCGTAACCGCGCGACCCCCAAAATTTGGCAACCGAATCCGTTTCGGATCCGACGCGGGCAGTCGGTTAATGGTCGGTCACGGTTTCGGTTGACCGTTTGCGACCTCTAAAGAAGGTACATATTGGATATCGGAAAATGGATACCGATACAAAAAACTATAAAACACGTTCCTGCGTGTACGACATAGGAAACAAAAATGTCTGAATTGGTTCTCTTCATGTGTGCTTTTCCTTTAGACAAAGGCCAGCCTTCTCCACCAACTAATCGCCAACAACCATCTCCTACTGATTGGCAATATGTTCGTCGTCACGACGTTTCGGGGTGTTATCACTTGGGCTACCCACGCCCTCGATTGTATTCTCGAATCCCGAGTAATCTTCGTGATTCTGTCCAAGCGACTCTTCGATTTCCTTTAGCTTTATTCGCTGAGGACATCGCCAACGACGCGGCATGGCACTTACTCCTCTTATTTCCTCTTTGTGTTTTGGTTTTGCCAACAAGAGGAGGTGCGAGCGGGGCTCGTGAGACGAAGGCTCGTTCCCAACGATTTTTGAGGGGGGATTAGGAGTCATTGCAATAGGAGCACCCGGATCGGGTCATCAGTCTTTCTATGTCCCCTCCCAAACGCCATGCCCCACTTGTAACGTCCACCGCGAGATTACATCGGGCGGTCCATCTTGGTCGTTCTGGAGAGTTTCCTCGAGCTGCTCGTGCGCTTCGACCTTTCACCCCGTCTCCGTCTTTAGAGGCAACAGTTAAAGCTCTGCGTTTGCTCCATCCTCCTGCCCGTGACGAGCTCCATTCTTTCGTCGAGGTGCATGATCCACTCGAGTCTTTCGACTTAGAGCGAGAAGCATTTACAAAAGCTTTGATTTGGTCTCCTCATCTTTCGGCGGGACGCCCATCTGGCATGGTTTATGAACTCTTGCGAGACATATTTCCTCCTGAAATCCCCTCTCAAGGTTTTGACATCCTTTTTAAAGTGGCTTCTGGGGTGGCTCGGGGGAACGTCCCTCACCAAGTTATACCGCTTGTCTCTGCGGCACCTCTTGTCGTTGTTTCCAAACCAGCCGGTAGCATTCGCACCATTGCTATTGGAGAAGTTCTGTATCGATTAGTGGCTCGTGCAATGTGTATCCAACTTCAAGGGGCTTTCCATGACCACTTTACACCGCACCTGTTTGGAGTTGCTACCAGGGGGGGTTGTGAGGCAGTTGTTCATGGCCTTCGGGCTCTTCTAGACCTCCATCCGGATTGGGTGATCCTTCAAGTGGATGTTGCCAACACATTTAACACAATTAGCCGAAATGATATCTTTCGCGAGTTAAGGCATGCTCCATCACCGATCAACCAGATTTTTCCTTTTGTGCGTGCCTTTTATTCTCGTCCAAGCCCTCTCATTTTTCCTCTTGGTGGTCCTTTTGGTGATGGTGCCACGATAGAATCTGCGACTGGCACTTGCCAGGGTGATCGTCTGGGGGCACCCTTTTTGCATTAGGTCACCTTCAAGCACTACGAGACTCTGCTTCGACTTTTCCTGGTTGTTTATTCCCTTCGATTGCGGATGATACGCATATTGTCGGGCCCCGAGATCAAGTTTTGTTTGCCTTCGCCCATTTTGCAGAACAACTTTCTAAGATCGGTTTATCGGTTAACCCATCTAAGTATGTAGCGTGGTGCCCCCGAGGCTTACCTTTTGACTACCCCGTCCCTATGGGTTTTCGAATTGCGTCTTCAACAAAGGGAATTAAAGCTTTAGGATCCCCTATTGGAACCCTATCCTTTGTGAATCAAGTTGTTACAGATGCGTTGTTGGAGGATCTCTCGCACTCTGATGACCTTCTTAAGCTCTCCGACTCCCAAGTGGCTTTTGCAATCCTCACCCGTTGTTTTGCTCAACGTCCTCTTTATCTTGCCCGGACTGTCCACCAACGATTCTGTTTTTGTCTTCTCTTAAAGACTTTGACGACAAACTCTTTAGCGTACTCCACCACCTTGTTGGGCATGTGATTTTTGATCGGCCGGAGAGTTCGTTTGCGCGCCAACAAGCTAGTCTCCCTATTTCGAATGACGGTTGAGTTGCACCGGCGGCATATTTGGGTAGTTGGTCTTTGGTGGCACCTACCATCACCACTCGTTTTATCGTTGACGACGTTCTAATTCTGGCCCAAGTCGTCCCTAAGGTGGAGGAAAACCTTTTTCCTTTTCATGAGACTCTTCTCTCCGCGCGTGCGCTCCTCCCACCTGATGCAAGTAACCAGGTTCCACCCTTTCAAACTTTTATTTCCGACAACAACATTCATCTCTAACAACGGTTAACTGAGCAATTGGCAGCCGCTGAATTCCATAACCTTTTAAACGGGCTTCCTTCTGCTCAATCACGTGCTTGACTGCGTTCGTGTTCTGGGCCAGGGGCTGGTGCATGGCTGCAAGCCACACCCATTTTTTCAACCCTTCGTCCGACGTCCGACCAGTTCACATATGCCTTACGTCTTCGTTTGGGTTTGCCCCACCCTGCACTTCTTGGGCGACCCCATTGTGTTTGTAATCAACCTATCGACTCGGACGGGATTCATCTACTCCGTTGCTCTAGGGGCGGTGAACGTACGGTTGCGCATGATTTGGTTCGTGACTCAATTGCTGCAATTGGTACTGATGCAGGCTACACCGTGAGTTGTGAAGTTTCTCATGTACTACCTCCTCGCTCCCAGTCTAACGACCTTAGAAGTCCTCGAGTTGTCTTGGTTTTCCTTCATGGGGCTGGGAGGACTTTGGGTGATGTGGTCCTCACGGATCCGACTGGGACCAACGTTTCTTCTTGCGCGGCGGTACACACAGGGGTGGCGGCTCGGGACGCAGCAACTTCTAAGGAAAGAGATTATGCTCACCGAGACCCGGCGGACCAATTTGTGCCATTTGCCGCAGAAATTTTTGGTACTTTGGACAAGTCCTTTGATGATTTCCTCCGCGACTGTGCGAAGAAAACATTTGAGACCCGGGGTCCAGGAAGCCCTCCCCCGAGCCTTCTCGTCGCGTTTTACCGTCAACGAGTATCAGTGGCTCTTCAACGAGCGCAGGCCGCGGCCCTTCTACGGCGGAGTACGGTGGCGGATGACCGGCGGGGCCTCCCACATCTTCCACCAAGGGATCCAATCCACATCCACGATCTTCGGGGGTGTGGAGTTTAGCTTGTTAGGGTTGTGTAGTTTTTTCTTTTGTTTAGTGTCATCTTTATTATATTTGCTTAGTTTTGGCAGTTTTTTTTAGATAGAGTTGGTGTCTTCACATGTTTTGTTTACCTTCTTTTCCTTTGGCTATTCTTTAGCAACAAGCGTCTATTTCTTCTTTTTGAGCCCCTTTGTACTTTGATGGATTTTTCCATCGCACTTTTTGAAATAAAGTTGGTTTCTTTCGAGACAGGAATAATCTTAAATTATGTTCTTCAAATCTCAACCTAAACGTGGATTCACCAGGCTGTCGTGAGTGCAAACAAAGGGTACGAACCCATACTGTACTGTAGTGTCGGCTTCGGAGTGGAGCTAGACTTCCACGTGTCTAGCCAAGTGTCAACCGTGTACTGCGATGTGCCTATTAATTAGAATACGGATTGCGTTGTATACTTCTGAAACAAATATTTAAATGGATTCCGCGTGAGAACTCTTGATTAATCCCACAATAATAGCTTTTGAGGTAGTGCTGTAACGCCCAAGGTCTGCACCTTCGCCAACCCCAACGGACGATCAGGCCACACTACATAGTATATGTTCGGATATCTCAAATTTTCCGTGGAGAATCCTACAGGCCTTCTACTCGTCCTTGCACACAGCTACATTACTGTACCGACGCAATATGTTCAATGGTGTTTAGTGTCTTCCGAACGCAATTGACAGTCTCAGCCAACATTTTTATACCATTCAGTTGCCGGAGGATTGAGAGGAAGACATAAGCTATTTTTCGACCTTTAGCTACTTCGTTAAATTGTCGTGTTTTTTTTTGTGTTGGGGAGTTGCTATGGTGTGGGTGTTTACTTCGATTGGCATAGCAGACAGCCGAAAACAGGGTAGGGATTTATTATCTGCACTTTAATTAAACATTCGTGGCAATAATTATAAAGCAAGGCAAATAATGAAGAATGATGGCAAAACGCTGAGGACAGAAATATGCCTTTCAATGTTTTAGCTGGATTGTTTTCCAGCCTGTGCATTATATTTATGTACGACATATATCAGGTTCTGTGCCATATCTGAGGTACCATTAAAGTAGTATGCTTTTGTGTAATAAGAACATAATGCCAGGCGCTGTCTGCATTAGCATGCCAGTATTTGCAGGAGATTTTAATTCGACCTTAATTTTTCGAAGGTGTGCAGAAATATGGGCTTGTACATCTGCTCTATTCAAGGGACAAGCAGTTTTTAGACTAATCCTGAAGAATAAATTAACCATCAGAATGTTGAGAGTTCATTTTGATGGTTTTTTTGTTGTAGACGAAGCCGAAAGAACAGACTGCCTACCTCCTGTTATTTTATAACCAAAGGCATTTTGATATAACCACTAATTTTATGTGGTTTACAGCCTCTAAGCCGTTAATTTTTGTTCAGCATAGGTTTTCTAGTCATTTCTGGAAACAAGACTGTCTACCTCTGATGCTTTGTAGTTTATTCCAATCGCTATTTTGGCAATATTAATGTGATTCCACACAAGATTCAAGATTATGTATATAGTAAGAGTAAGGTTATACACACTAGATTCAATGTTAATGTGATTCACAGTAGATTCAAGATTAATGTGATACACACTAGATTCCAGATGAATGTGGTACACACTATTCAACTCATCAACATGACTCATTGATTAGTCCGGAAAATGGACCATATTTCTTTGAGCGTTCTTTTGAATACCACAGTATCAGAAATGGCTTGTTTTTTCTAGCCCAAAGCTTGTCGGGATCGAATTGCAAATGTGAACATTTTTTCTATGGAGCAAGCTGTGCATGCGAGGCTTAGCTTGTTTGAAAGTAAGGCATTTGCATTAACAAGTCTTTATACTGGTCTGATTACGTCTGAGTATTTCTACCTCAATGGCCCGCAATTTTTTTGTATCACTGCAAATATATCACACTTTAAACTTTTTTTATCATGATCACTTGTTTTATTCATGATCTGACCTGGCAAAGCCACTGAAAATACCGTTATTTTCAGCTGTAACTTTCTTTTCGTTGCTCTATGCTTACCTTGATACCTTTTTTCTCTGATTGAGGAATGCCACTATGACATGGCTTATTCTGTCGAATGGACTTTGACATAAGGAAAGGATTTTTTTAAACTGTATCTTGACTGTATCTCTCGTTCAGAAAGAGTGGTGGTGAAATTTGGAAACCGGTCCTCTGTTTACCATTGCTTTAACGAGGACTTGAGCTTGCACTTGGCCAACATCTAACACATTCATATCACAATATTTTATTCCAACAACAACAAAAAAAGCAGAAACGTGCAATAATTCTTGCATTTCCTGTTTGCTCAAATTTATATTCATTTACATCTTGACAGAAAGTCTGCATATTAGCTATAAACGGTCCTTCAAACATTCACTAAAGTTTGTCAAGCCTCAAGGTTCTGTAGACCTGGTCTAGATTACTCTAGACCTGGTTTAGAAGGTAGTAGAATTTCAACTTTGTATTTTACTCTTGAAGCTGGCCGTTGAGTGGCATGTGGCTGATAGTGGCTGATAATTTTGATAGACTCGTTTTTCTTTTCTGAATACTTCATGCTTTGATGACGTTTGAAATGCACATTTTGCCGGCAATAAATGACACTTGAGGAATTTTGTGGAGGAATGCAGTCTCTAGTGATCCTTCACTTGGCCTATTGAGCATTTTTTTCTTTCTGTGCTTTCTCTTTAGGAAAGAGAGAAAAATACATGTGATCTTAGCACCTTCAATAATTATGGTCAGGAAAGCCTCTGTCAGAGGCATTATCCAGTATAAGAAGCTGCAATCATTTAAAGCTGGATATTTGCTCCATCCTTTGTCAATAAATGAACTTTTTCTGTTTACAAATGGCCCGATCACATATATCGTGGAATATCTCTGCAAAATCGCTGCTCCGTATGAGATTTCTTATTTTCTGAGTTTTTACTTTATTCGCATTCACAATAATTCATGGGCATATAGTAGATTAAACTGGGAAGAAATTTGAATGTATTTTCTGATGGACGGGTTTGCAGGTCCGAGTGTTTACAATTTCACAAGAGCGGGATCTTATTCTGTCGGCCGTAAAGGTAAATGATTAACTCATTCTGATGTGAAGGCTCAAGAACACTTGAGTACAACCATGGTTTCAATTTTGAATTCGGGCAAGTGATATGGGGCAGTTTGTTCATTCTTTCACTTTTTACATTCTAGTACCTCTGCAAAAGTGGACCAACCTTTCAGAACTTGTCAGACTGGCTGAAGAAAAGAGTGGAGCACAGTAAGTCATAAATTTGTACCATTTTTGAGGATCGAATTTGCATCTATGACCAGAGAAGTTGAGGAACTCTTATACTTGTGAGAGTAAAACGCTATTTCTCTTCTCACAACATGAAATTGATGTTTTTTTGTTGTTTCACAGACTGCACAGTTGTCATCAACACTGATAAAGCAGTATCACGTTTGCATTCCGAGGTTATTGTTGGAGATACTCCAGAGTATTGTCCTGTAAAGCATGGTGACAAACCTCCAAGGCCTCCGATTAAGGTGATAGATAAGTCGAAACTTGGAACATTTGTAAGAAAGTCTGAGGAAGGTGAACCATTGCCGGGCATCCCTGTACCAGAGGGCGGGAAATTCCTTGACGATGGAGATCTTGTCATTTTTGGAACCAATAAAACAGTATTCAGGTTCTTCACCAAGTCCTATCCATTGCTATCATCTATGCCACAAGTTTGTTAAAGTACATGGTTTCACTCAAGGATTGTGGGAAAAACCTGAAAAAACCCCATTTGAAAAGAGGACACGTGGGGAGTCAAAGAACACTCAGTGAGTCATTGTTCTTATGGAACAGAGTCAAACTTGAAGCCGTAAAGCTATTCCAGTTTGGATGAGTGCCAAAGAAAGCTTTTCCTAAGTTTTTTTTTACGACAAGACTCGGAGGGATAAAGAACAGGATACACAATGAAGCAAGCTGTACATTTAGAAGTTGATGCATGCATGCATACAAAAACTTAAAAAGCCTATGGAACTTACTTGTTGTGTACTTCTTGTCACCCTAGCCAGGAAAGGCCCACAGAGTTCCGGATCTGGTTTACTTTCCACTTAGATTTCACTTTAAATTGACACTCAAAGTACTGACACTGGTTCAGTATTAGTTGAACCAGTTTATTTCTCAAGTTCGGGGGATTTTATGTGAGACCAGCTCACATTGTGGATATCATGAAAGTCAGTGATTGGTGAGTCACGGTCCATTAGGCAGTTATATTTTATTGTTCTGTGGTATCTGTGGCATGCGCTACACAGCCCATTGTTACTAGAATTTGTGGGTTATTAGAATCAACTACTCTAAATTATGTGTCGTAACGTGGCTCATTATGGGCCACTCAACCAATTAGTGTTATCAACGCTAATTTACAATTTGGATTCAAAAAACACTCACTCGAATTAGAGTGATTGACTCTGACAGGGATGGGCAGTGTAGTTCATGGGAAATTAGATGGGCATTTCGGGGATATTCAAAGCAAACATGTTATTGGCGCTGTTAATGCAGTTCTAAGGCTAGCTCAATGCGAGTTTTTACTATCAGTTCACGAATGCTCTTTCATAACTTAGTAATTAATCCTCCAGTGTGGATAAAGCTGACATACGTTAACGTGTAGGATTGCCAGTGTAAGGCAATGAGACTTGCACCAGTAAAGACACATTATATTTTTTTGCGACATCCATAGGGTCGATTCACTCACTCCTAGAAAATATTCTAGTTAATTGACTGAAATGTACTGTGCATGCAGACTCATTTTTGTTCCATTAGTTCTTTGCATTTCTAAAGTTGACGCTTCGGCAAAGAAAATGGAGGTCGAAAAACTTGCGGTAGAACATGGTAAGATTTGAAATGTCAAGATGGGTTTTAGATTTCTAGCTTTGCTGTATGGTTGGGAGCAGTGACTGCCACTAGTTTAACTTTTTGTAGCCTAGACTGTTTAGTCCTGGTGTTCGATTCAAATTGGCGATTATTCAATTAATGTAAAGCGGGTATTTACAGCAGTGGATCTCATGCTTCATCATTTATATCAGTTTTGGCATATTTGAAGTTTCCTGGATGAGCTTATTATTCTCAGAACCTCTTTGCTTATTTACCATTGGTTTTATTAAGGTGAACCACGCAGACTGTGTTTAGTACAAAACCTGCATGGTCTAGGATGCACCTGACATGGGAAAACTGTATCCAGAGTTGTGTGTATAAACATTGTTAACACGATGATAAATTTGCAACAAAATCAACATGAAAGGTGGCGAGCAGAGAAGCTTGTTTTCCGTGTTTCTTTAGCACTGTTGCGCAGGTGCTTTCATTAGCCACTTGGTCCTTGGTATTTATATGAGCGTACAATTAGAGGCGAGACCTGAATATTTTGGAAATTGGCTTGAACTTCATGGTATTGCGTCAAGCCCAATAGTTGCAGACAAACTGTATTACTTACATTTACGAAGGGCAAACTGACTTTTAGTTTTTTCTAGCCACGATCGAATAGGCTCGATGGTTGACATATGCGGAAGAGCTGCTTTATATATGTTTTAGGCGTTTGGTTTCTAATTTGTTTGGTTTTAATGCAGGGCTTTCAGAATGTAATCTCCGGGAGGTATGTTTTTACTTTCAAAACTTTAAAAGACGAACATTTGTTCTGTGCTCTGCAGGTATCCATATTGTACGTGAGTGGAATTCTGCCTGCACTCACCTTCTGATTGAGGGCAAAAGCGTTCTCTCACCAGTTGTTGCAAAAGCGATTGCCTCCCATAAGCCTATTTTGACACTTGATTATCTCCTGGTAATGTTTCGCCATCTAGTGACGCTTGATGTTTTGTATGCAAATAGGCAGTCCGTTAGACTGGGAGTTCGACAGAAGGAGATGTATTTGACAGTGCCCTGAACAATAATCATTTTTAGTCCCGTTTTCAATGGTCATTTTTCACTTTCTTTGTTCAAATTTGCACAATTTATCCATTATTGGTTTGCAAGTGCTGTTTGTGGAAAGTTCTTTAAGTTGTCACCAGCATGCTGAGCAATATGAGACGAAAAAATTGGCAGCTGTCTAACATGCGCTGTCGATTTTTTGACTGCTCTCATTTGCATTTATTTGTAAGTAATGTAAAATATAAAGTGGGTTGCATCTCTGTTGAATGTGCATTTTTTATTCCAAAAGTTCAATAAATAACTTCAACGACTCTTATTGTTTGCAGGCTTTCTCTTTTGTCAATTCAACTGACACTCCACTACCAAATCCTGAAGAGTGAGCTTTCATTTCATGCTAGCCTTTGAAGACATGTTGATTTATTGTGTTTGATTTCATTTTCTCTATAATTTCTCTTCTGCACAACTGTAAAGAATACTACAAAGGCAGCTTTTGATTCTTGTCGCCTCAAAACACAGTGCGCTTCAGTGTGGTGAAGCTCTCTTTTTCAAAAAGAATGGTTGTTAAATTTGCAGGACAGGTTTGGTCATGCCCGGATATTGGCCATAGGATTGGATTAGTCCCTTAGAGGTTAAATGACTAAGTTCGACCAGGCAAAATCAAATACTGGAATAAATTGAAAACTTGTAATTATTGTTTAGTTGCATTATGCATTCTTGGCCGTTTCACATAAATCACAGACCTGTGTCTTTTCTTGTGGATAATGTTGACGCGATATTTTTAGAGCAATGTGTGGAGGTTTGGTCCAAATTTCAAAACTAACCTGGTTAATGGGGGTTCATGAGAATATCTATTCGACAACCTTTTCAGACGTGGATCTCATTCAGTTCAGCACTCCAGAAGAACGATTGTAATGGTTTTCTATTTTCATCCAATTCACTTGTGAAGGGCAGTTGTTTTATTAAACTCAAAAAAATAATTATTCGTGGAGAGTAGCTCAGCAGACCGCATACTTTTTGCCCTCAAGGGGCTGGAGGAAATGGAAATAGCCTGCTGTGGACGGCGTATTTACACTGGTCTAGTAAAGAACACGCAGACAAAAAGGGATCCAGTAGATGTCACATTATGACAGGTGGTCACGATAGACCAACTCAATAACATGGAAAGAAGACCCTTGATCCCCTCTCTTCTGGAGGAGGAAAAAGCATCAAAATAGATCAATTTTGCATCTCATGTGGATGCATGTACTATTCAGATTTTGCTGATGGGTGTCGGTAACTTTGATTTCTGTAGGTTTGTACCACAGGTATTTGTCGGTGGGGGTTCTTCTGATGATATACAAGAGATTCAAACTGAGGCCCCAGTGACAGTGGCACTTTCTAGCATTGAGCGCTCAAAGCTGTTTGAGGGGTTTATTTTCTTCATGGGTCCGCGTGAATTTGTATGGATCCAAACTATACTTGCTTTTGGTGTCCCAAGGAAACTGTAAGGTTCAATTCCTAGACATGAATTATAGCAGCCATAGATTTGCCACAGACAGCCACAGTTGCATGAAAGGTTGATAGCTTACTTTAGCTTTTGTGTTTTTATTTTGCTTCGTTTTTTGCTTCCTAACTTTGAGGATGATGGTTCCTTATTCATAGATGTATTCAATCATCTTGCTGATCTTGCCAATGGTTCAATCGTCGTTTTAAATCGTGAGTGACAGTGACTAGTGTATAGACAACAGTTACAAAGCAATATTCAACCCGGTTTTTTGTGTGTCAAAGCCAAAGTATTTATGCGAGCGGAAAGCACTGGTTGTAGGTTTTCATTTTAGGGTTACTTTTATCTTGGCTCTTAGGACAAAACAGGGATTTTCACCGTCCATGTGATTTTGTACCATAGGTCTTGTTTAAAATACCCCTTTGTTTATTCTAGGAATATTGTTACAGCAGCAGTCCCAGAAATGTTTGTAGATATCTGTTTGTAGATATCTGAATGACATGATCCTCTTGTTGATGGTTCAATGAAGAGTATTTCATTTTTTCAAATTCAAGTGCCTTGTCGTGTCATCTAAACATACCAATTGTGAAAGGGAAGTGCACGACTAGCCAAAAGTCAACCAGAAACATATATAAGCACCGTGTCATGTGGCTTTTCTGCTATGAGATTTTGTATTAGGAATGTGAGCTAACTGTATATAAGCTATGAGTAACAGCTTAAAAGCAATTAAATCATTTGAAGTGTAGGCATTTTGCATAACTTTGCACGTCTTGAAGGATGGGAAGAAGTTTTAAACAGGAAGGAGTATTTTCTTCTTTTGATCTTTTCTCTTGTAGTATCGAATAGCTGGTAACTTATTCCGAGAAAATTGGGTGTGGAGTGCAGTACAATGAAAATTTGGCACTGTTGCTTGAAGGAGCTGGAGGCGTCATAGGGATGCTTACAATGGAGGTGACTTTTCCTAACCTTTTTTTTGCTTAATTGCAGGATGCTTACTGCTCTGCCTTGCGGAATCTCAGGAAACAGGAATCGTTAAACAATGTGTAGAAACACCCTTCTGATTTTGTTGGCTTTTCTGTTTCTTCTGTTCTGTGCTTATGCATAAATCAGGTTTTATTGATTGACTTCAGTTGAAGTTATGACTAAAGGAAGTGCAGTAACTAAAATTTGTTCTCGTGTATTTTGAAGTGAATCAATATGAATTCAACACTCCATGTTTAGGAAATTATGAAGATGTGGGACTTTGGTATTGCCGGGCTTGCAGAGTATCCATGTGTCCATCTGTAGTGTGCTGGTTTTCTGTATTTTCAAAAAATTATACTTTTCGGAAGTGAAGTCCTTTATTACCTTTCGGTTATTGCTTTTGTCAACTATCAATATCGTTATTGCTTTTATCGTTTGGCCAAGTTGTAGGCCATTTAAGTGTCAGCTCATGTGTTCAAATCTGTTGAGAACCAAATTTCCTAAGTTGCTAAACAAGTGAACTAATTCTAGGGTGCGCATTATGTTATGAACCCCCTTGTGGCTTATCCATTTAGTTCAACGCTATGAAGTGATATAGGCACTCCTTGAAAAACCACACACGGGATACCGGCACGCGTGGGCTGGGAAAAGGAGGGTTAAATACGACGTGATTCATCTTGTTCCTTAACTCTTTTTTTTTGCCCTACGTAATCACAATCCCCCAATTTCTGGTTTAGTTGTAACTTCTGTACGGTGCAAGGCATATATTACAGGCGACAGCTTCCACCGGAAACAGCTTGTATTGGACAGGAAGTCACTCCAAAAAGGCATGATGCTTGCATTCTGCAGTATAAGTTTGTTTTATGAGTAGAAAAGCAAGCTCTACATTTGCAAGAAATCCTAGTCGACGCTTCTCGATTCCTTCCAATTACTATGTTTTCACCCTCAGACTAGGAAGAAATGTGTTAACATGTATAAGTGGTGGTTCACGACTGCTGATGTCTGCTACTGTTATGAAGGTATAGGATCATCTCAATTAAAGTAAACACATTTGTTTGATGTTCTACATCTGTCTGATATTCTTTTCTCGGTCAAGCGTCTGTTTTTGTGTTTCCTGTTTGTGGTTGCAGGTGCTCAAATCTAGTGCTGAAATGAAACATCGTGTTTTTGTTCTTCCTTCGAATCAGAAAAATCTTAAATTGGTTAAGCAGTCTACCGCTGCCAACCTTTTGGCGTATTGTGACAAACTCCATGTCGCAACGGAACTGAGGCTCATAGAAGCAGTTTTGATAGGCACCTGCAATTTTGAGACTTTATTGGAAGCTCCCAATGCAGGTAGTCTTTGGCAGTTGCTTATGGGGAATCATTTTTCGGAATTTTTCCAATTCTTTGGGGATTATTTTTTCAGAATTTGTATCTTAGAAATTCGAGGCTTGGCAGTGGCCAAAGCTGGGGGCGTCCAAATAAGAATTAGGATGAAATAGCGAAAAGAAATATGTTTGATAGTCCCTGCCCCAGGATATTGCTTCACAGTTGAGGTTGCAGTTCTAGTTATCCGGTTCGCATGCCTCCGTTCTCCTTTTTTTCTTCTGCTTTATTTTTTTTAACTCCTTTTCTTTTTTGACTTGGGTGAATCTTAGATGAAAAGGTGGCAAAGAGTGCCTCGACAGATGAGACTGTCGACAATTCGGAGAGGGATGCTGAGATGGACACTGCTGTCTCAGGCAGGGAAAGAGAAACTGTCCAGGGTGGTAGGGCCTCGAAGGTAAGAGTCTGAAAGCGAGTCAAAGTCGAAGTCCGTCGAAACCAATCTTGAATAGGTCTCTAGGTTTTATCTGCTCTAGAAGCTCCAGGTTTTTGCAGAAAGTCACTTGCTATTGTTCGTGATCAATTATGGGACATAATAGTTTCTTCCTTCTCTTCTCTTTTTTTTTTTTGCCAAAGCAAACGGTCACTTCCAATGAGATCTCTGAAGCAATTGTTTCAGTAGAAGTTGTAACTGCTGTTCAATGGCCCTTTTCAACCCACTGGGTTTAGTGACTTGCTTATGCGGACATTTGAAGTTTTTAATGTCAGGATAGAGTTCATTTTCTGTCTCTCAACCTTTTTGGGAGGTTTTTGTAAATGACAGATCCTCCCATCATTTAAATGTGATGGTTGTGCTTTTATGGGATAAACAATCATGTCAAGGTCAAGGTTTTGCTTGCAGGAACTGACGTCAGTATCGGTACTAAAAAGCTCAAAGAACATGCCTAACATTACTGAACAAGCGAGTCGTACTTCACAACAGAGACCACAAACACAAGGTTCCAGAGAACAGTTAAATCGACGGAATGCTGAATCACCAACGATTCTTAACAGTTTTCGGCCTTTCCAGAAGGATAGTGGTAATGACAGCGCTGTGAATTCCATTTTGACTTCACTGCAAAAAGGAGAAACAGCGAAAGAAAGTTTAGTATCTGGACAAGAGTCCGCTCGGGAGATGAAGAGTCAGAGAAGAGGGGATTTACAGGTTGCAAACATAGAAAGGAAAGGAGGAGATAAAGTTAGAGAGGAAGAAGCTGGTAGCGGAGAGCCTGCTGGGAAAAATGGAAGAAATGGTGGGTGGACATATTCTCACTCGAAATCGAAGAAAGAAAAAGGAGCTGTTCATGCAGGAAATATGGTGGTCAATGAAAGTGGTCCTGGAGTACGGGAAGTACAGACATCTGATTGTGCAAAGGAAGCTGGTGAATCTAATGTGGATATCGTTTATGCCAAAATTTGTTTTGAAAAACCTTCAGAAAACTGTCGCGAGGAATCTGTTGGTAACGGGAAAGCTGTTCCCAACTTCAAGCGCTTCCGGAAGGTAAGTTTAATGGTTGGCAAAATACGGTAGCTACATAGTATACTAGTGGATTTATTGTTTTGCCCTTCCATTAACGAAAGCAGGATGTGGAGTTTTTCACACATTCTTGACATTTTATCTTTCTGCTGTTTTATCACATTCGTTCATTTACTCATTTTTCTTGTTCTGCATTTAAACATGTTTACCCCCTTCCACTCCAAAGGCAGGATAATGAATCTGAAAGCTTTCTTTTTGTTTCCGTGATGGTTTAGGTAACTGTAATGATCGTATACTGTAGGATTCTGTTTGTTGCAATCCAACAGTGTGATCTAAAAAAAACGCTGATCCTCAATTTTATGTATCTGCCTCCTGGTCATAAGGAGAATCATGTTATGATCTTCACTTTCTGACAGGTGACTAGCTGACTAATTACAGCTCCAAGTTTATGAATCGTCTATTATCCCTATTTATTCCTATTATTATCTCCCCCTAATACCTCATACATGTTTGACCCAGTGGACTTCAGATGTTTCAGAAAATATTCACCTGGTCCTTGCTGAAATTTTCTATTGGGTGTGGGAGAATGACAGGTTCACCTTGGAGTGGACTCTGGGAATAGCTATGCTGTTCTTGTTCCCTTTGCAAAAGAGCCTTACAGGTTGGTTTTCGCCACAATTCCTGCTGTATTTGCCTCTCTTTTGGTGCTATTTGCTTTGATTGACACAACTCAGGAAACTGTTTCATCGTAATTACTATGCACCATATTTCATCCCTATAGCACTATTTGTTCTTTTCCTAATCTCAGAAAATAGTGTTAATAAACCAGCCACCACTCCACCATAATAATAACAATAGTTCTTTTACCCTGATAGCGATGAACGGTGTAGTTTCAGGTGTTGGTAGTCCGGGGCTAAAACTTAAATAGAGTTGTCCAGAGTAATCAGCAAAAGGACAAATGTTTGTACGCATCCATGTAGGCCCCTTTCCCATGCGCATGGATTGTCATGCACCATACAACTTTCCCATCTATAATACTAGTCTGTACACATTAATTACAGGTGGACCACCAAAAAAAATCTGACTGATTGGTGGAGTTCAGTGGTCTTCACCTGTGAAAAGTGTTGCAGCTTTAATGTTTATGCTTAAGCTAAAAATTATTTAGTGGCTTGGTGAATTCTATCATTGCAATTTTCAAGACTTTCTACTAGTGACAGTGACATATGGCTGGAGATGATGTATCGTATGCGTATGTCATACTCACGTCTTGGTCGAACAAATGGCAGATGTTGTGTTGTTTGCAAGCATAAACGAATTCATGGCGGGGGTTCTGAAGTGTTACTTTTTTAATTCTGTCCTTATTGGTTCTCGTCATAGAAATTTGTTTGGCAGTTCATACCGTACGGCAACACGGGCTATTAAAACACCATATTAAAATGTTGTAGTACACTGCGGTAATTGCCAGGTGGAAGATACCGTATATGTTGGTGATGGATGGGAAGTGTGACTTTGAATGGAGTGAGAAGTGTGCCTTTGAATGGATGAGAAGACTGACGTTGAATGGATGAGAAAACTGACGTTGAATGGTTGAGAAGACTGACTTTGAATAGATGAGAAGAGTTACTTTGAATAGATGAAAAACATGACTTTGGAAGGAAGTGTTGGTAATGCGACTGAAGACGAATGTATGGAGCGATAGCAGGGAGTCAGACCTACAGAAGGAGGTCACGGAATTCACGCGGCGTGAGAAAAAACGTAAGGAGAATGAGGCTGCCGCGGATGAGCTTTTCAACGCAGACAGGGTAAATATTACTGTCCTTGCTTGAGGCCATTTCCTGCAAAAATTCCTGCCCTTTGCATCACTTCGATTCCTTGGTATTTTTATGTGCGGTATATTGGACAAGCTCGGAAATCGTTCTCTCTGTTTTTTCTTCCAGTTGTCTCCATCGGAAATGCTGCTGACAAGAGTACTAAAAAAGTAATAAGAATTTTCTTCGGTGAAGAATGAGACTTCCGCCGTCTTTCTTTTTTTGCTTTTGGCGTGAGAGCATTTGTTGTGTTGTACCGTTTACTTCAGAAGCTGCTGGCACCATGCGTAACCCATCACACAAACAGGTTATAATCGGTGTTTTTTCAGTATTATAACATTTGATTGTACTAATCGGCTTTTTTCCATATTATGACAGTCGAGTATACTGACCACCCATTTTTTCCATATCATAACAAAAACAGACCACTATTGCGACTTTTTTCCATATTATAACTATGGACTAACAATCATTTAGACATCTTTTTCCCAGATTATAACAATTGAGTATACTGACCTCCATTTCAACTTTTTTCCATATTATAACAATCGAGTATGCTGAGAGCCATTTAGATTTTTTTCCCATATTATAATCTAGTATATTGACCACCATTACTTCTTTTCCATATTATGACAGCTGAGTATTCTGACAACCAATTCGACTTTTTTCCCATATAACAACAGTTAATTATATTGACAACCTTCTCGACTTTTTTTCCGAATTATAACTTTTGAGTATACTGACCACCATCTCAACTTCTTTTCCATATTATAATAGTCGAATATGCTGACCACCTTTTCGACCTTTTGTCCTAATGATAACTGTTGATTATGCTGACCACTGTTTCGACTATTTTTCCATGTTATAATAGTTGAGTATACTTACCACCATTTTGACCTTTTATTTCCATAGCAGTTTGAGCAATGTTATATATCGAACGAATTCAAGGTTGATATATCACGATATCAGTATTTACCAATACCGCAACCTTGAGAATTCGATATTTATCAAGTTTGCCTATAAATGTCGGTACAATTGACTGATAACCGTATGGTGATCCATACGTGAATCTTGACCACACAGAAAACATATCGCGCCAAACCTACACCAAACACTTGAATGGCCCAAAATTTTACATTCACGAATAGTCTCTTAACATGTTTCAAAATCAAATGCTTTCTTGAACTTTTCGTTGCGACAAAATCTACGGCTACAAAGTCCAAAGACAAGCCCACTGCCCAGAAACAAAATAAAATATATATATATATATATATATATATATATATATATATGCATCTGCCTTTTTTCTCACTTTCTGCAGATTTTCAAAGTACCAAATTTATGCGTACTCTCTTTCCTTGATAGTTCCTCGAAAATAACTTTGTACGATACTTACGCCTTACGGAACAACGCAAAGGTTCACTCAGATCCTCATTGTTCCATTGGGCCATGTGTCCATTTTATTAAAAGGCCCCTTGGAATGCTTCATTTTTGCGGTGAATTTTATTAAACTGGATCTTATAAATCAGTGTCAACCAAAAAGCCAAACGTTTGGTACAAATTGATTACGATACGGTACAGTGTAGGACACTATACTGGGAAACTTTTTCAGCCTCAGCAGCGTAGAAAAAAAAACGTTTTAAGAGTACGAAAATCATTGTACTGTTATTGTACGATATTGCGATACAAAAACTATGCATCGCAATTATTGGCGGTATGATATATTGATTATGAAGGCCCCTTAAAAAAGTACGTATCCATTATTCACAAAACTTGCTCGATTTACAACAGTACAGTTAAGCATACTGACCATTTCGATTTTTTTCCATGTAATAACAGTCGAGTATATTGACCACCGTTTTGACTTTATTTCCACAATGTAAAAGTTACTATGCCAACAACCATTTTGACTTTTTTTTCTTATATAACAGTTGAGTATTCGACTTATTTTCCATATTATGCAGTTGTATGCTAACTACCATTTCGAACTTTTTTCCTTTTTAACAGTAATAAATATCCATTTCGACTGTCATTCTGTGTTGTCTTGTGCAGCTTAAGAGGCAAAAGGCTACTGCACCGGTTCCTGCGTCAACTAGTAAACAGAGTCTTCCATTGTCTTCACGACCACCAAGAGGAGGAGCAAGAGGACACTAGGAGTTTTTTAAGCTTCGACTCTTGCAGCAGGTTGATTGGTATCCACTTCCTTTCAACTCTCTATGGCTGTATTTTTCCCTCTTCGTAGAGAGTTGTAGAAATTACACTTTTTTCGTTCGGGTTCAGTTTATTCATTTCAGCAATGTCGAGCTTCTGGTAAAGGAGGCTGGCTGTGATGCATTGAGAAGCTATAAAGGTTGCGGAAAACTCTTGCATATCAAGTCCATTGTGAGTTTATGAAGTATAGAAGCTCGAAGTCGAAGCTAGCAATAATAGTCAACAGGAAGTACAGATGATGATGATTGTGATTGACGGTAAATCCTCATCCACATCAGTAAGTCTCATTTTTGTACATTACGTAGCTCAGGTTTTCCGAAGGATAACCTACAGGTCTCCTAACCTCATACACTGCTCACTCTCAACTCTCACTAAACGCAAAAGATTTAATGGTGTTTAGTGTCTGCTTATGAACGTGTTTTTGGTTTCCACTGTATTTACTTTAAAGGTTTTGATTTACAGATTGCTATGCATCTAACTTGAGAAAACTTCGGTAATATCAAGAATCGTAACGGTCGACTGTAGTTGATGGATGTTTGACGGTAAGAAATTGTGTATTAGTATTCTGATTTATTGTTCACCGGCTTTTTTATTTTCTCATAATGCCTAAGAAACGTTGGCAATTATTTTAATCTACCTAGTCAACGGCAATTAGGATAAAGTACAGCAGATCATATTTTAGTCAAGCCTATATCTTTGCACATACTTCGTCCATGGGAAGGTCACTTTTGTTCTGCCCTCTTTCCTTTACATGTTTTCCTTTTCTTGTTTCAAAACAAAGGTTTGGTCAAATTACCTGACGCAGCCGGCTTCAATCGGTTTTCATTGTTAATGTACATTCCACTGTTATAAGGACAAAAACTTTTTTAGTGATCTTGCTGAATGTCCATTGCGTTGTGTCAGATGCTTTGTCTCTTGATAGGCATATTGTTCAACGTGGCAACTTTAGGCATGTATGCAAGAGATGGGAAGTGTATGTAGGGATACGTGCAAGCATGTTAGAATTGATTTTTCTTGAAGGATATGAATAAAACATTGCCACCAACATTATTTTTCCAATTTCTTGGCAGTAAGTTAGGAGCACTTCTGGTGTTCGTTTTCATATGCTTCAAATCTCGTCAGGCTCCACTTCGTGTGAAAGCAAACAAGGGGTCCGAGTTTAAGACATCCCAGCTACGTAAGGTTAGGAATAGAAACTTGTAGTGAGATAACTATGAGAGTAGTCGCCACTAACATTCGAGCTATACAGATGTCCTTCATTAAAATGTTTTCTTAATTCACAGACAACGATGCAAATATAACGACATATGTTTTGATGGTTTCAGTATGTTGCCTGCAGGCTGTCATGGCGATGAAAGAATGTGTAACCAGAGACTATTGAAACGGAACAATCACTATTAGAGATATTTGATTGCTTGGGACAAGCTTCGGATGATATCCGTAGTACTTGTGGTCATCGCTTTTTTTGAAAGGAGAGGATCTATCCGCGACTTTACAACAAGTGCAAATTTTTCTCTTTCTTCAATCTGTTATAGTTGTTATAGACTGTCAACGTGTTTTGGAACTACTTGGAACTGCCTCAGCGTGCTCCGCGCGTTTGGGGGATGTGGGGTGGTTTTTTACGGTCTTTCAATTTTTTTAAGTCAAGTAGTTTAGTTTTGGGACGCTATCTCCTTTTTTGTGTTGTTGTGCTTATGCTTCTTTTCAACATTTTTTGTCCTAAGTTTTTCCGCTTTGTTTCCGCTCTATGGTTCTTCCACCTTCATTCCTTTATTAAGTTTCTTCTTTGCCTTTCGCGGTGTCAGTTCCGCCTTTGCCTTTTTTTTCATTTACTCAGAGAGTTTCTTGGTAGAATATTAAAATTCTTCAAAAAAATTAGCGGCAAGGAAAAATAACAATCAATTGTATTGGCACCATCTGCAGTTTGAGTGGTACAATGTAGGGGCGCTGATATAGTGTCACTGACGCTGAGAACAATATATGATGTATTTTAGATTTTCCGGGTTCCGTTAACCTTGTTCTGGTTCAGTTCGGTTCGGTTTCATTTTTGGCCGAACCGAAGTAAGTGGTTTCTAGCCGGGTTCGGATATCTCGAACCAAACTAAACTGTTGGATTGCAAAGAAAAGAACCGCTCAACCGCTGAACCATACATTTTCCTTAATGTTTTTGTACACCGAAGATTTCTCTCCATTTACCGAATGGTTTTCGTAACCGAACCAAACGATTTCGGAAAAATTCTCGAACTAAGGGTGAAGTTGCATTAGACGAAAAGTGAGGTTGTTTACAAAAATTCAGACCCCTCGCCGTACCTCTTATTTTGTTTTTATCCGGAAAGAAACATTACAAAGAATCTTGCCAATATTCTCCAAAAGACTGGGAGTTGACAATGACCGTTGGATATTTTTTCGCGAAGCATTCGCTTCGAAAGCTTTTGTAATTGGTGATGTACCTCGCGAGGTACATCACCAATTACAGAAATATTTGAGCCGGGACACATTGGATAATGAGCATACGTGTTAAGATGGCAACCAACGGAAATCAAACAAATTTGCACACGATATACGCATTCAAAAATCCAACAAAAATACAAACAGTGTCGTAACGCACTTTCGTCACACTATTTTTGTTAGCGCCCATTCGTCACACTATTTCTAGCAACGCTCATTTGTCACACTATTTACAACAACGCTCTTATGTTACGAGGGCAGATGCAAACACCTCCACATGCCCTTCGTCGTCAAATCATCGTCCTTCCGAATACATCTGCAAATTCCATAAATCTATGGGAACTACACTTTGATGTTTCTCTATGCGATATACATCATAAAGGTTAGAATAATCAATTCTTCGTCATTATATGCACTTTTGCTTAACGCTAACAAGATGAATAGGATTAAAATTAGCTCCATCATGGATAAGCTTTGAAACCTCCTCATGTAAAATTTGACAATCTCTAAAATTTTGTCAAATTTCTGTTTTTTTTTTAATCCTTTTACCCTGATGGAAAGATATTTGAACATTTAACTGGAGTGAAAAAAAATCACAGAGTGTTGCTACTTATGAATGTTTGACTTCGTTTTGGAATAGAAGCATCAGCATCTACTCCTCGTAATCATCTACCTCCGGATTTACGCTATGTCGTCTTTTCCTCCCTCACTACGCGACAGCATCTACTCCTCGTAATCATCTACCTCCGGATTTACGCTATGTCGTCTTTTCCTCCCTCACTACGCGACAGCATCTACTCGTAATCATCTACCTCCGGATTTACGCTATGTCGTCTTTTCCTCCTTCACTACGCGACAGCATCTACTCCTCGTAATCATCTACCTCCGGATTTACGCTATGTCGTCTTTTCCTCCCTCACTACGCGACAGCATCTACTCCTCGAATCATCGACCTCCGGATTTACGCTGTTAAATTTGTGTATTTTCTAGGTCTGAATTTATTCTGTGTGTTTGTCATATGGTCTTGTCTAAGTCATCCATACTTGTCGTAGTCACTGGAAGACAGAGATAGCCATGGCTGCCCCCATAGTCAAAACAAACAAACAATAAACATTTCTTAAGCCTCTCCTCCACCCCCCCCCCCCCCCCCCCCCCCCCCCCCCCCTCCCCTATACCCCTTACACACTGAGAACCGATACGTGAACCCTCTCCTTCCCCCTCTTCCCCCCCCCCCCCCCCCCCCCCTCTCCTCCCCCCTCTCCCCCCCCTTCTTTTCCGACATCAAACTTTATGTTATATTCTGGCCCACTACCAATTTCCCCATCCATCCCACATGGTTCCTTTTCCTCTCCCACGTTTTCTTTTCCTCTCACCCTCCCAATTCCCATGGCTTCTTTGACTTATTGACCATGTCCAGAAGCCCTTCTTATTCCCTTCTCCCTCCCCCACCACCACCCAAACCTCGTAAATCTTCTAGGCGTTTGGAATGTCCTGGGTGTCACAACCTTTTTACCGCTGGGGCCGGTATATCTCTTCACACACGGAGATGTCGACATTGTATAACCTTAGGTGGTCCTTTGTCTATCACCTCTCCTCAATCGTCGCCGATCACACTCCCCTCCGGCCCCACAGATGAGGATTCGAATTTCGTTCGTGAGTTAGATGTTTTGGGGGCTTACGATTTGGGAGCTCCACGCCCGCGATTGTACACCCGTATACCTATGGCCGTCAGGACAATAGTACAAGATGCCCTCCACCTCCCTTTGTCCCACATTTCTTCAAACGGACATTGCTCCTTGGCACCTTCTTCTTATGTTCTCTCTCTAGGTGCTAGCCCTTCTAGGTCGTGGAGGGGGCAGTGGGGCTAGAGAAACTATGGCCCGTTGTCGCCGATTCCTTCGTGGTGACTAGAAGGCCCTCCACGCCGAGCATGAGGATCGGGTATCGAGCACATCTTTCATACCACGTCGGCCACCTAGGCCATCGAATGTCCCGACCTCTTATCGTCGAGCAATTCACTTAGGCCGTGTTGGTGAGCTTTCTCGAGCGGTTCGGGCCCTAAAGCCATTCACCCCTGCCCCTAGATCTTCTTCCACTATTGAGGTCCTTCGAGCTCTCCACCCCCCCGCCCCTTCCCCTTTACCCCCTTCCATCCACGCCTTTGAGCCATTTGAGAGTGTTACTTTGGACCGGGAAGTTTTCATTAAGGCTCTAAGCTCTTCTCCTCACCTTTCAGCGGGGGGGCCCTCGGGCACAGTGTATTAGTTCTTTCGCGATGTTTTGCCCCCTGAATCAGGTGCCCGGGGGTTCGATGTATTTTTTCGAGTATGTTCCCTTATTGCAAGTGGGGATGTTCCCCCTCGGATTTGTGATTTTCTCACGGCGTCCTGCCTTGTGGCAGTTGCCAAACCTAATGGTGGGATCCGCCCTATCGTCGTGGGAGATGTTTTATATAGATTGGTGGCTCGTGCAATATGTCTCCAGCTCCAACCAGCTTTTCATGATTATTTTTCTCCTCATCAGTTTGGAGTGGCCACGAAACGGGGTTATGAGGCCGTGGTCCACGGGATTCGGGCTTTGTTGCATGTACATCCGGATTGGTTGGTACTTCAGGACGATGTTTCGAATGCCTTTTATACGATGGATCGGAAAGTGATTTTTCCGGAGCTTATGGCGGCTCCATCTCCGATTGTCCAATTATTCCCCTTTGTGAGGGCTTTTTATTCTTTGACAAGCAGCCTTTCCTTCTTAGCCGATAGTGATCTCATTCCTCTCTCCTCTACTACTGGCACTCCCCAAGGCGACCCTCTCGGCGGACCTTTGTTCGCCCTCGCCCATTACCGGGCCCTTCGTGCCTCTGTAGCCGCCTTCCCTTCTTGCCTTTTCCCTTCGGTCGAAGATGATACGCACATTATTGGACCCAGAGAACAAGTCGTGTTGGCATATGATTTTTTCAAGGAACGTTTAGCCGAACTCAACCTTTCAGTCCAACCGTCGAAGTGTGTTATTTAGTCTCTTCAGGATATTCAACTTTCGTTTACTCCACCTCTTGGTTTTCAAACCCCTTCTGCCTCCGATGGCATTCGAGTGCTTGGTTGCCCCCTTGGTTCGGATACTTTCGTGACCCAATTCCTTCATGATGCTTTACAGAAAGATCTAGCCAAGGTGGACGATCTTCTTAGCCTTCGCGATCCCCGAGTTGCTTTAGCTATGTTAACCAGGTGTTTTCCCCACCGCCTTTCTTATCTTACTCGTACTTCCCCTCCCACTCCGACATTTATCTCCCCTCTCTCGGCTTTTAACGATCGCCTCATGGAAGTCCTCCACACTATGTTAGGTCGAGGGGCATTTCATAGCAAGTCTGGACCATCGGCCCACATTCAGGCATCCCTCCCTGTCTCTACTAGGGGGTTAGGTTTACTATCCACTGCTTGTGTTGCTCACGCTCCATATTTGGGAATTTGGTGTCTTACTGCCTCCACTCTTGTTTCCCGTTTCTTGGCTAGGGACACCCTCGTTCTAGCTATTGTTATCCCTCGGGTTTTAGACAGGTGTGTTCGCCTTCCAGCGATCTCTATTGGACGCGTCACATTCTCTTCCTTCTCATGCCCTAGTAGATGTGCCAATTTTCTCCACCCTTGTTACAAAATCTATTGAGCGTGTCCAGGATTCGATTTGTGATCGGGTTGTTGCCGCCATTAAATCTGACCTTCTCCAGGCGCTTCCCTTTGATTCTTCGCGTGGCCGTGTTCTCTCTTGTGGCGGACCTGGATCTGGGTCTTGGCTTTTCGCTACACTGATTTTGTCCACTCTCTGATTCTCACCGGCTCAGTTCACCACCGCCCTCCGGTTTCGCCTTGGCCTCCCCTATCCTCTTTTACTTGGCTCTCTTGTCTGCGCATGTGGACGCGTTTTGGGGGCCGATGGTGTCCATTTGCTTCGTTGCTCCCATGGGGGAGATTTGATCCAGACGCACGACACTATTCGCGATGCTGTTGCGACTATCGCTTCAGACGGGGGCTTTTCTGTGCGTCTGGAAGTTTCTCATATTATTCCCAAGCGTCGGATCGATGTTGTTCTGCTTCATGGTGCCCGTCGCATCTTCTGTGATATTGTTTTGGCAAACCCTACTTCAACTACAGTTGTTGGTCAGGCGCCTCGACATATTGGGGTGGCGGCTCGTGATGACTGTTAGATTTCCTAGAAATCCGGGATTCGGCATGTCCCACACTTGGGAAAATTGAGCCGGCCAGGGTTCGAACCTGGGACCTTTCACTTCAGCTGCGAACGCACTACCACTGTGCCACCAGCTCGATGTTGAGACTGGCGGGTCCGTACCCATTTATTACGGGCGGCTCGAGTATGGATATTTCCATATTCTACCCCGTATTGGACCGGCTTCACGTGCCAATCCAACACCCCCCCTCACGGGAAAGCCGGTCAAACCATCCGCAATCCCGCTGGCTCCGATACCATGTTAGATTTCCTAGAAATCCGGGATTCGGCATGTCCCACACTTGGGAAAATTGAGCCGGCCAGGGTTCGAACCTGGGACCTTTCACTTCAGCTGCGAACGCACTACCACTGTGCCACCAGCTCGATGTTGAGACTGGCGGGTCCGTACCCATTTATTACGGGCGGCTCGAGTATGGATATTTCCATATTCTACCCCGTATTGGACCGGCTTCACGTGCCAATCCAACAATGACGCTAAGGCGAAGGAGGGTGATTATGCCCAACGGGTCCCTATGGATGACTTTATTCTGATGGCGGTCGAGATATTTGGTTGTCGGGGTGTTGAAATGGACGAGTTTCTCCGCACTTACGCTCGACGTGCTTTCGAGCGCCGAGGATCAGCGAGCCCTCCTCCTTTGGTCCTTACTTCTTTTTATCGTCAACGCTTATCTATGGCTTTACAACGAGTGCAAGCTTCTATTCTCCTCCGATAGAGTGTTGCGGCTATGGATCCTCGCCGGGTTCCGAAACTCCCTCAACGTGCTCCCCCGGGATGGGGGGACTTACGGGGTTGCTTTTGTAGTTATTTAATTGGGTTGGGGTTGGGGTTGTAGTTCTGGCTTTGTCAATTGTCTTGCTCTTCATTTTGAGTTTGGGTGCTTTTATTTTCCTTGTTGTTGTTTTCTTTTTGTTTTTGTTGTGCTGTTATCTTATTCCCCTGCTGGTAGTTTTTCAGTTTCGGCCATGCCACCCCTTTTGTACCCCCGGACTCAGATGGTTTACCATCGTGCTTTTTAATTTATCTTGGGTTTTTTTATTATAATAGCCGTTAAGAAAGTTAAAGTCGGTGGAAACCTAATGTTCGTTTCAAAATCACAAACCTTAAAGGATGAGGTGGTGTGGAAGATAAAGGCGTAAATAAGAAGTACGAAAATTGTGTCGTACGATCACCTGGAACGCAAGTACATGAGAAGCGAAGTTCACTTTTTAACAAAAGTTGGTCAGTGTGAAATTTACTTGACGATCTTCAATATCAAATCTATAACTACGTGCCACCACTTTTTTGCTAACACGTGGATTACAATGTCTCCGCAATGGAACTTTGTTCAAATTGTAGCATTCTATAATGTTGGCCGTACAATTACAGAATGTCCTAATGGAACTTTACCCTAAACCAAACCGTTCCAAACCTGGTTTGAATTTCACTGCCGAACCGCCAAAAAAAACTGTTTGGTTTTGTTCAGTTTGGTTTCGTCTCAAACCGGGCCGAGCGCCACAGTACTAAATCTTGCAACTTTTTTGGCCTCCGGAGGGGTGCCGAAAGCGTCCACGTCGCCCCGGCCTCCCATTTTCTCCGCGCTGCCGTATGTTTAAGGTTTATTTGTTATTTTTTTTTAATATTAAAAAAACCAATAATAAATGACCCTAAACATCTGAGCCCTATTCACATACCCGACCCCGCAAGGTCCCGAAGGTGTCAAGGGGTGTTGAAGGTGCCACAAATGTATGGAGTAGTGTTGAGTATCGAGGACCATTTGCCAATGTTCGACATGTATCGAATTTCATTTACCCGATAATCGATATATGGAAAAGCTAAATATTGTGATATATCGAGGCTTTTAAAAAATATATATATATATAATTATTCTTGCTATTTTTGTTAGTACTACTGCTGCTGCCAGTACTAGTGCTACTGCTGCAGCTGGTAGTCGTAGCTACTACTACTCCAAATTAATAAAAATAAAAATAAAAATAAACATTCACATTTTGTACACTTCAAAAAATAATTAATAAAAATAATAATAAAAATTAACATTTTGTACACTTCAAAAAATAAACCTTAAAAATAATAATAAAAAATCACATTTTGTACACTTCAAAAAATAATTTATAATATTAATAACAAGTCTACAATTTTTTATTTTTCAGATCACGCTTTGACTTAATTAGTGTGACTTTTTCGTATGTGAAGTTCTCTACGTACTAAATAATTAATTATATGAATTACATAATTAGTACTTTTTTGTCGGTTACATTTTGCTGCGTCTACGTTTAAGTCATGGAACGAAAATCACGTTGAACATGGCGTATGAAACAATTAGTCTTTTTTCGCCAAAAAAGCATATTAAATAAAATATTATATTTAAAATATACTATATATCGCGATTTATATCGCGTTGATTATGTTGGTCTCAGTACAATATATCGAGGAGTCTGTTTGATCGATATTTGATGCATAGAATATCGAAATTAATCGCGATATAAATTTACCCGATACCCAACACTACAGTAGTATGGAGGCTTGTTCAAAACCCATACTCTACAGTATTACACGTGTCCGTATTACCGCACGTTCGTACATCGCCTCATACCGGAATCGAATTGGTCGAGCCGAACCAAACGGTTTCTGAAACAGCGCAACCATACCAAACTCGGAGGTCGCAAAAGTCAAAATTTTAGATAACCGAAACCGAACGTTTTTTTTTTTTTTTTAATCTGAGTAACCGATGCCCAACCGGGTTATGTCACGCTCCAAAATTGTTAACCGTTACCCGAAACGCGTTTACAAAAAAAAAGTTAATCGAAACTCGATTTCTCGCGACTACCCGTACCCGCCCGTACTTGAATAAGTATAAAATTACTGGTACATCTCCCTTATACCTTCCACGATACCAAGAGTACAAAGTACAATAATGTTGGATAATATTGACAGTACAAAACCTTCAAATTTTGTCGTTTTTTGCTTAACCGACTGTAACCGATTTTTTTATTTTTTTTTCATGAATCACCCGCCCGAATCCGCCGACCCCCCAAATTTGGCAACCGAATCCGTTCCGAATCCGACGCGGGCGGTCGGTTTACGGTCGGTTACGGTTCTTATTAACCGTTTGCGACCTCTGACCAAACCCTAGACCGTAGAAAACCGAAGAGCACATTGAAGTATTAAAAGTATTAGGGTACGTCCCCATGTATTAAAGTATCTACTTTTCTCTGTCTTTTTGCCCTAAAATTCAGGGAACTTTGACAAAAACTTTAGCCGTACGAGAAAATCATTTTTACCAAAGTAGAGTGAACGTCAATTCATACTTTGGATGTACGGCGTGTTTGTCGTCATGTGAACGCATTTTGGCGTTTTCCCCTTTTCGACCCCCGGGCAAGAGAATCCAGCCCAAAAAAAAACTTCATCCAAAATCATCCTGAGCGGGAGCAGGATTTTAAAAGGGTGAGAACACCGCGCACGCACCCAGCCAATAATAAGCGACAAACCCGTCATGAACTTGATTTTAGTGGGGGAGCTCCACTAAAACCTACTTCAAAAAAAAACCCGACCTAAGAGAACGGGCCCCCAGCTTTTCCCCTTTTGCGGTTTTACGCAAGTGTACTGCT
>JBBHKE010000190.1:23219-57950 GCA_037447655.1 Zygnema cylindricum | reverse complement strand
ACAACAAATAGTGTACCAAGAACCACCACTACCCAACCACACTACGCGACATCTCCTACTTCCCGTAGCCATTTACCTCTGGATCTCCTCTATTTTGTCTTTTCCTCCTGCACTACGTGACAGCTCCCACTTCCCGTAGCCATGTACCTCCGGATCTGGCTCGCGGCCGCTGCCAACAGCACGCACATTGGCAAAACCACAGCATCAAACTTTATGTTATATTCTGGCCAACTACCAATTTCCCCATCCAACCCACATGGTTCCTTTTCCTCTCCCACACTTTCACTTCTGTTGACCCTCCCAATTCCCATGGCTTCTTTGACTTATTAACCATGTCCGGAAGCCCTTCTTATTCCTTTCTCCCTTCCCCACCTCCAGTAACCTTGTAAATCTTCTATGCGTTTGGAATGTCCTGGGTGTCGGAATCTTTTTGCCGCTGGGGCCGATATTTCCCTTCACACACGGAGTTGTCGACATTGTATAACCCTGGGTGGTCCTTTGTCTATCACCTTTCCTCAATCGTTGTCGATCACACCCCCCTCCGGCCCCACAGACGAGGATTGGAGTTTCATTCTTGAGTTAGATGTTTTGGGGGCTTACGATTTGGGAGCTCCTCGCCCGCGATTGTACACGCGTATACCTATGGTCGTCAGGAAAATAGTACAAGATGCCCTCCACCAACCTTTGTCCCACATTTCTTGAAACTCGGCAGACATTGCTCCTTGGCACCTTCTTCTTATGTTCGCTCTCTAGGTGCTAGTCCTTCCAGGTCGTGGAGGGGGCAGTGGGGCTAGAGAAACTATGGCCCGTTGTCGCCGATTCCTTCGTGGTGACTAGAAAGTCCTCCACGCCGATCGGGTATCGAGCACCTCTTTTATACCATGTTAGCCACCTAGGCCATCGAATGTCCTGGCCTCTTATCGTCGAGCTATTCACTTAGGCCGTGTTGGTGAGTTTTCTTGAGCAGTTCGGGCCCTACAACCATTCACCCTTGCCCCTGGATCTTCTTCCACTATTGAGGTCCTTCGAGCTCTCCACCCCCCTGCACCTTCCCCTTTACCCCTTTCCACCCACGCCTTTGAGCCTTCTGAGAGTTTTACTTTGGATCGGGAGGTTTTCATTAAGGCTCTTAGCTCTTCTCCTCACCTTTCAGCGGGGGGGCCCTCGGGCACAGTGTATGAGTTGTTTTGCGATGATTTGCCCCCTGAATCGGGTGCCCGGGGGTTCGATGTGTTTTTTCGAGTATGTTCCCTTATTGCAAGTGGGGATGTTCCCCCTCTGATTTGTGATCTTCTCACGGCGTCCCGCTTTGTGGCAGTCGCCAAACCTAATGGTGGGATCCGCCCTATCGCTGTGGGAGAGGTTTTATATAGATTGGTGGCTCGTGCAATATGTCTCCAGCTCTAACCAGCTTTCCATGATTACTTTTCTCCTCATCAGTTTGGAGTGGCCACGAGAAGGGGTTGTGAGGCCGTGGTCCACGCAATTCGGGCTTTGTTGGATGTACATCCGGATTGGTTGGTCCATCAGGTCGACGTTTCCAATGCCTTTAATACGGTGGATCGAAACGTGAATTTTTCAGAGCTTATGGCGGCTCCATCTCCAATTGTCTAATTATTCCATTTTGTGAGGGCTCTCTATTTTTTGACAAGCAGCCTTTACATCTCGGCCGATGCTGATCTCATTCCTCTCACCTCTGCTAGCACTCGCCAAGGCGACCCTCTCGGCGGACCTTTGTTCGCCCTCGCCCATTACCGGGCCCTTCGTGTCTCCGCAACCGCCTTCCCTTCTAGCCTTTTCCCTTTGGTTGTAGATGATACGCACATTATTGGGCCCAGAGAACAAGTCGTGTTGGCATATGATTTTTTCAAGGAACGTTTAGTCGAACTCAGCCTTTCAGTCCAGCCGTTGAACTGTGTTATTTGGTCTCCTCAGGATATTCCACTTTCGTTTACTCCCCCTCCTGGTTTTCAAACCCCTTCGCCCTCCGATGGCATTCGGGTGATTGGTTGCCCCCTTGGTTCAGATACTTTCGTCACCCAATTCCTTCATAATGCTTTACAGACATATCTGGCCCGAGTGGACGATCTTCCTCACCTTCCCGATCCCCAAGTTGTTTTTGCTATGTTAACTAGGTGTTTTTCCCACCGCCCTTCTTACCTTACTCATTCTTCCCCTCCCACCCCAACATTTATCTCCTCTCTCTTGTCTTTTGACGATCGCCTCATGGACGTCCTCCACACTCTGTTAGGTCATGGGGCATTTGATCGGTCATGGGGCATTTGATCGCGAGTCTGGGCCATCGGCCCCCATTCAGGCATCCTTCCCTATCTCTACTGGGGGGTTGGGTCTATTATCCACTGCTCGTGTTGCTCCCGCTGCCTATTTGGGAAGTTCGTGTCTTATTGCCTCCACTCATGTTTCTCGTTTCTTGGCTGGGGACACCCCCGTTCTAGCTACTGTTATCCCCCGGGTTTCAGACGGTTTGTTCGCCTTCCAGCGATCTCTATTGGACGCGTCAAATTCTCTTCCTCCCCATGCCCTAGTGGATGTGCCAATTTTCTCCACCCTTGCTCCAAAATCTGTTGAGCGTATTCAGGAATGGATTTCTGATCGGGTTGTCGCCGCCATTAAATCCGACCTTCTCAAGGCGCTTCCCTCTGATTCTTTGCGTGCCCGTCTTCTCTCTTGTGGTGGACCTGGTTTTGGGTCTTGACTTTTCGCTACACCGATTTTGTCCACTCTCCGATTCTCACCGGCTTAGTTTACCATCGCCCTCCGGTTTCACCTTGGCCTCCCCCATCCTCCATTACTTGGCTCTCTTATTTGTGCATGTGGTCGCGTCTTGGGGCCAGATGGTGTCCATTTGCTTCATTGCTCCCATGGGGGAGATTTGATCCAAGTGCACGACACTATTCGCGATGCCGTTGCGACTATCGCTTCAGATGGGGGCTTTTCTATGCGTCGGGAGGTTTCTCATATTATTCCCAAGCGTCGGATCGATGTTGTTTTGATTGATGGTGCCCGTTGCATCTTCGGTGATATTGCTTTGGCGAACCCTACTTCAGCTACTTGTTGGTCAGGCGGCTCGACATGTTGGGGTGGCGGCTCGTGATGCTGCTAAGGCGAAGGAGCGTGATTATGCCCACCAGGACCCTATGGATGACTTTATTCTGATGGCGGTCGAGATGTTTGGTTGTCTGGGTGTTGCAATGGACGAGTTTCTCAGTACTTGCGCTCGACGTGCTTTCGAGCGCCGAGGACCTGGGAGCCGGTACTTACTTCTTTTTATCGTCAACGCTTATCTGTGGCTTTACAACGAGTCCAAGTTTCTATTCTCCTCCGATGGGCTGTTGCGGCTATGGATCGTCACCGGGTTCCGGAACTCCCTCAACGTGCTCCCCCGGGATGGGGGGACTTACGGGGTTGCTTTTCGTAGTTATTTAATTGGGTTGGGTTTGGGGTTGTAGTTTTGGTTTTTTCAATTGCCGTGCTTTTCATTTTGAGTTTGGGTGCTTTTATTTTCCATGTTGTTGTTTTCTTTTTGTTTTTGTTTTTGTTTTGTTGTGCTGTTATTTTATTCCCCTGCCGATAGTTTTTCAGTTTCGGCCATGCCACCCCTTTTGTACCCACCGACTTAGGTGGTTTACCATCGTGCTTTTTAATTTATCCTGCGTTGTACTTAAATCCCCTTGGCCAGGGAAACACACTGAAAAAGTTTCAAAACCCCCCGACAATCCATAAAGCAATAGCCGATCGAAGGAGGATAGAAGCTTTCGCTCGCTGTAAAGCCAATTATAATTATCAAAATCATTTTGCAAAAGTTTATTTATTCGAGCTGTTTTCCTAATCCTCGCTGTTTCGAGTAATTATGGCATTCGTTTAAGGTCAAACATCTTGCAAATGCATAAGACCCATTTTACGTGAAATGTTTTCATCACAATAGTGCGATCTAAATGTGTCCATGCACAACACTCTTTCTGCGACAATGACACAAGACTTCGCCCGCTTCTAGAAAGCTTAAAGAGTGACCTATTGCCATTGATCAGCCATCCAAACAAAAATCATGTGCAAAAACGTGTGCAAGCGCTATATCTAGTAACCCATGGTATGTGTGCATTATGCATGTTTTTTTGTTTATTGCATTACTTATAATACTGGGCTACCAGATATAGTGTTTGCACACGATTTCACTTCTCTTTGCTTTACAACTTAGGACAGTTCCCAACTCTACATGACAACCATCAGCCACACAACCCGTGGTTTACTGGAATTTCCCATGTCTGCTTAGATACCATGGTCAAGTCCTACAAATAACGAATGACATGTTTGACTTCCCATGTCCGCCTATGCACCATAATTATGTGGCTATGGAGATTCAAGTGTTAATGCAACTGCAAAAACACATCAAAAAAGTTGGATTTGATGGAAAGAAATTACACCTTTACAGTACTGTGGAATTGTGAATGCTAGAAAGTTTTCAGCAAGTACATTATTATTGAATATGATGTATGCTGGTTATATAGAGAGACTGCGGTAGCATAGGACCGATTCTGATGTGAATGACTACAATGTAAGTTGCAGGCCAATTACACCATTGAAGTTTTATCCTTGTTAAGGGTAAATCGTCCAATTCATAGAGCATTTTGAATAAATTTACGTACGATTTGTACCAAATTTGTACAATTTACCCTCAACATCAGGTTACACTTCTTCAATGCAATTACCCTATCAGCAGTCTCAACCATTAACAGCTCAAAACTTACATGAATTATATGTTGCCACCGTTTCGACATAATTCCATTTTTTTTTTCTTCCGACAATTGATAGTATAGCTATCGGCATTCCCAACAATCAACAATTCAGAACTTATATGGATTGCCAGAAAAATATCAATGTCCCATTCAGACATTTCCATATTTCATAAGGATGACGCTTTCCTTGCAAGTAAATTGCTAATAACAAGCAACTAACTCAAAGAATTGGAACGAAACAATGACAATGAATAGGATAACCATCAACAATTTGTTCGAGTCATAACAAAAATTGGATCTTGCCGAGAGACAAATGTCTCATAATTCCAATTTCAAAAGATAGTCGCTTTCCTTGTAAATGGAATATAAATGACAAGCAACCAATACAGAGTATTCACACCATCATGGTATTGGCTTTACTAGTAACCAACAACTACAGAGTAACCCATTCTTATTTGTTTGCTTGAGTTACAATAGCGGAAGTTGGAACATAGCTGATCAACTTGAAAAAAATGGTCGGAGAAAAAAAGAATGCAATATTTTGGTAATCAGTTCAACTGTTTCCTCTAGATTTTACAGACAACAAACATTTCTTGTGATTGAAGAGACTAATGGTCCAGTGCCAGCACATGCCCGCGTGCCTCGCCTTCAATGATAAAATAGTATATATTAGTAGTCTCAATACCCCACTGTCTTTCAAAATTGGAACAGAAAAGACTAAGGAACCCAGAAATCATACACATTCTCAAAAGCTAATGCTCCGTTCTCTTCTGATTCAAAACCTTTTGCGATGCCGGGTCCTTCAGGAGAGCCGCCAAAATCTCTCCCATTGAGTGATTATCTCCGTCTTTAGCGGTGGGCTCCAAAACAGCCGCGTCAAGTGTTAGTTTGCGTTTTGCAATTTTTAAGATGCTTTCATCCACACTGTCTCGTGACACTAGCCTGCCAAACAAAAAAAAAAAAAAAAGAGTAAAGTAGTCAAAGAAGGAAATGAAAACTTCCAAACACCTTCACCAAAGCTATGCTTAAAATGCTCCCTTTGGAGGACCAGCATTCAGCTTACAACAGCAATCCCTCAACACTTGGTTTATATTTTAGCATTCACCTGTACGAACCGAAAAAAATATCATAGATCAATTAGTGCAACGAGCTTGAGTAAAAATGTCTAAAATTCCCCTCTTTACAGTATGCGTCTTTACAAATGACTTCCATTTTGAAGAATATGGATGAGGCGTTTTTACTTATCCGGTTTGAGTTTATTTTAGCTTTACTTAGTTTGCTTCTCAATTTTACAAAAACTCAGTCCCAAGAGTAGTATAAACTACAAGCATTTTACTCACATTTGCGCTAATATAGGGGTTAACTTTAAATAGCCAGGGCAGTTTTCAATAACCATTTATTTTCAATAAATAATTTTCCATAAGCATATTATGATTTGCAAACGTTTTAACCTGGTGTTTAAAGACACACACCAAAACCACGCATTTGTTCAAATATACATCGTGACCCACAAGCTACAAAACAGACAAACTATTTACTGATTATAACATTTTATGAAAAGTGAGATATATGTGTTATACAAATTTGAGGAATACAGGAAACAATTCAATAGAAAGGCACTTTTCTCTTGTGTAAACATGTGAACCACTTCAAATAGGAAACATCTTTCAATTTTGCAATAATGTTAACTTCAATTATATGAGGCAAATAACAAACGATCATGTAAGAAACACAGCAGTAAGTAAAAAGCACATAAAAGAGCAATGAGCCACAACTTAATAAAATCACAAATGGTCATAAGATTAAAATGAATACATCCTTGCGTCAAAAGCTGTCAATATTAACATTTCATTTGTGTAGAATCTAAATAGCCCTTTTTATATCCATTTAACCAATTAGAACATAAAAACCCATGACGAGAGTTTCAATTCCAGAAATATACAGTAAAAGTTAAGTTTACCAAATAGAGTGAATTGGTGGATGATAAGGAAATCTTACAAATGCCATGTTAAGCTGCTGAGTAAAGATTAAGAAAAGCCAACCAAGAAAGTCGATTCAAGCGAAATCAATTACTTCTAAAGCAAATGACTGGGATAAGTGTCATTAGGGCCAAGTTTCTAACATATCATGCCCCATTGGTCGAGTAGAATGGTGACCATGATGTGCTTCATATTTGTCCTTAAACTCCAACAAACAATAACTTATGCAGACAATTTTTTTTAGGAATGCAAATTATTGTCTTGAATTCAAAGGTAGAGGAGAAAAAATTTGGTAGAGTTTTTCCCACCTGTAAACAGTGACAGGACGGGTCTGGCCAATGCGGTGACACCTGTCCTCTGCCTGTCTGTCCACTTGTGGGTTGAAATCCACATCATGCAGTACCACAGTATCTGCTCCTGTAAGATTGAGACCTGCCCCTCCTGCCCTAGTGGAGAGCAGGAAGGCAAAAATGTTTTTATCTGAGTTGAACTCGTCCACCAAAGTTTGCCGTTCGCGAATCTCTGTCCTGTAGCCATGCCAGTTCCCATCAGTTGCAGGACTGTCGCTTTTAGAAGACATTGCTCCAAATCTTCTTTGTACTTGCATAAACACCCGAAGTACTACTTCAGCCAAGCTCTCGCTTGCAACGATTAATGTAAGCCCAAGGTGCTTTTTCAATTGGCTGCACGCTTGCTCTGCTGCTAGATAACAGTCTAGGATCTCATCTTTATCCGGCCCCACCTTATCAGGGGATAATCCGTACAAACGAGGATTCACATATGATGGAGAATCAACATATGTTATATCGAGAAATGAACTCATATGCTTGCCTCCATTCCAACAATATCTTTTGTTTCAGTGTGATGGTCATCATCGGGCCGATACAAGAAAAAAGCTTACCAGACAATGAGCAGATAAACGAAATTCAGGTACTTGGAATTGGACTTCACCCAGCAGCAAAATCATGTGCAAAAAAGACAAAAATGGAAGAAAAGCATGGAACAACAAAATTGTGGGCAATATAAAATTGTTCCTGTACGGCTCTGTTATCCTTCGCCAACGCCACACAAGTCTAAGAAAAACTGCCATGCATACTTCTAGTGCCCTTTTGCTGAAGTAGACTAATAAAAGAAGATGATGAAGCAGATGTAATTTACGGTAGAAGAAAAGATAGCCATGAAACTCACTTGCCATCGAGGCGGGTACACTGAAAATCCAAAAAATCCAGAGCGGCCTCCAATATATCCAGCATTTGTGTCCATTGACTAAAGATCAGCACCCGGTGGCCCTCCTCCCGGAGCTTTGGAAGTAACTGAGCAAGAGCCTGCAAAATAGAAAACAACATCTTTGAAAAAAACCAGTAATTTTACACCACAAAAAAAAAAATGACCGGACTACGTAATGAATTGAGTGAGGCAAACAGACAATTGACTCTCACCTGACATTTTCCAGAAGCGAGAAAAAACTTTCCTGGCAATTGTTTGCTTGCAAGTGGACCACCACAAGATATGCACAGCTGCAGGTAACAAGTCACTTTGGTTGTGTCAGGACGACTGAAATGTTGCTGAATAACAGCCTTTTTTTCAGTGCAAATAAACAGCTTACTCCTGCCCGTAACTGAATAATATGTCAAATATCAAAACTTTGCAACAAATACAGCAATATCCTCCATGATCATTTGCAGAAACTGGTTGATAACCAATCATTTTCTGGTTTTAGCCCTGCCCCTTCCAGAGTAAGAGTGACTCCAGGAAAAGTGTACTGTCCATTACAATGTCACGGAACCAGCATGCATTGCTTCCTCCTTCCTCCAAGATAAGATTTTCTCAGTATTCCCTTAGCAGCATACCTACTTGATGAACCTACCTGGCTTTCACCAGCGTATCTCTCCAATGACAACAATGACCTACCTTACTGTCTGAACCACGTACATAATTCAATCCTAACCACCACAAAATGACTTCACTGAACAGCACAGCAATAACGGGACAAGTTGCGCCAAGCTCGTTCATAAAAAAAACTCATTTTGTGTTTACCTGGTGAAGCTTAAAATCGCTATACTCCTGAATCTCTTCCAACACCCGTTGTTCTGTGCACTCATTACCAAAATATTGGAGAGAATGCAAAGTTCTTGCCATGCTGATCAAGGCTTCTTTCTTGTACAGCCTTCGCACCAGCAGAGGATGATTCGCAACCTGCCCATCAAAAGCAGAACTTACCACCATGTTATTGGCTGGTGTCTGAACAACAAAGAACAATCAACCAAAGAAAATGCTTCTACTGCAGTGCGAACTAGAACTGAACAGATGAACAGTCCACACAAAGGCATAAAACATGGAAATGGGAACAGACACTGAGAATCCCATGGCCATAACATAAGCCATGTGACAACTTGGTTCGCCAAAAGCTGAGAGAAGAACAGTCATGAGAAAAGCTGACAAATAGCACGAACAGCGAAAAGGCTTTGAACAGCCCAAAAGAAACATAACACACGAAAATAGAGAATACGGCCGGCCAGCAGAGGCTGCTGCGGAAGGAATGGAGTAAATTCGCTGACGAGCGTAAGGGTCATAGAGTAGTCAGCAGCTTAGATGGTACAGAATGTGAAATGCCTTTACCTTTCGTAAATGAACAAACATATTGCCAATTTGACGTTTGGGAAGAATCACTTCCAGATTCGTACAATTGGACCCATCTCCTGCCATTGCCTTAGCAGCCACTTTCTGCCTGTAATCTTCTACTGCCTCAGAATATGCTTCTGCCTGTTCTACCACCATATCAAGAAACTCCACCTGGCAAGGGCAGATGAAAAAGCATAAGTAAAACAATCACAAAAGCAAAAATAATAGAACAACATAGAGCTATACGAAGCTGCTGAACCAGCTGCATTCAAGGAGCTATTTTCTACTAGGGATTTCTGACTTTGAAAAACGACCCTTTTGGTAGATGCTGTAAGAGACACCCATCCATTAACATTTCTTAGTGGGACCTCTACAGAATCACCTCAACAGCTATAAACCAAATCTCATGAGACACCCAAACCAATTAACAGATAAGCAAGTAGGACGTTTGTAACTCTACAAAACCCAAAGCCCCCAGATTCTCGCTGTACAAAAACTCATGAACTGCATAGTGCAGCAATGTCTTGTCGTCTGACACAGTGAAGTTTCCTTGTTCATTCCAGCAACCCACCCTTTTACCAACCCCAACTAACTTTAGATTCAGCTCCATTTAAGGCAGTCACGCCTGCACCACTTCTCCATAGTATACCAAATATATCCCAGCTCCTCTCTGTGAACATCCAACTGACGACCGAATAAAGCGATAATCCCTTAACATATGCTCAAATAATTCCTAATTACATCCTAGCTTTTTGAAACTTATAAAATCTCTAACAATTCTGTTCATCGAGACATCCAATGAAAATAATGTGCTAACTCCTCCAGGGAGCCAGTACATTTTTAGAACAACCAAGGGAAGAGTGGAACGTGGACAAACATGTATAAACATATCATTAACCTTCATAAGCTTGATCAGAGTGATGGATCAAGGTATTTCGAGCATGTTGGGGACTGGGGACAAAAGGTAAAAATCAATAATGCTCATAAGGAAACTCAATAAAACTCAAATGTCTTGAACTCCAGGAGACTTGTGTCAATCATAGACATCACATACGGTTACAAACTAATTGTTGAAATGCACACGCCAAAGTCAGAATACATGACAACAACAGAAGGCAGACGGACATCATGATCCACACTACTCCTTCAGATTGATTTTATCATGAAAGATGTGTCCTCCTAATTTGACACCGACAAGGGAAACACGTGGACTTATTTTAGCATTTATACTGCTCAAATGCCTTCAAAAATTTAGTAATTCGGCCCTTCTGTCAATCTTCAACATCACTTTAATTGGGTAACCAAGCTAAACTTAAACTAGAAAACTTCGGCTTTTTAGCACATGCTTATCCAGCAAAATCTCAATAGCTGAGGCTCGTTTTGCAGATAGTTACCAAAACTTCGTGTCGATAGTCATCTAAGTTGCCAATCATTACCAATCACAAATTATCGGTAACTGAACTTACTGTAAAATCCCCATATATCGCTATTAGCGTGAATAATTAATTTTCCTTTACGCTAATAAAATACGGAAAAAATACTGTCAATTACACTATTTTATGCAAGACAAAATACTGTCAATTACACTATTTTATGCAAGACAAAATTAGAGTAACAAACGGTGAGTCTCAGTCAGTACATAAACGTGCTATATGGTACAAAATTCGTCATTGTGACACCAGATAACGACTGAGTAACCAGTTCACAAAGGTTACAGTTCAGTTTTCCAGCCACACACGGACGGAAGTTTATGTCTTGTTTCACATTCTCAAGGACAAAACTATACAACTGTTAAAGTCACAATTTTCATTTAGGACATTCTTCTAACTAAGAACAAATTACGCCGCCTAATTAAAGTCAGAATTTACAGGAAGGGTAACATAAATAGTGTTGAAATACCTTAAATAGTATTACAGGTAAATAATCGATATTAAAAGACCATAATTTTTGTTGCACCGGCGTAATGTACGGCACTTTACATGTGTATACAAATTGACGATAGGGGCCTAATTTAATGTTACCGTCAGTTATGCACGGAGGTTACGTGGCTATGTACCTAAATCGGCGTTCACGTCATGGACAAAAACCCAAAATAGCGTCAATAACATTAATACATTCCCCACGCTACATACTTCTTCACACTAATAGAGACACACATTATAAAAAAAAAATCACATATGTCCTGACAGTATCTCACATGTATGTACCACACGTGAAAGTTGCCTAACATCAAACATTTCCTAGTGGATGTGGTTGTCACCAAACATAAAGTCGATCGAAACAAGTCAATCATATAAATAACAAACCTTTTACATAACTCTTGCAAACTATGCTTGCAAACCTTTCTGATGAAGTATTTGACTTCCGACGAGAATTATGGAACGAGGTTTTAAACATTTGATGTTGCCATCACCATCATACTGCGATTATCACATTTCAATATTTGTGTCTATAGAGCACATCGAAATCATAATACCAATTAACGAATAACAGATTAAAACACCTTTATGCATGCACATGATACCATGCACATTCAGACGCTAGCAGAAAACATTGCAAAGCATTCCATGACCCATTCAAATACAGTGTTTAGCGCGAATGCTTGAAGTTCAGTTCGGTATTCCGTAGGAGCATTCTAGCATTGCAGAATTTCTACTCGCTAACACACCCCCATTGGTACAGCAAAACAGATCTGCTCTTATGTCAAAAAAAAATCATCTTACAAATGGCATGCCCTCGTTAAACAGATGTCCTGCTGTACCATATATAGACGAAAACTCAAAGATGCAAACTGAACAATCTACTGACATATTCAATTATATTTAGCCGCCAGAATCTATTTTAGCTCAGCTTCAGCTGACTTCAGCTGTCTTATAGTACTTCGAAACGTTTCAATAGTCCTCAACATCCATCTTATAGAATATCTAAGTTCTTGACCCATCATTCAAAATAGACAACTGCGATTCTATATGGACCTGCAACATGGAGGTAGGCAAACATTATAGAGAGTACCTTTTGAGTTTTTGCGACTAGCTGCTTCATAACGTCTGCCTTTATGCGTCGAAGAACAAACGGCCCAAGAATACTTTTCACTCTCGAGATAAGATCGTCTTGCGCTGGAATACCACGGTCGCCCAGGTATTTACTAAGGTCTTGACCTTTTGTTGTAAATATTGCAGGCATCAAGAATTCAAGGAGGGACCAGAGTTCCTACACAAACAAAATAATATAAACAACAACATGTGATAAGGCTTCAATGGGAAAAATGAGAATGGACTTTTTTTTAGCCTGTTTAAATGACTATCAATGGTTTTTTGTGCAAGCAATCAGTTCTTTGCTATAATGTATACAGCAAAGAAGGGTCAGAGACTCAAATCATAAAACCAGTAAGACCAACAAGTAAGATCGATGTTACACGAACCGCCACCAGAGCCTATACTAGCGCTTACATACAATGAACATCTTGAAACGAGGTAATTCAAGTGAGCACTAGCATAAATGTACAGAAAATAAGGAAATCATTTTTTTTTTCCACTTTGCACTTTTGTAAAACCTTTCTCTTTTAGCATACATCACACCTTAGGTTGCCCACACCCTAAACTTGGTCAGTAAAAACTAGTGTTGTGTATCGGTAAGGATTTGCCGATAATCGATATATTGGTACGATATATCGTTATCGGTGTTATCGCCGATAAAAAACCGATATTTATCGGTTATTATCGGCGATAACACCGATATCGATAACTATTGGCGATATATGTACGGACCGTACAGATAAATGTACGGCCGATTCACTCAACTGTACGTGTTATTCCCCCGACGCGCCCTACTCACAACCCCTATCTACTGAGGTGCCTACCAATCAGATCATTTGTACAAGCCGAAAGTACAGTAGCCGGCATAAGATATATACGGCTTTAGTGCGGCTCCAGTTAAAACGATGTACCTTTCACATCCGACGCCATGGCTTTGTCCCTTTCTTCCTTGGGATCCACTGGAAACCTGCCACGTGTCAATCCGTCGGCTTTTTTGGCATAAGCCGCCAAAAGAGCCATTCCGGGATGCCGGCGATCACGCTGGCCGTCCGCTCGTATTTTCTCATTGAAAGTCGTCCGTTCGATTCCGGCGGCGCGCAGAATGTTCTTTTGCGTCCGTTGTACTTTGTGTCCGCCGTCCTTTTACCGTTCCATGATCATCAGTTTGTCGGTACAATGCCGTACGTTCCGTAAAATTTCTGTTCAGTTAACCGGCCAGAAAGTACTACAAAGTGCAACGTATTTTTTCGTCAAAGTCCGTACATTTCCCGTAAATTTCCCGTTCAGTTTACCGGACAGAAAGTACTCCGAACAGAAAGTACAGAAAGTACAGATATATCGGGACCTCTGAACGTTTGATAACCGATAACTATCGGTATCGGTGTTATCGCGATTATTTATTTACCGATATACAACACTAGTAAAATGTTTATCAGTTTGATAATCTAGAAATTCATGCCATTATCAATGAAAGGTCCTTGAGGTGATGTTACAAAACATTGTCAACTGTAACATTTTCATGAAAATCATTTGATAACAATGTAACAAAAGGGGTTATGGGGTTAAAGTAGAAAACTGAATTCATTAAACCGTAGGACATCTATTGATCAACAAAAGAAAGGCAGAAGAGCAAAAGCGATAGGGGGCTCAAATTGACAAACTAAGATGAATAAGAATGTGGCCATCCACAACTAAACTAAAATAACTATGAATTGTTGATACCAAAATAAGCTGAATTACATGCCATACTTGACCACGTCATAGAGGCCAACAGCATGAAATCCAAACATCGAACATATACTGATGTGGAAGGAGCTTGACAAAAACAATGATAAAAATACTACCAGCCACATTTTGACGTGATAGTCATAGGATCTGTTCTAAGCCATACAACAATAAAATTTTAAAATACCAAAGCTTTGTGAAAAAAATTTAACATTCGGTGAAACTAAAGCTTTCTTGTAATATTTTTTCCAGTTTTTTTTTCAAGTAGAAATCCCGCTGTGTTATCAACGGTTATGCTTCTACCTGCCACGCATACAACCATCTTATAAAGTTGCATAGTGACGAGCTACACAATCTACAACTAGTCATTGGCAAAAGAGGCATAAACTCATGAATTTATCATCTATTTCACATTGGTCAGGAAGAAACTGAATTGTAATATGTCCAATCAGTTTCTGATCTCTCACTTCAAGAATTTTGTCTGTCTCTTTGTCACCCTTAAAAAAAACGAACTATGCATTGTTGAACCCCTAACCTCTGACAGATTATATGTGATAGCAATTAGTCCAAGCTGATGGGTGTGATCCAAATCTGGTTAGAACATCATGATGCATAGCCATCCATGTGCCCCTAATACCCCAGTAAAAGATTTCAGCAGAAGCCTTCTCCCAGGAATACAAGAATTAGGTGATCATTTACCTGGAGATCATTCTGCAGCGGAGTTCCCGTAAGCATAAGGCGATGGCGTGCTTTTCCAGAGAGATCACGCAGTCTCCTTGTGCGCATAGAAGACCGGTCTTTCAGCAGATGAGCTTCATCCATAACCAGGCAAGAGAATGGAAACTTGCGAAGAAACTTCCTGTCATCTTTCTGCACAGGACTATAAACCACCACATTCCAGCAGCAATGCAGGATATTCAGAATAAAACAGAAAAAAAAACAGACACAAGTTCATACACATTGCGAAGCCCATGCACTTGTTGTTTGCATTGATTCATAATTCTAATTACAAGTATTTTTTTCCAATTTCAACGCATTGAACAGAAGTTGGGAAAGAGAAGTATTTATCACCTCTAACTCTTCAACAAGTCACCTGAAAAGCTTTGCCAAGGCCAAAAAACCCAGAGAAAACAACACAGGAAAAGGAAAAATAAAAACAGACAAATACCGATGGAGTGTGGAGCATAGGTTTTTTGTGCCATAAAAACACTAGCCTATGAGCAATATGTCCAAACATGAATCTTTCAGTGGAGAGGCCATTCCAGGGCCCAGGGCCCAAGTTCCCTAAACAAGAAACAAACTGCAGCTGTAGCTCAAGAACCTGAAGTGAAGGAACAACTCCACAAGCTCAAACATACTAGCCACAAACTAACTTTCAGGAGCTTGAGGTTCGTCTTCACTCTATGCATTCAGTTCGCGGGTAATTCCTTGCCATTCAATGATCAGTGGATCACTATTTAATAAAAACATAATTAATTGAATTATCTTGCTAATCCACCGTAGTAGTTGATAAACGTTCTAAACAGAAATAAAAACAAAAAATGCAAAGCTTCAGAGGAATCTTTCCTCACCATTTGCAGTATGGTGTAACTTCCAGTCAATAACTCAGACATACTCAGTCACCATTGACATTGACTCTGGACATTCTTTAGTTTAAAGTGAACTGAGGTCAATCCAATAAAATCAAAATGTGTGGATTGTTCAAAGAAATGGTCCGCTTCATGTCCTCGTGGAGATAAATGATCCATCTGTTGGTTCATTGGATATGTATAACAGAAATGCATCTTATACTCGTCTTAATCAATTACCCTCAAATGTGCACAAAAATATTGTGTCTGGCGGACTGCATCACCGTAAATATCAGACTAGAGCTGGAAGCACCACCTGTCACGTTCAAAAAAGGAGTAACAAGTCAACATGACATCGAAGCCCACTCCTAACCCCAATGCAGCTTTGCTAGAGAGCTCCTGCCGCAGGGCCATCCTCCCGGAACCATGGTAAAGAACAACTCGGAACGAAGGACACCATCGCTGCAGCTCCCTCTGCCAGTTCTCCAAAAGAGAAGCTGGTGCTACAACGAGGTGAGGTCGGGGATCTTTATCCAAGCGCGACACAAGAGCCAAAAAGGTGATAGCCTGCTCAAGAGCACAAAAACATAAAGTTGTAAAAAGGTTGCAAATTATGTGCCCAGTCTCTGCACAAAGTGAGCCTTGACCGGAAGATGGCTGTAAATGCAAAAAAACTCTGAAGGCACAAAAGAGCTGTGGATTTGTCCCCGTTTGTATTCAAGGTTAACAACCAAGACCATAGCTACAGTTCTCAAGAATGTCAACTGTGCCAATAAAACTGTAACAGTCTGCAGAGTGTTGAAATCAATGCTTCAATAAATTTCTTTCATCGTTATATAAAGTACTCTTGTAGAGTCCTGCTGGAGTGAAAAAACGTACAGCACAAGCTGTGGTGCAAGGATGCAAGAAATAGTAAGCAAATCAGTAGCATCAGTGACAGTGCTAATTAAACAAAAGCTCAAAGACACATTTGAGACCTGGATTAAGACTTACCAAAATAAAGGATTTCACCAGCCTACCTGTACAGTCTTCCCAAGGCCCCATCTCATCGGCCAGAATTGCTGCATGTCAATTCAAAAACCAACAGAATGAGCTAATAAGCCACATGTGAGCAAAACAGGCCCATGTCAAGCACTCTCATTCCAAGAAGAAAATCAAACGAACACCTGCTGTGCACCACCTATGTGAAATCGCAGCCCTTTTCACCAGTCCATTGTACAGCAAAAGACTTCATTGTAGATAGAGACCATTGTCTACCTCAACCATGAATACGAAATTCAAACCATAAATCATCCTACCTAATGTTCTACATATGTCATAGCCCAATACAAAAAGCCCTAACCAGCCAGTTGATGACGGGGAACAAACCTCCTCCTACATTCTGTCGGAAGAGCAAAAGCAAAAAATTAACTCCCACGAGCTGATAGGGCTTCAGTTGCACGTTGCCCTCACCACAGGCTCTATCGACACCTGACTGGACAGAACAAGATAGGCAACCAACCAGGTTTTATTCCTGTCTCCGCAGCAAGATCTAGATGACAAAGAGTGCACGAATTGGCAGTTGTAAGAGCTCTATTTGAGATGTACATCCTCTGGAAGTCTGACTTCTAAACAAGTAAGTTGTAGCCAAACACAGCACATGTAGAATTTCAGGCAGTGTTTCACGTCCAATTGAATTGACAACATCATGAACCTTAACCTCATTTCCATACATGAGCTTCTGTCACATCTGTTACCCATCTTAAATGACTTACAGACAAAGCAGGCAAAGGTAGTCAAACACTCATGACAATTCAACAGTATCTTAAGGCTTGAAAACGCTATAGCCATCCCAGCAAATCTAAAATAAGCAAGTGGCAGCAAAAAAAACAAAAAACAAAAAAAACATTTTTGACCAAGGATGTAAGCATTGGATGAACGAAAGGCATTCGATTTATTAAGATGTAGAAATAGTCCACCTGCGACACAAGGCTTGCTGATGAAGGATCAACTTCTGCAAAACGATCTTGATGCGCCGGCTCACTACTTGAAATTGAAGAGGATAATATCTCCCTCAAACTAAGAGCAATTGCTTCACATGTCAGCAACACTTCTTGAACTGGATCCACTTCTTCCTCATCCTCCATATCTTCTTGTGAGCCAACACCAGCATGATCATGAATGACTGCCTGCAATTTATGTTCCGCATCTGTCGACTTGTTTTTATGATCGTATTTTGCCATCACGGATCCTCCTAATGCACAACCTTCCATACTAACAGAAGACCTTCTCTCTTGAGAGGTCGTGCAATCAGTATCTGCGATGCGGCTTACAGTTCCAGTCGAAGCCATTGAAGTGTGGAGCCTATCTGTACCCACTTTTTCCTCCTCATCACTGTCATCGAGCACTACTCTTCTCTTCCCTACCTTCGCCTTCTTCACTGCCCTACCTGATTGTAAGCTGTTCTCGTCTTCATCCCACTCATCACTGAGATTTATGACAGCGTCATCCGCCGACCTACCTCTCATTCTCTTAGCCATCCCCTCTTCTTGGCCAATTTGTTTTCTTCCGGAACACTGGCTTGCTTTTCTAACTTGAGCAACTGTTACATCCTCTGTCAAAATGGGAGCAGGGCATACGTCTCCCTGATTCTGCGTTTCCCTTTCTCCCTCTTCCTCCTTGTAGAGCTTACGTCGACCACCTGCAAGCTCCTTAACAGGAGCTTTATGGACAAACTGGTCAAATGATGGTCGATGAAACTCTGAGGCACTACTGCCGTCAATTGAACGAGTTTTTATTTTATCTACTGATTGATAACGGTCTTGCAGCGTGTCCACTCCAGCCTTGCCTTTTCCGTTTGGAATTTTGCTTCTCTCAAACTGTTCTGTTTCCAGCTTTTTTTGAAGCGGTCCTAAAACCCTTGATGCTTGAAGGCCAACTTGTGTACCATCCAGGTCTGAAAGTTCATCGTCCAGATCACTTACGTTACCTATAGAATGTGCCTTCAGCTGAAGAGGATTTTTCTCTTTTTGCAGTGAAAGTGAACCGTTCTTCCTAGGCCCTGAAAACATAACGTCTCACACTCCGGCTGGCTCGGCCACTGTCAAAGTTCATCGTTTCAAAAAGAACCACACTTGATTGCCGACGACTACAGGAACAAGGTAACAGACTCCGGAGTTTACACATTTTACCATCTGCAACAAAGCGCTGCCATCATGCCAACTTTTGTACGAGAATCAATGACCATATACAGCAACAAAAGTGAAAAAATCACTTTGTGCTCGAAAATGAGAAAAGTGCATAAATTAAAAAATAAAATAACAATACAAAATTAATTTTGGGAATTGATTTTGCAAACGTCACTTTTGTTTGGGGCACAACAGCGCCTTCGTCAGCGTGTATTATATGGTGCATATTGTACAAATTCGGTTCAGGCGCAGTATTTGACGGCTAGTCCGTTGACTAGCCTCTGACCTTTGAAAAAGTGTACGGCAACCGGTTAACTTCTTGCCGCGATTGTAAGTTTGTAACAGCCGTCCTGCGGTCGCAGATCGCATAGCCTGTAAAATCATCCGCCAAACAATTTCGTACTGTGACGGCAGGTCACAAATATACATAAAATTCAGAGCCTCTACACCGCCAATCGTCATTAGCGTGTAAGTTTTTTTAGCGTATACGAATAATTAGCGTGGTTTACGCTAATTGGGAATTTGAAAATTTTCGAAGAAATCGTCTATTATAATTAGTAGTTAGGTTTTTTTAAATAGTATGGATAATTCTATTTGAGAATAAAAAATAAAAAAAGCGGGATAGAATTAGCGTACACAACGCTAATAACGATTGGCGGTGTACTGTATTGTATCTTGCTACAATTTTATGGATAAAAAAATAATAATTAACCGGGAGATTATAAAAATACGGTTCAAATTCGTTGAAGTACGCGGAGGCCAATGAAATGACCAGGATGAAGTTTACCGCCATTCACCGCTCCGAGATTCACCTAACGAACGAAGGGACAAAAAACCGGGAAGAACAAAAAAAATCGATAATCCTTTTTCTTTACTCTGTTTTACGCTTCTCAAAACTTTTCTTAAACCAATTCACGAATTTGCACGAATCAATCACTTTTTGCGACGTCGAAAAAGTTTTTAGAAAATTTCATGACAATTTTCGTGAATCTTGTATACCTAATCATTTGCTTCAGTCACATGGCGAGAAAATAATTGGCCGGCTCGATTTCCCGCGGCTATCCCAATCATTGTTTGTCGCGACTATTGTTTTTGCAGACCGTCGCATTTTGGTCCAAAAAGTGCCCCGATAGGCCCAACTGGACAACTTGTACGATTTTCTCGGCAATGGAGCTTGCGCGTTTTGGGTCCCATCAAAAAAGTTCTAATTTGTCGCAATCGAGTCAGGTATTAGGGTGACGTTCCATCGGGAAACTCTGTAATTGTACGGCCAGCGTTACGGGCTGATATATTTTGGACGATGTTCCATCGCGTAGAGACTGTTAAACCTCGTCTTTTAAATTGAGTGGTGCAAGATCTTAAAGATTTTTAACACCGACCAATTTTAACTTAAAATCTTCATTTGCGTACCATGTACTTGCGTACCAGGTCATCATACGACACAATTTTTGTACTCTTTGCAGACGCCTGTCTACACACCAGCTCATTTTTTACGGCTGCTGTTCTCGCGTGACGAAAGAGCGTTGCGAAGAAATAGTGTGACAAAAGAGCGCTGCCGGAAATAGCGTGACGAAAGAGCGTTACGAAATAACTTTTGGATATTCGGTTGGATTTTGGTGGACTCGCGTCCACTTTGTCCGAAAATCACACAACGTACAAATTTTGAGAATTCAGGTGTTAGTTCACCGCGACACGTATTTATCATCCAGCGTGTCGCGACTCTCCGATTTCTGTACCTGACAACCGACCTCGTCGATCTCCTCGATTACAGAACCGATTGGAGCGAATGCCTCGCAGATGAATATCCAACGGTCGCTGTTACCTCCCGGACCTTTGGAAAATTTTGGCAGAAACTCTCTGTAATATTCTGCTGCAAATAAAACAAAATAGGTGGCACAGGTCCTGATTTATGTAAACAACTTCACTTTTCACTTTGCAGTCTGATGCATAGTTCAAAAGTAGGCGTTTTTATGGTAGGCCTTTGGTCGGCGCCTTTATCGTAAGTTGTGTTATGGGCTTTTCACGTGATCTTCTTAGATCGCTACTTTGATCAGCGACCGTCCGATCGTCCGAATCTGACGGTGTAAAAAAAAAATTGGTCCGAATGTTTTAATTGGTCTAATTTTTTGTCCGAATGTTTTAATTGGTCCAATTTTTGGTCCGAATGTTTTAATTGGTCCGAATAGGTCCGAATACAATATGGGTCTTAAGGTCATATTGTATGTTTTGCTTACAATAGGCATATTGTATGGGCCTACTTTCACCTACTTTTGAACTATACTTCATCCTAGTTAAACGGTTCCTTTAGTAGCTTAAACGAAAAGTAATAAATCTCATACCAGGAAGGAATTCTGATTTATAATGCATACAGAATTAAGTCGTCAAAAATTGTTATTTCATGGCACAAATAGTAAAATTAGTTTAATGTTTTCAATTCCACATAGGACTTAACAATTAAAAATTCAATGGAAGATATAGATTTGAGCTTTCAACTCCGGCTAACATCGTTTCCTCTAAAACGTTTTCGGCCACGATGAATATTTATCAATTTTGGCCAGTTTGAAAATGTTTGTCTAACTTTATTACATTTAGAAATTCTACTTCAAACTTAATACCATTCTTTTAATGAAATGAAATCATAGATACAGTAAACCCTGTTCATTATTTCCCGCCCCATTTCAAGCTTCACTAATATTCACTAAAGTGATAATTTATAACTGCAATTCAAACATCTTCTGAAAGAAGAAATAAAATTCCAGACATATAAGTCTCTCATCGGCTCTTCCGTGATGCGAATAACGCATGTAATCCAAATAACAACATCGCACGTGGAATTTGAACTTGTCATGAAAAGAGCGCGAAATTTGAAAACGAACTCGACCGAAAAAAGTCCCAAATGAAAAGGTTTCGAACATAAAAATGCACGGTTCAGTCCAGTCCAGTGCCAAAAAATGCTACAAGAGGTCCAGTCGCGTACGTTTCATCAATGCGTACAAAAAGGATTGCGGAAGGAAAAAACAAAAATTCGGCTCGTTTTCAAGAGAAACAAACCATAGTTCAAAAGTAGGTGAAAGTAGGCCCATACAATATGCCTATTATATGCAAAACATACAATATGACCTTAAGACCCATATTGTATTCGGACCAATTAAAACATTCGGATCAAAAATTGGACCAATTAAAACATTCGGACCAAAATTTTTTAATTTACACCGTCAGATTTGGACGATCGGACGGTCGCTGATCAAAGTAGCGATATAAGAAGATCATGAAAAGCCCATAACACAACTTACGATAAAGGCGCCGACCAAAGGCCTACCATAAAAACGCCTACTTTTGAACTATGAAAAAAATTTGGGTTTCCCACGTGTCTCGCGGGATACGGGTTGTGTACATAGGTATTTTCGTGTGTATTTATCTATTTGAAACAAATATTCGGCAAGACTCCGCGTGAGACAAACTCGGTATCCCACAGAAAAGGCAGGAAATAAAAATACATCCAATAAGAAGTGTCCACCGTTAAATTGGCGGACAAAGATGGTCCGAAGGCTGTCTGTACCACATAAAGTCAAAGATTCCGGCTTGGCCTCCCTCACCCACCTTTGCTTGGCTCACTTGTTTGCTCCTGCGGCCACGTTCTCGAGCCCAATGGGGTCCATTTGCTTCGTTGCTCCCACGGGGGCGAGTTGATTCATGCGCACGACACGATTCGAGACACCATCGCTACTATCGCTTCTGAGGGGGGATTTTCTGTTCGTCGCGAGGTCTCTCACATTATTCCTTCGCGTCGGATCGACCTTGTATTACTTGATGGTGCGCGTCGTACATTTGGTGACATTGTTTTGACGAACCCTACCTCAACTACAGTCGTCAACCAAGCGGCTCGGCATATGGGAGTGGCTGACCGTGACGCAGCTAAAAGGAAAGAGCGTGATTATGCACATCGCGACGCTAAGGATGGCTTCATTCGGATGGCGGTCGAGATATTTGGTTGCTTGGGTGTTGCTTTGGACAAGTTTTTCCGTTCTTGTGGTCGACGCTCGGTCGAGAGGCGAGGACCTGGGAGCCCTCCTGTTTCAGTCCTTACTTCCTTTTATCGTCAACGTTTTTCCGTGGCCCTACAACGGGTGTTGGCTTCTATATTACTTCGATCGTCTATTGCCGTTATGGATCGACGCCGTGTTCCGGAACTTCCTCCTCGTGCTCCTCCGGGATTCGGGGACATATGTGGTTGCTTTCTGTAAATTTTTAGTTATGTTGGGGGTTCTTTTTGCTACGTGTTAGCATTTTCCTTTGATGTTTTGTTTGTTGGATTTGGTTTTTTTGGGTGTTTTAGACTTCCTTGCCATCCTTTCGTATTTTCGTAGTTTTTGCCTTGATTTTCCCTTTTGTTTATTCCCTTGTTATGTGGTTTCTCAGTTTTAGCAATGCTACTTCTTTTTGTTCTTATGGACTCAGATGGTTTACCATCGCGCTTTTTAATAAAGTCGGCCATATTAACATAAAGTCGAAGGTGAGTACGGTCAGTGCCCATCTGACGTAATTACCTTGGATTTTCTTTGGCTAGGACGTCAAGTCTGTATCCTGCCCTTTCCGATAACTCATAAATACTTTTCACAGTTATGGCACTTGTCTCCCTTGTTGTCCCCACAAATTAGACCCTGTAATTTTGGATCCAGAAGCTTGAGGGCTTGCTTCTTGATTAATACTTCATTTCCTATATCCTTCTGTCCTTCCATTATTCCTGTATTTCCATTTCTATATATTTAATGTCACCATTTCACTCCTGTGCTCGGTGGTTTTAGCGTAAAGTTGCTTTATCTAGATTTTTTTTAGAAACAGCAAGTTTTAGGCAATGTGACAGCATGAACTTAAGTAAACTATAGTCAAATTTTTCTTAAATGATTGGCTGATTTTACAGGTTCCCAAGTTCAGGTCTTTTTGTTTTTTCTGGTCGTTGTGTCAAACACCTCACCAAAAGAGAAGAAATGAAATAATATGTATCTAAAGCAAGACGAAAACATACTAGGTATCTAAAAGTTACACTGCATATACACCACTACATGCATCACTCTGTATTGAAATGACAACCACAATTATAGTGGATATAAAGAAAAATGCTCACTGACCTCTAAGTCTGAACTCAAAGATTTTGATGCCGTTAATGATCACAAAATAGAAATTTCTCCAGAAAATTAGAAAAACATCTACATGATCATGAATATGAACATGATTATTGGTAATTGACACTTCCAACGGCATAGGAATGAGCTGAGGCAATCATTCACAAATTACATTTCATTGAAAGGAGAAAAATAGTAAAAACAGTGATTCCACAGCTTCAATTTAAAGGACGATTCCTAACAATGGTGAACAATAACTGAAAACAATCGAACGAAAAAAACTATAAGCTTGTACTTTCCCATATACCTGATACTATGAATGAAATTGCAATCACACAGTTTATGACATTGACTAATAACACACACTCAAGGAAAACCTATGTTGTATCCCTGGCATAGAATCAGGCTATTTACCCAAAGGAACATCCTTTCGAATTCAATAACAGAATACACATCAGCAGATCTACTTCTTCCCAACTTTGGAATTAGGTTCATAAACATATTTAATCAGTGAAGACTTAATGTCCAACAACTCTGGAAACTCGTTCTTCAGCTTGCTTGCATCCAACTCGTTATTGCTTCGGGCGGCCACAATAACCTTTGCCTGCACCAGCATCTCAAAACTTTTATAAGCAATAATAATAAAAAAAAAACAACCACACACACAGAAGGTCCTGATAAACCCAAACGCGTCAGAGCTCTGGATATCCATCAAGAATTCTCACCTGTTCTTCCAAGGAGAAATTGCTCCAAGTAAAACTGGGATCAATGTATTCTTTGTAGAGCTCTAAAACCTCGTTGTGGCTTATAACCCCTGGATTAGTGAAGTTCCAGATGCCACGACAGTTCCTCTTTGCCATCTCTACTGAAATAGGCAGCAACTCGTCCAAAACGGTCATGGAGTTGGGGATGTTCACCACCTGCCAGGAAAAAATCATTTGAACACCTGCCTTCAGACAAATGCTTTCAACTATAGCCCATTGTGGCACAGCTATATAACTGTAAGATTTGTAATCTGAACATCCTTTCTCTGTGAACCATCCAATCACCATGACTCACCTTCTGATAGCGAGATATCTTGGTGATGAAATTGCGAGGATTAGCCAGATCAGAGGTAATGGGCATGCGGACACGAAGGATTGCAACATTATCATACTCTTGCAACAATTCCTCTACCTGCAAGAGAAAACGGACAGATTAAAGATGTGTTAAAAACACAATTTTAATGCTAATTTGAGCCACAAATTTCAATACTCTTCAGCACGCAACATTCATAATCAAGTTGAATCAACCATAAACTATCCCCTTCAGCAAAAAGAAAATTCATATTTATTTTCAGAAAATCCAGCCTTCCGGATACTAGTGGCTTAGAAACAGAGACGACGTAAGAAGAACATTTCAAAAATATTCTGTAATCTACAAGATCATGTACATTTCAATATATATTAGCAGAAGCGTCAATGGCGTCCTAGGGAAAAAAAAAATCATTCAGGAAGTGATGCTCATTAAATCCGCAAAAAGTTGCACAATCAAATTTTCGGGAGTACATAGCTATAATCTGAATTTATTGTACACTAACTTCAGAGGTAATTCAGTGAGGCGTGCATTTGGTTTAAACCAATAGCGGACTAAAACAACAGTTTTAAATAAAATTAGTTTCAATATTAATGGTTGAAATGATAAGCGATATGAAAGCCATTTTGTTCAATTCATCGAGCAGTTAAGCTAGAACAAAAATCACTGGTATAGCCTGTAAATAGACAAGTAAAAGTATTCTTGGGGCAATCATAACATCCATCAAGAACCATTGCTGCTGCCATTTACTTCTCACCATTGCTTTTGTTCGTGAGTAATACGACCCGAAGAAGTTTGGCTTATCCTCCTCCTTAAATCCTATGCCACTGAACTCCGGGTGTGTTGCATCATACTCAAAAATACAGCCAGTAGCATAATTGATCACAGTTAAATCATACTTCCTGCATCATAGCCCTGTAATAGTCAGTGAGGTGGTCACCAGAACATTTAATGAAAGGTCAATAATCATGCTTCACAACGACCAAACAAAACCAGGCTGACTTCATAAGTCAAGGCATCACTCACACACATGGCCAAAGACCTAACCTATTCAGCTCACCATCATAGACCTAATCATGACATTGAGATCCACCCAAAGAGGGGACATGAGGGTCAAATACACTAGCTAAAAGAGAAACAAGTTGAAAAATTCACCTGGTTACATCTGCCAATGTAAGGACACCGATAACATTAGCTCGGATTGTCTCTGTCTTATGAGATTCACACCAATCAACATTAGGCCTGCCAGTAACTCCCGCTGCATTGAAAACATGTGTTGGCTTGATGGCAGCAATATCAGCTTCAATAGAAGCTCTGTCCTCCAGACGACCAGCACCATACTGATAGGCAATTCCCTGCTCATCACAGTACTTGCCCAACAAACCTCCAATCCACCCAGTCCGGCCATAGATCAAGAATTTCAAAGCACCTTGACCAGCACTGGCACCGCCAGCCACCTCTTTAATCTCCTCCGGAAGCATAGCAGCACCACCGATGATGGTATTGTTACGAGGATGAGGCACAAGTGCAGCAGAAACATCTCCCCAATAGTCAGGATGAGAACGGTACCATTCCAAAGTTTTCTTCAGCCCATCTTCCCAAGTAGTGCGCTCTTGCCATCCTATATTTTTTAATTTAGCATCATCAAGATAGTAGCGCTGATCATTGAAAGGCCGATTTTCAACAAGTTTGATTAATGAATCAGCTTCCAAACCAAGGAGGCTGCAAATGTCTCTTGCCACATCAAGAACTCTTCTCTCTTTCTTTGTGCCAATGTTGTAAACGTTGCCAATAGTACCCTGCAAAATAACCAACAACATTAGAAAATTACGCCATGAAATAGCAAGGAACCCGAAAATATTCGTGCTGGTGAGAAAAAAAAAAAACATCAAGGAGACTAACTTGCAGCAAAAACAGCGAGATCTGTGCTAGCAAGAGAAAAAAAATATCAAGTAGACGTCAAAATTACTACCCGCAGCAAGACATGTGCAGGTAAAACAAAGTAAAAACACCAAAGAGTTTGATAAATAGTGTGAGCAGTAAGATCTCTGCTGGTAAGAGAAAAAAGACACCAAGGAGACTGTAATATGCAGCGCATAGAGCGAATCAAATGAAGAAAAATATCAGCTTATCGTCAATATTAACACAGGAGGACAGATCTGAAGGAAATAAAAACAGCAAACATACTAATGAAGAGCACAAGAAACAATATGAGAGCTTCAGTAATAGTAGAAAATTTTATACTCTGTAATAAAAACAATATTGTCAACAACACTGATTAACTATAACGTTTACTGGAACAAAAATCAGTTGAAAGAATCAAAATTCAAGATCTCAAACAAAAAAAGAGAAACAAATTGCCAAAAATACAAATGAAGACGCGGGGGAAAATACAAGCAGAAAGACGGATCAGGGATTCTAAAACAAAGTAGGTAAACAGTTCTCGTCCAGTCACCTTATGAAGAACAATGTCAAAGGCCTCTGCAACATCTTCACAATAGAGGTAACTCCTGACATTAGAGCCATCACCATGGATAGGAAGGCTTTTGCCTTGCATAGCCAGCAGCATGAACTTTGGGATCAGTTTCTCAGGAAACTGGTTAGGACCATATACATTATTTCCTCTGGTTGTAATAAAAGGAATGTTGTAAGATTGTCCATAAGCCATGACAAGCATCTCCGCTCCAGCTTTGGTGGCAGAGTATGGATTTGTCGGTAGCAGTTGAGAAGCTTCATGGTTACCAACAATAGCGTCAGCCTCAGTTTCACCGTAAACTTCATCTGTGCTGACGTGGATGAAACGGCGAATGTTTCCAGCCACTTTACACGCTTCCAGGAGAACGTGAGTTCCGTATATGTTGTTCTTTGTGAACTCAAAACTGTTTCCAAAAGAGTTATCCACGTGTGTCTGAGCAGCAAAGTGCATGATCGTGTCAATTCCTTCAGAAAGAAGCAAGTAGTTCACCAGATCTGCGCTTGCAATATCGCCCTTGACAAACTTCATATTAGGAGACTTCCTTGCCTCAGCCAAATTTTTCAAGCTGGAACAGTAGTCCAGCTTATCCAACACCACAATTTTATAGTGAGGGTAATTCTTAACAAGCCGGTTTGCCACATGGCTGGCAATGAAGCCTGCAGCTCCTGTAACTAGGATAGCCTTGGGAACATAAGTATCCGCCATGGCTTACTGCTAAGCTATTCTTCACACGTTGGTAGTTGCGGCAAGTGCAACGCAAGAGTCTGGCAAAATAGATCTACACTCCCTGTGAGGATCCTCACAGACTGAGCAAAACAGAACCCTGCACAATGCTACGTCACGAATCGCTGTTAGCTTTTATAACAGATAATCCCGTCCCCTCATTTCACACAAAATAGTCTTTATTAATACAAGTTGTTTGTTTTCTTCCTTGCATTATTTACTTAAGCGGTTCAAAATCGTCCACGTCATTTGAAGTAGAAACAACAAACACTCAGGCTAAAGGTCCAGAGAGCCATCCGAAACGTAATCCGTACGCCAACGTACGACTGATTGCTCGACAAATCTCAAATCTGCAAAAAAAAATCAGTACTGGATCTTTGAGAGTTTGCCTTCTTCGACACTTCATTGGATGTTATCTACACGCATGACGTCAAACTCTCCTAATCTGACATAAGGATTCGATAATATTCATTAACGAGTTTCTCTGGAGATCCCATTGTTAATCGGACTGTTGCGATTGAAAGGCAAAATCTTCAGCTTCCAATTGGGGTCTCAATTGAAAATCGAACAGGTGTACACGGAGGGAAGATGTTTAAGTGGCGAGAAAAACACTTAACACTAACATCGATACACGATGGACTTAGCAGTCAAAACCGATGGCGTTGCGAGGGATTTCTCATTTCTCGGAAACTTTTCTATGTTTCTGCCCAGTTGCTTCGATTACTGGCGCCCCGTAACGCCAGATACCGCGTACACAGATGGTTTTGCCATCGCAATTTTTGCAATAAAGACTTTTCAAACATAATGGAACCGCGTACTCATAATTAATTAATTACCCAATTAAGCGCAAACATAATTTTTATTTCTGCGCACTCAACATACCCATGTCAAGTTAAGGAATGGACGAGCATGAAAGGTCCTCGCCCAAAAAGTCCATTCGCCGAGAAGTCCGTCCGCGAAATGAGACCGCCTTAGCCACGTGGCTAAAAAGTCAAAAAAAGTACAGTACTCTCCTACAAACAAAGGTGTCCGCAAAAATCCTGACAAATTCCGACAATTCGGTGCACTTCCTGAAAGAAATTTGTCAACGGTAAACAGAATCCACAACATTGGTCAATATGATTTCAATTCGAAAAGTACAGTACTTGAAAATTTCTTTTGGAGTTTGCAGCTGTCTTCATTTTTTTGTTGTACGACTGTGTTCAGAATCCCTAAAAGACATGTTCAGGCTGATTCCTAGCAGTCATAGAGATTCGTGCGTAGCACTTACAACAGTCGCCAAGAAAAAGTACCCCTAACATACTACACCGCGCATCGTTATTAGTGTCAAGGTCACTAATTTGGGTTCTTAAAATTTTGATTTTTTTCCAAAAATAGTATAAGTGATTTTAATTTTTCCTTGACGCTAATTGAGGTTCCGTACAAATTAGCGTACAGAACGAAAGTACATTAATATGTAAATAGTGTGGTGTACGGTTGATGTCAGACCGTACATAAATGTACCTTTTTAGTTGAAAATTTTACAAAAAATGAATTAAATCGGACGCGTTCGCATAGGAACGTGCGCTAAAAAAATGGGATTGGTCTGACATGTAAATAAGTCTGACATGTACGGATATTTAAATTTCACTACGGTGTACGATTTTTTTATTTTGTACGGATACATATAATATGTATATAATCGTACAGAAAATTTTCCATTTTTGCTGTTCCAAATTAGCGTTAACACTGAAATTAGAATAAACCTTTTTTTTTTTAATTTTCAAATTCTTAATTAGCGTCAATGATGGTATATTTACTTACACACTATTTAAACTTTGACACTAATAACGATGCGCGGTGTAGAGGCTAAGGGCATGCACCGCTGAAACCGTACAAGCAGAGATTGTAATGTACGGTATTAAAGACTCTCCGTACGCACTATACGGTTATGACAATGTTCGAATCCTAGTTCAAAAGTAGGTGAAAGTAGGCCCATACAATATGCCTATTGTATGCAAAACATACAATATGACCTTAAGACCCATATTGTATTCGGACCTATTCGGACCAATTAAAACATTCGGACCAAAAATTGGACCAATTAAAACATTCGGACCAAAAATATTTGCTTTCACCGTCAGATTCTGACGATCGGACGGTCGCTGATCAAAGTAGCGATCTAAGAAGATCACATGAAAAGCCCATAACTCAACTTACGATAAAGTCGCCGACCAAAGGCCTACCATAAAACGCCTACTTTTGAACTATGGTTCGAATACAGAAGTCGTACTTTTGTAGACTCTCATAGTGACATTGTAAACGTCTGGTTTTCTGTGACATTGTCGGCGTCATGCATGTTTATGACACTGTCGACGTCACTAATTCTGGAACTTTCCACGACGGCTTCTGATATTATTTATGTCTCTCGATCTGTCACCAGATTCTTCGAAAAAATATCAAGTTTTTTCTTTTTCAGAGCTCTTTTTCCCCTAGTTGTCCTAGTCGTACGGATTTCGACTTTTATACGATTTTACGTAGTATTCGTTACTTTCATACCGTTCGTTACAATACTGTAGCTTTGGCTGTACGATGTACAAAAACGTACGGACACCGTCCCCTTAACCCTAAAAAATCCTTGAAAATCCTAGAACGTACGAGAAACATACGGAAATGTACGGCATTGTACGAAAGGTGCACCCTAAAAAACCAAAGAGTACGAATAATGCAAGGCAGTTGAACTGTAATTTACCGGAATGTACAAAATGCACGGGAAGTACCCTAAACACCCTAAATTCCCCCCTTCAATAACCCTAAAAGTACTAAGATATACGGACGTTGTACGTAGATGTACAAAAGATGTAAGTCCGTATAACTGAAATATACGGAAACGTACAAAAACGTACCCTAAAACAATCAAAATAATAACCGTCAAAATTACGAAAAATTACGGACATTGTACGTAAATGTACGAATAAAAGCTGGATGCTTAACATAAATACATGAGAATGCAGAAGAATGTACCCTAAAGTTCCTCAAACCTCCTTTAATAACCCTAAAAGTATTGAAATGTACGAAGACAGTACGAAAATGTACGAAAAAAGTACGGGTACGTATTTTGTTACATTTTCATCATCGTTAAATGCGTATCGTGCGTAGTATTCGCGCGTTCGTTTCGTGCGTATTATGCGCACGGGACAACTATGGTAGCGTAAGACCACCGCTCCATCAAAGGCCAAAAGGAGAGGTACCAAACGTACGGATTTTCACTTTTCTACAAAAATGCGTTATTTTTTTAAGATTTTGAAATTTTCGTAAAACTCGTAGATTTCGTGTACGGATTTAATGTACGGAAAACATGTAGGGAATTTTCCAATAAAAGTCAAAAAGTACACCGTGAATCGCTGTTAAAGTTAAGGAATCGATACAAGTTCCCATGTTTTTACTGTAGCCGCGATAGTCCATGTTCACAAATTCGACGCATGAACACGTGAGAACAGGTTAACGCGACTTTCTTTCGTCTTTATGACTTGAATTCAAATACGAGTACGCTTTTCCGCATGACGCACTCAATTTTCCCTGTCGACGCCATTATTTGACACTTATTATAAACATCTGTACGAAATAATGAGAATTTATAGTACGGACTGACACATTTCGTACATTACACTACCTAGAAATATTCGGCAGTAGAGTAATTTACGCTAGTTAAACCACAGTTCAAAAGTAGGTGAAAGTAGGCCCATACAATATGCCTATTGTACGCAAAACATACAATATGACCTTAAGACCCATATTGTATTGGTCGCAAAATGAAAAATAAAAGTAACAGGGTTGAGTTGCACATCGTTCGATAGAGAATTAAACGTCATCGGACGGTCGTTAATCAAAGTAGCAATCTAAGAAGATCACATGAAAAGCCCATAACACAACTTGCGCCTTCCAAAGGCCTACCATAAAACGCCTACTTTTGAACAATGAGTTAAATAGTTCCAATATTAAAGTATTTTTTTTTGAGTTAGGGGAAAGTTACATTTAGGATTGAAAATGAGGTTATTTACTGCTGGATGTACAGTTTCATAGCCTATTTCCACCGGAGCATTTGTATCTTTTTGCCCATTCCGATGATTTTCCGAAAACTCATCGGAAAACGGGTGTCGTTCACACCAAAATTTTGGCACATAGCTCCGATCGAAGGTGTCCTATGACACGTCACACGCTTTGACGTCATCAAACAAAGGCGCGGAAACAAACCTGCAGATTTTCAAATTTACTATGTTCGAAGGACGACGACGGTGGCTCAAAGTCATGCATATTTTTCGTGCGAAAACAACGAAATAGCCGTTCGGATGTTGTTTTTGCTACGTCAGCTTTTCGGGTTACTGTTGGCCTGTTTCACAGAAAGACGCAACTTTTACCCTACTTCTGTATCCGGCAATATTTTGAGGAAGTTCGTTTGTACGGTTTTTCGAGAACTTCCGAAATCTACAAAGTCGGTGCTCGGAAAGCCGTACATTATTCGAACGTTCGTCTGTTGCGGAAGTTAATTTTTTTCCGGTGGGAACGGGCTATCAGACAATGCAGTACCAATTTTGTTTTTTTGTCAGAAAAACAAGTTTCTGGATGACTAATTTCATTCTCCAAGGTTATGGGCGTAAACCTTGACCGTCGGATGCATATTCGGATACGCCGTCGTTAAAACCTGCCAGTTTGCAACAAGTGACCTGAAGGAGTTCAATTTTAGCAGCTTGAACGTATAGCATTTCGCCTCGTGGAAATGAAAATAAATATCCATGACGAACGCGCAATTATGTGGCTACACGTGGCATAGACCATGTGCCTTCCACCAGCGTGGATGCAAAGCCAGAGGAAGCCGCGAGAAAATCTTTGACGGAAGATACACTAAAAAACAGGTACTTTTATACATGGGCATATACCCTAATTTTTAGTAGTACTTTTGATTAAATGTTTTTTATTTTATATTTTATGACGAAGTCAAAGTCGGTCAACGAGTTTAAAAAAAATTGCATTTCTTCCGTGCGCATATATCATTATTTTTTCGATGTTTCATGCGTGCTTTTAAAACGCTTGGTACCTCTATGGCCAAAAGTAGTCCTTTCAAATCATTATGATATCGTTTTCCCATTTTTCCAAGTGTGAACCACGCAATTTTTTAAATGATTGGGCCAATTATAACTGTAGGATTTAGACGGATCTGACGGTTATGTATTCCAATCATTTGAAAAGATCCTTCAAACGACCAGCTTTCTGGCCCCTGAATCCCTGATGGAGCGGAGCCCGCCCATCGGTCCCATTTAGTCATTTACGCGTCAGAAAAATGCCCGTTTTGGGCGATGACTCAATGGGCTCATTGCATGACGCGTGTCACATTTATAACCGTTCATCACATCTCGTCACGTCGCCGATACAAACAGCGAGAAGAAAAGAAGATATACGACAATAGTCTTTTTGAAGTCTACTGTACTTAACGCGTTTTAACTTATTTTTTGCGACCAATTCCCAAAATTAGGCGAATCATCTGCCTGTTTTGAGTGAAAAAAAGGTCCACAGAAAATTTGACAGATGGTTTGGTCTTTTCGAGTGTTGTCTTCGAATTTTTCTTGATATACACGCGTCATATAATGATAGGTCGTCCAGATTTTCACCTGCTATAGCAATCATTGAGCCTTTGTTTATCCTTCCTTTCCGTTTCTATGTACTCCGATGGTTTACCATCCTGCGTTCTTAATGACGTTTATTGTCGATACCGTCAAAATTGGAGGTTGAGTCGTCTATTTTTGGCCGTTGTGATCAGCCAATGAGAACTTTGCGCCTGACATGTGTAAACGTCTCGCAACATCTGGATACGGTATTTAAAAAAATGTTGGAATGTATTTAGGTTTTTATATTTTTAAGCTGAAATTGTATTCTACATTTAGTTGCACCAAGCCAAGGTTACTCGGTGGAACCATAGAATTGTACTTTCTTGTACTTCTATTGTTCTAAGATGCCAATGTCATATCTTGGAACTCGGTCAGACATGACTGTCATCACCATCATCATAGTCGTTATGAAACTTTATCACTCTTAATTGAGAAGTCAACTATTTAAGTTTCGACTATTCAAGTTTCTACTTAGGTGGTTTCAAGCAAAGGGGATGGAGAAATTTCAATGATTCATCTTTGAACTTATCAGCTTTGAATTTATCAACTGAAGAGTTAATTCTCACTATTTCAAAGTATTGCTGATACTACTACCACTACTGTCAGTACAGACTGGCTCAAGGTTCTATACTGTAACCGTAGAATCTTGTTATCTTCATGTTCTTTCATGTTAAGATACCAAGGTGGCTCATTGGAACCGAACCACGTTGATTTACATCTTATGTTAAAGTCGAATTTTTATATTTTTGGATTTATGTAAGGTTGTAAAAAAATTTATGGCATAGGTCTACAACGCTCTGCAAATGTGTACAGTCCGCGTTTCAAGAGTAACCGACTAGTGTT
>JBBHKE010000190.1:0-23209 GCA_037447655.1 Zygnema cylindricum | reverse complement strand
TCAAACTGCTATCTCTATTGCAGCTAATCCGAAACATCACTTCAAAGCTAAGCATGTGGATATTAGACTAAGCTTTGTCAGAGAGAAGGTAGAAAATAAAATTATTAAACCGGTTCATAAAACTGATAGAGAAATGATTGCAGCCATGATGACAAAAGCAGTGCCTTCCCCTAAGTTGATTTATCGCAGAGAAAACTGTGGATTAAAATTGAAAAGTGACTAGGAATTAAGGGGAGTGTTGAAAAGAGGTAATTAATAGTTCACTTCCCTATTTTAGTTTCGCTTTAAAGAAAGAGAGTGAGGACCAAAGGCGCGCCATGGCTGCCGCCATATTTAGAAAGTGGCAGTTTTTGAAGTAATGGGTATTTTGCTAAAATGATGCCTAGGTCTAGGTTTAAACCTGAGACCTCTAGATTCCCTATAGCTTAACGCCTTAACCATTAAGGCGTTAGGAAACGATATACGTGACGGGTTTCATAAATATATAAACATTAACAAAGCAGCTAATTAACAGCAGACTAACCAAAAGGAGCAATTTCTGCATGTACGCGAATCTGAACCGTGTAAAATATGTTTTGATCGGACGGCCGGCATTATAGCCGCCACGCGAAGTGAGATTTTTGGCGGCATACGATAGCGTCACGTGGTGCCACGTGGCGCCACATTATTTGATACCGGAGAAGATGGGAGGAGGAACCATGGCTTCCGATTTGACAGGTGTCACCTTGTAGACCTTGTCGTACAATGGTCGTACAATAAGTACATCGCCCATTGTACCTTCTTGTACTATATAGTGTTCCTATTGGACTAGGGTTTAGTAGTAGGTAGTCGTGAGTAGGTAGACCGAGACTTAGTAATATTGAGGTACCTCTCTCCCTAAGAGAGCTTGTAACTATAAAGGTCATCTTTGACTAGCCATAACTTACTGCTCGGGTGAGCAAATTCATCGATTCTTTTTGCGTTTGACTCAGGGGAGTCTTGTCCTCACAAGGGTGAGAGTGGTCAGAATATTTGTGTGCCTAGGCGGCGCGTATTCAGCGGGAAAGTAGAAGGGGCAAATATTATCCTAGAGGCTTTACATAGGCTGCTCATTCTGTGGGTCAATGGAGACCACAGAATTTCAGGGAAAACACACTTAGTGTTGAAAAATAGCCAAAGGAAACTAAGGAAACGAAAACATGTGAAATCACCAAATCTAACTAGAAAAACTGCAAAAAACAAACAAATTTACTAAAGATGACAATATATAAATTGACTATACAACCCTAACCAACTAAACCCCACACCCCCGAAGATCGTGGATGTGGATTGGATCTCGTGATGGAAGATCTGGGTGGCCACGCCTGTCGTCCTCAACCGTGCTCCGTCGTAGAAGGGCCGCAGCTTGCGCTCGTTGAAGAGCTACTGATACTTGTTGACAGTAAAAAGCAAAAAGAAGGCTCGGAGGAGGGCTCCCTGAACCCCGAAAATCAAATGTCTTCTTTGCAATGTTACTTAGGAAATCATCAAAAGACTTGTCCGAAGTACCGAAAATTTATGCAGCAAGCGGCACAAATTGGTCCGCTGGGTCTCGGTGAGCATAATCATTTTCCTTAAAAGTTGTTGCGTCCCGAGCCGCCACGCCTGTATGCACCGCTGCGCGAGAAGAAGCGTGGGTCTTAGTCGGATCCGTGAGTACGACATCACCCAAAGTCCTCCCAGCACCATGGAGGAAAACCATGTCAACCCGAGGACTTCGAAGGCCGTTAGATTGGGAGCGAGGAGGAAGTAGATGAGAAACTTCGCGCCTCACGATGTAACCTGCTTCATTGCCAATTGCACCAATTGAGTCTACGCAACAGTACGTTCACCGCCCCAAGAGCAATGTAGTAGATGAATTCCGTCTAGGTCGATAGGTTGATTACAAACACAATCGGGTCGCTCAAGAAGAGCAGGGTGCGGCAAAACCAAGCGTAGAGGTACGACAGATGTGAATTGATCCGAAGTCAAACGAAGTGTCGAAAAAATCGGCGTGGCTTGCAACCACGCACCAACCCTTCAAGAACACGAACGCAGACGAGCACGCGATTGAGCAGAAGGTAGCGCGTTCAAAAGGTTATGGAATTCAGCGACTGCCAATTGCTCAGTTAGGCGCTATTGGAGATGGAAGTTGTTGTGCGAAATAAGAGTTTGAAAAGGTGGAACCTGGTTTCGTGCATTAGGCGGGAGCAGTGCACGCGCAGAGAGAAGGGCCTCATGAAAAGAAAAAAGCTTTTCCTCCACCTTAGGGACCACCTGAGCTAGAATTGCAACGTCATTGAGGATAAAGCGAGAGGTGATGGAAAATGCCACCAAAGCCAAACTACCCAAATAGGTTGCTGGAGCACCGCTAGCCACAGGAATCAAACCTAAGCCGCCATTAGAAATAGGGAGAGTTGCTTGTTGGCGGGCAAATGAGCCTTCCAGCCGATCAAAAATCCCATGCCCAACGATGTGGTGAAGCACGCTAAAAGGTTTGTCGTCAAAGTCTTTCAAAGAAGACAAAAACAGAGCCGTTGGTGGGACTGTCCGCGCGAGATATAACGGACATTGAGCAAAACAACGGGTGAGGATTGCGAAAGCCACTTGGGAGTCGAAGAGCTTAGGAAGGTCATTCGAGTGGGAGAGGTCCTCCAACAAAGCATCAGTAACAACTTGGTTAACAAATGATGGGGTTCCAATACTGGATCCTAAAGCTTAATTCCCTCCATCGAAGACGCAATTCGAAAAGCCATAGGGACAGGGTAGTCGGAAGGTAAGCCTTGGGGGCACCACGCCACACGCTTAGATGGCTTAACTGATAAGCCGATCTTAGAAAGTTGCTCTGCGAAATGGGCGAAGGTAGACAAAATTTGGTCTCGGGGCCCGACAATATGCGTATCATCCATAATTGAAGGGAATAAACAACGAGGAAAAGCCGCATTAGAGTCACGTAATGCTTGAAGGTGAGCCAACGCAAAAAGGGGTGCCCCCAAAGGATCACCTTGGCGAGTGCCAGTCGCATATTTTTAAGGTGGCAACATCACCAAACGGACCGCCTAGAGGAAAGATGAGGGGGCTTGGACGAGAATAAAAGGCACACACAAAAGGGAAAATATGGTTAATCGGCGATGGTGCATGCCTTAATTCTCGAAAGATAACATTGCGATTGTCTGTGTTAAATGCGTTGGCAATATCCACTTGAAGGGTCACACAATCTGGATGAAGATCCAGAAGAGCACGAATGCCATAAACAACTGCCTCACAACCCTCGCTAGTAGCAAGTCCAAACTGATGTTGTGTAAAATGGTCATGGAAGGCCCCTTGAAATTGATTACACATCGCACAAAGCACCAAATGGTACAAAACTTCTCCAATAGCAATAGGGTGAATGTCGCCCTCAGGTTTCGAAACAGCTACAAGACGTGCCGCAGAGAGAAGAGGTACAACATGATGAGGGACGTGCCCCCGAGCCACCCCAGAAGCCACTTTAAAAAGAACGTCAAAACCTTGAGAAAGGGTCTCAAGGGGAAATACATCCCGCAAGAGTTCGTAAACCATGCCATATGGGCCTCCAGCTGAAAGATGAGGAGACCGAATCAAAGCTTTTGTAAAAGCTTCTCGCTCCAAGTCAAAAAACTCGAGTGGATCATGCACCTCAATGATAGGAAGGAGCTCGTCACGGGCACGAGGATGGAGCAAACGCAAAGCTTCAACCGTTGCCTCTAAAGATGGAGATAGGGTGAACGGTCTAAGAGCACGAGCATCTCGAGAAAACTCTCCAGAATGACCAAGATGGACAGCTCGGTGTAGTCTCGCCGTGGAGCCTGGTAATGGGCATGACGCTTGGGAGGGGACATGGAAATACCTATGGCACAATCCGTGTGCTCCTATTGCAATGACTCCCAATCCCCCCTCAAAAATCGTTGGCAATGAGCTTTTGTCTCACGAGCCCCGCTCGCACCCCCCTTTGAAGGCAAATCCAAAACCCAAAGAGGAAACCAAAGGAGTAAGTGCCACGCCGCGTCGTTGGCGATGTCTTCAGCCAATAAGGCTAAAGGGAGTCGAAGAGCCGCTAGGATAGAATCACGAAGATTGCTCGTGGTACGAGTGTACAATCGAGGGCGTGGATAGCCCAAATGGTAACACCCAAGAACGTTGAGGCGCCGAACATATTGCCAATCAGTCGGAGATGGTTGATGGCGAACAATTGGTGGAGAAGGGTGACTCTTGTTTGGAGGTTGGATACCCTTAGGAGTCAGAGGACATGACTTCAAATGCCTCGACAAACCGCCACGCGCCACATATAACCTTCCACACTTAGGACAGGGTACCCTAGGTGAACCAAAACTTGACGATCGAGGTAACGAAGGTGGTTGTGAAAGAGGGATGGAATGCATTGGCTGGGAATGCTCCGAAGGTGGTTGTGAAAGAGGGGTGGAATGCGTTGGTTGAGAATGCTTCGAAAGTGGGGTGGACAGTAAGGGGCACCAATGAGAAGGGGAGGCTCTTTACTTAAAGATGGGGATTGAATAGGTTTTATAGAAAGTATTGGTGGTGTGGCCTCCGGAGGATGTGTACAAGGGTTAGGAATGGTGGAGGGAACCCTGTGTGGGGGTAATTGTACAGTGGAAGGGGGAAAGTGGTACTCTGGGAGGTAGGCGACGGAGGGTTAAGGTTAAGGGTCTCATCTGAGGTATTCAACCGTGGTCGAGCATGATCCGAAGAAGACGACGACGGGGAGCGTGACGCCCGCCGCTTGTGAGGGGCCATAAGAGTGGGAGCCAGTGGATGGCGATCACTTGTACTGTTGCACGCTTGGTGGCAGTGCAGAATGTGCTTGGTTTGGTCCCCTCGGTGAATCGGAGGAGGTGAAAGAAAAGTGAAAAAAAAAAGCCTCTTGAGCGACAGAAGAAAAATAATCGGAAAAAGTCGTGGATGATTTCTTTAGATTAACTTCGGGAGAGTACTAGCACGCCAAATTTTGCACCATATACAAGAAGGGGAGATCATGAAACTCTAGCAAAAAGCCATGGTCAAAGGTTTTAAAAGGCCGTCGGCCAAAAATTTCTTGTTATTTGTAGGAAATCGACCGAAAGTGGCAAAGCCGATTATTAAAAATATGAAAGAACGGATGCAGCTAGCTTGTCCACAAAAATAAAGTTTCCTGAAAAATACTTTTTGGCGCCAGATATGCGAAGATAAGGTCAGATAAGGTCAAAAAACTGCAGGAGGAAGTGACTTAAAGTTATTTCTCCTCAATACGAACTTAGTATGACGGAAAAAAGGCATTAACTGCGAAAACTCTGATCGTTGGCTAATGGCATGCCAATTTAGGCGGTATTGTTTGCAAGAAATGGCCACAAAAATGAAAGAGGAAAACGACCGAAATTAACTACTCCGATTAGGGAAAGACGAAAGAGCAGATGGAGCTGATTTTCTATCAGCAGAAAGGTCTTGAAAAATACGTTCCGAAGAGTATCCGCATGCCAAATTTGACGTTGGATAGACGATGGGAAGGTCGAAAAACCCTAGCAGGCAGCCATGGCCGAAGCTTCTAGAAGGCGGAAAAATTATCAACGGAGTGAGATAACTCTCGAGGTACATCACCATTTAGGGCGGACTTCCATTAATAAAAAAGTAGGGTTGTTTACCGAGGGCCATACCGTTTCGTACAAGCCCGTACCACTTTTTTTTTTAAACAAGAAAAACATCTTTACGGAAGATTCTTTAGGGTCGTCAACTGTGAACGCCATACCAAACTAACAAAACTATCCGTTCACCGAACGACAAAAGGACGCGAGATTCTTAGGGTATGTCTCCATGTGCCAAAGTAAGTGATTTTTTTTGTCTTTTTCCTTTAAAATTTAGCGCCGCACCGCTTAAGGGTGAGTCTCCATGTGCCAAAGTAAGGGTTTTTTCTATCATTGTCCTCAAAAACTTAGCGCCGTACCGCGTAAGTTTCAACCGTACAGAAAATCGATTAAAGGAGATGTACATTTTGCGTCATCGTCGACCTTAGAATGTACTACATGTTGTCGTTTGGCGTTTTTCGACCCACGGCCACGACAAGAAACGTCATCCTCAAACTTTTCCTTAAAACACTTGGGCGATGTGTTTTCAAACAAAGTATTTTCGCTAAAAAAATAGGAGCACATATTCGCACGTGTAGGAATTTTTCAAAAATTTCAAACGAATTCAAGCGACAACGAAAAGTACACGATTCGCTATGTTTTGTCCGTTTGCGTTCAGGTACGACAAGGCAAAGTACATAATTTGCATTTTCGTCGAACTTAGAATGTACTACATGTTCTCGTCTTGTGTTTTTCGACCCGCGACCACGTCAAGAAACGTCACTTAAAACTTTATTTTAAAACACATGGGCGATGTGTTTTCAATTAAATTATCACCGCTAAACAAATAGAAACACATATTGGCACTTGTCCAAAAAATTGAAAAATTTCAAACGATTTCAAGCGAAGATGAAAAGTATAATAATATCTATGTTTTTTGTCCTTTTGCGTTTAGTTTGGCAAGGAGAAGTGCACAATTTGATTTATTTTGTCCATTTGCGTCTTGTATGGATTTTTTTTGGAGGAATCTCAAGATTGCGATATCATTTCGCGTCGACAGGGCAGGACACGCAAATGGAAAGCACATCTTCTTCAACCATGAAATAACACAGGCTGGAAGGGGGTACGTTTACAATGTCACAAAAAGACATGCGACGTCACAAGCATTTACAAAAAAAAACGTGCATTATCACAAATTGTAGACGTTGACAGCTAACAACAATAGTAAAAATCATAAAATGAGTTTTAATTGCTACATCAACCCACCCATCTGTTTACCAAAATGGTACAAAAACTATTCCTATTGACTCCACATCTAGAAACCTCTTTTACGAGCAATAATAGGAAACTGGTAAACCATAAAAATACTATATTGCTAAAATACAAACAATAAAAATGTTATATTACCGAAACATAAACGACAATAACAATAAAAATGGTATATTACAAAAACATAAACAATAAAATGGTACATTATCGAAACATAAACGATAAAGATGGTACGTTACCAAAACATAAATAATCTAAGGTTGTAAATTTTACAACATCTTCGTCAATGTTGCACTGGTTAAGGATCCTAAAATTACAAATGTAGAAGAACAAAACAAAAATCTACAATGCACTCTCAATAGTCACATATTATTATTCGATTTGTCATTTTGTGATATTCGCACATCCATTTTCTTTCAACTTGGAAATGGGAAGTTTCCCTTGGAACCCCCCGTCCCTTCACATTTCATTTTTTAACATTTAAACCAGAATTGTACTGCAAAGATAGAAAATCAAGTAACAAAAGTTTGAGAACAACCACAAAAAGACAAAAGTTGAGGATAACCTAACTTTTCAAGTTTGAGAATGTACCACCAAAATCGCAAAAAACTATGCGAAATTTACAATAGAATAACTCCAAAAGGTTTAACATTCTTTAGAAAAAATGTTAATTATTTTGTGCCCATACTACTTTCACATGTTGAAAAAAGAAAAAAGATAAAAACAAACGAACTATAGAAGAGAGTTGCAACCAACAAAAATAGAAATAGTATCATCAAAAAACCTTTCCTCACAAAAAAAATAAAAAAATATGCTGCAATCCCATCTCCACCACTAGAAACCAATGAACCAACCTCATCCACTTGTAATTTGGCATTATTTGTAATTTGGCATTATATGTAGTTTAGCATCATATGTGATTTGGCAGTCTGTGTCATTTGGCATTCTGTGTAATTAGGCAGTATATCTAGTTTGGCATTATGTGTAAGTTGGCAGTATGTGTAATCTGGCGTTAAGTGCAATAATTCCACGCAGTAATTTGTACCCAAATAAACCAACCACACATAAAAAATCCATAAAAAAAGAAAAAAACCAACCTACTAGAAAAACTATTCTTATAAACCAAAAACAGAGTTGCATAAAAAAGCCATCTACCTTTTGTCCGGCTTGACAATGTCCGAATATCATACACCCTATATACTTTGGCTTGCTCGTAACTGTCACATAGAAACCCTTCCCGACACCCGCCGTGTCGCTTCCGATAAACTTCACATTCTTTTAGGAGCACTTGGTGTACGAATTTTTGTCGGGTAGTAAACCGACCAAATGACGTTTCCGGGCGTATTTAAAAACGGCGATATCTCCCACGTACAGAGGATTCTTCTTCATCCATGTCGTGTAGTTCACCACCTTGTGGGTCCACGAAGATCCGTCTTTGGCTTTAGGATCTCCCACGATCACATATCTACCGTAGGATGTGGTGACGAATGCGGACAAAAGACACGTGGCAAGAAGTATTTGAATTGTTTAGGAGGTCATGGTTGGGAGGGGTGAGAAGGGAGAGAGAGGGGGGGGGAGGGGAGAGTGAGAGGGAGAGGGAGAGGGACAGGGAGAGGGAGTGAGTAGAGTGCGAGAGGTGGGGAGAAAGAGTCAGAGCCATCTACAGTAATTTAGTGTCCCGAGACTTTTGTTCCTTACGTCGTAGAGTGTGCTTTGCGCGCCAAGACAAATATCCGTACTCAGACAGTCCTGTAAGCCGACAGTTTGTACAACCGGACTCGAGATTCATCCATTTGAACGTCCAGGATTCGTCGTCGTTTTGACTTAAGCCTTGGTGAGGCGCCGCCTCCCAGTAAGTTAGACTTTTTGGGATTTGGAGAAGTAAATATGTCGGCGGACCTACGGTTTCGTATGTTAGGGATTCCGTACGATCCCATCGGATCTCTCTGCTGATTCGTAAAGTACAGTGCTGTAGCGCACTACACCGACCATCGGTATTTAGAATTAGTAGCGAAGACCACTGCTCCATCAAGGGCCAAAGTAGTCCTTTCAAATCTTTTTTTAAATGATTGGGCCGTTTATCACCGTAGGATTTAGACGGATCTGACGGCTTCATATTCCAATCATTTGAAAAGATCCTTGTAAGTTGTAACGACCAACTTCTGGCTCCTGATGAAGCGGAGCCCTCGAGGTCGGGGGCCCCCCCCCATTGGTCCCATTTACGCATCAAAAAAATGCCCGTTTTGGGCGATGACTCGATGGGCTCATTTCATGACACGTTTCACATTTATTACCGTTCATGTCATCTCGTCACGTCGCCGGTACAAACAGCGAAAAGAAAAGAAAATATGCGACAGTGGTCTTTTTCAAGTCTACTGTACTTTACGCGTCTAATTTATTTTTGCGACCAATTCCCAAAATTAGGCGAATCATCTGCCTGCTTTTAGTGACAAAAAGGTCCACAGAAAATTTGACAGATAGTTTGGTTTTTTCGAGTGTTGTTTTTGAATTTTTCTTCGGATACACGCGTCATATAATGATAGGTCGTCCAGATTTCCGCCTGCTTTACCAATCATTGAGCCTTTGTTTATCCTTCCTTTCCGTTTCTATGTACTCCGATGGTTTACCATCCTGCGTTCTCAATGACGTTTTTTTTTTATCGATACCGTTAAAATTGGAGGTTGAGTCGTCTATTTTTGGCCGTTGTGATCAGCCAATGAGAACTTTGTGCCTGACCTGTGCGAACGTCTCGCAACATCTGAATGCGGTATTTAAAAAAATGTTGGAATGTATTGTTTTTATGTTTTAAGTTGAAATTGTATTCTACATTTTGTTCACCAAGCCAAGGTTACTCGGTGGAACCATTGAAATGTACATTCTTGTACTTAATGCCAATGTCATATCTTGGAACTCGGTCAGACATGACTGTCATCACCATCATCATAGTCATTATGAAACTTTATCACTCTTAAATGAGAAGTCAACTATTTAATTTTCGACTATTTAAGTTTCTATTTTGGTGGTTTCAAGCAAAGGGTTCACTCTATTTATCTTGATTCCAAATGGATGTAAAATCAATGGCAGGTGACTTGCCGCAGTTGGTGTCTTATTGCTAAATCATGATCTGTAAATACGATAATGAGGATGACTGTGATATCGGTGGTGATCATCACCATCCTCGTCGTCGTCGTCATTATCATTTTCTATATTCTTGGTTCACGACGAAGCCGCATCTTACCCCTCTTTCATTTCTTTCATTCCCGTGTACTCCAAATACTTACCGCTATTGTGCATTCGCGCATTCGATAAGTCTTCACTGCGTCATTTAAGAGAAGGTAACAAAGTATATGCAGGAAATTAGTGACTTCGGAGGCACACAAACACAGATCTCACCCCACAACTTGTTGTCGGCCAACAAAAGCTACAACTGGCAATTCAACCCGCCAAATTGAGAAGCTTAAAAATTAGCAAAACAGGACTATGGTGTTTGTCCTTCGTGCTTGACCAATTACACTTCCTATTCCTATGTGAAATGATTTTTAAGTGTAAATTCAATATTAGAGTGTGTAATACTAATTTATTGTAGAGACATTGCAACTTTCATGCCACTCATGCAAAAATTGTTGTATGAATATCCTATTGATTTTTGGCCAAAACAAATTGCGCCCAAATTACTCTTACCGTCACTAATAGCCGTGCGCATTGTAGCCTATCTATAAAGTTTACAAGAAACATCCCTCTCAAAGCTTTTACAAACGGCTTGTTTCCACATGAGGGGAGTGGCAATCCACACGAAACTAAGCTCTCTAAATGATTGACGAACGAGCTTTGTTGAACAATCATCCTACTAGATATAGTGTTACGATATCCATTTCCAGAGTTATTCCACTCCAAGACCAACGTTGATATAGAACTTCGAATCGTCCTCCGTTTTTGTGATAGATGATTTTTGAGGAGCCCCTCTCCCTATCATCCCTTTTGTTTTTTTTTTCCAGTATGTTTTAATTCATTTCTTTTACTCCCGCGTTCGTTTTTCCAGATTCGTTTTGGCTTTTCCTTTCCTTTGTTTCCATGTACTCAGAATTAGCTTATTATTCTCTACTACGAAAACTTATCATATACACAGTAAATTTTGCCTCTCCCCTATGGTATAGAGACATTCGCAGATCACCACACTTCACATTCACGCTAAGGGTTTGCCCTTCAGTAACCTAACTAGTTCCTTTTAACAAAATACTTTACTGTTAGGGTTTCCACACATTCACTATTACTGGCATTACTGCCAGTTGACGGGATTGTAGCCAATAATGATAAGCATTTACTAATAATTCCAGATAGTTTCGTAAAAGTTTCGTAAAACGAGTGTCATGGAAACAAAGGGAAGATAAGCCAAAACGAAACCAAGAACACGTACGGAGTCAAACTAACTAAAAAGAGAAAACACAGAGAGAGGAAGAGGAACTAGGTAACTAACAAATATAAGGCAACAGGTTCAAAGGACGCAGAAAAGGACAACAACAAAAAACAAAAACAAAATAGCCAACTCTGAATCTGAACTAAACCACCTACCTCCCAACATCAACTAATAAAACCTAAACAAAACCAAGTCCTGATATTGATCCTGAATCTACCATACATGACTTCTATGTTCAATACATTTTCCAATGTTGTTACTGCAATTTCTGGCCAGAAGCAGTCCTTGGCCAACGATAGTGATGGCTGCAGAGACTGGAAAAATCTTTATTGCTAACTTCTGAATTGAAAAAACCATCTGGGTACAAAGGGGAAAAGTTTCAGACATAAAGAGACTACCAACCGTACAGGAGGACCAATGCTATCCACACCCTAAAAAGCTCATGAAAAGTAAAAACTATTTTTTGGACGAGATACATCTGCAGTAACTGACATTGCTAGGAGTCAACTTAGTTACAGGAGTCATCACATAGGAAGAGGTTTTACAGGCAACAAACGTGTAAAAAAGGGATATGTAAAAATGCAGTGTACAGGGAATACCATTGGTAAAATCTCAAAGACAGCAAAAAAATTCCAACTTCACATAAGAAAACTTTCCAGCTTCACAAATACAGCAACTATTTTCTGACATACTGAATACCATAAGCAGTATCCTCCAGAACTTTATCCCTAACAATTGAGTGAGTCTAACCTACCAATTTAAAAACAAACAAGCAAAACTTTTCATTTGTGGACAAAAGGACAAACATCATCCACCAAAGTCACATATAAAAAATTATTCTTTGATTTCCATATCCAATTGAAATAGGCGTACAAAAGTAGCACTGTTTGTGTGCATTCAATATTTCTAAACCTAAATGCTCGAATCAATAGCCCTCCCTCTCTATATTTCCCCCATACTATTAACCCTTTAGAACCCGCTACACTCTAGTGACCTTGCCACCTGTCACCTTCCAACAAGAAGGTGACACATGGCGCCTTGCAATCACTACTGCGCTCTCCCTAACCCGCCTCTGGCTGCCTGCAAGATCACGGAAGCTTCTCCGCAGATCGTTTATTGCAAACAATTTTCCCGCCTCCCACCTCGAAAGGAATTCCCTGACATTACATACATCTAAGCGAACCTCTTACCACTTACCCTAGTAAATAATAGTACTAAATGATAATACTAATAATAAATCGTAATACATGTTTATCATCTCCTATAATCCGTCAAAAGTGTCGGCCCAAAAAAAAGCTGTACAGAATCCTCTCCTATGATGTTACTTGTAATACATATAAAAACCAGCGTACGTAGTGTCGCATGGAAACCCTAATTCGGTTTCCGTAAAAACCTTCCTGCAAATCCTTCCCTTCTTTACGCCTTTACAGACAAAAGCTCCGCACGTTTGCTGTCGTGTTCTTGAGCCACAGCGTCGTCGATTGGCTCATGCACTCGCTTATGGAAGGCATGTTTCTCATGCTCAGACACAGCCTCCAGTACGATCTTCAGCTTCTCCACACCTTCGTGTACTTTCACCTCGTCCGTACTGCCGACCGTATGTGGCACGAAGTATCGAATCGGCGTCGGAACATCGCCGACGGCCAGTTTCTGTTCCGTTCCGGCTTTAGCGCGGTGCACCAAGGAGCGCCAGAATCCGTGCGTCTGTGCGACGACGTTCATGGTGTATTCGCGCGGCATCGCACGCTCGCCCAGAGCGAACTTGTTCAGAGGCTTGCCTTCCAGGAGCTTGTACGAACGGAACCACTCCCTGAAATCACGGAAAACGTACGTGTCAGAAAAGGAAAACGTACGGATGAAACTGTGCAGACGCGTTTGGACCAGCCGTTATATACGGTTTCGTCAAACTAAAAAGACAATCTTTTAAACCTTTTAAAATCTTTTAAAGAAACATTGGTATGAAAAATAGGAGAGGCTAGGGAAGATTGGAAGATTCACTGATAAAATACAAGTTCTAGGTTATGTTCATATTCTTGAAACATTGTCTATTTATCAAATCCAAGGGAAGTGACCTGTCATTCTCCAACCAAGTCCATCCCTTCAAAACCTTTCCCCTAATTCCATCGTCCGTTTCTACCCCATTTAAACCCAAAATCCTGACCTGATAGCGGAGAGAGTTCCTGGGAAATGCTCCTCCATGTCCGTGACGTCATTGACCAGCGCACACCGCGGGTCAGATGCGGCAATGGCCACCACCTTCCAGTCAAGCTCGCCCTCGTCGATCATGGCGAAAGCTGCCAAAGAAACCACCCCTCAACCGTCAGCATCCCACACTTACCCTCGTCCTTCCCTCTCCTTCCCTCCATACCCTCCAAATCTCAAAAGCCGACATTCAAACCCCCCGGAAGCTCCTTCCCAAACCCACATTCCCAACCTAACTCTCCAACCCCCCTCCATCTTCCCTCACTCCCCCACAAAGTCTCCAGAAGACGACAAATCCCAGAAAAAAGAGCCTTCTTCCAGCCTATCCGCTTCATCTGTTCGCCCCCTCATCTCCGACTGCCCGACTGACTGCGCCCCAGTGGCAGCCGCAGCCCAGCCATGCCACCCCCCCCCCCTCTAGCAGTCGATCCGGTCCTACCTGCCACGGGTTTTACGGCGTATATCGCGCCGGTAGTTGCGGTGTTGTCACCGATCTCCACCACGTCCACCGGGTCGTTGTCGCCGATGTGACCGTCACACTCCTCGCTGGCATGGTGGGGGTCCTCCCAAGTCTGTACGGACAACAAACACACACACACACAATCAGATCCCGCCTCAATCCTTAAATTCCCACCCCTTCCCTTCCCTCCCCTTCCCACATGTTTCATCTTCTCATCCCTTACATTCCCCAGACTTTTTCTTCCCTCGCATATCCCTTGCTTCTTCCACTCCTCCCTCTATTCACCTTCCCTCTCTCGACTATCATCTCAGACTCCCCATTTCCCTCCCTGTCTTTCCCCCCCCATTCCCCCCCTTCCCCTCTCCCCCCTTCCCCCCCTCTCCTCTCCTGACCTGCGGCAGCATCCCGTAGTTCCACAGTATATCGAGTGCGTAGAACCTGGGCTTGCCCTTCTTGCTGTCCTGCTTGATGGGGTTGCCCGGCTCGTCCGTCGCCACCTCGTACTTGGCCCGGGAATTGCGGGGGATCTCGCAGACGAAGTTGAGCAGGCCGGGGCCCGCGTACAGGGGCACCGAGTGCCAGGGGGAGACGACTTTCCCCTCACTGTTATTGAAGTGGATGCGGTAGTCTAAGGTGCCCTCGACGCCCTGGGATTCGGTCTTGATGGCGTGGCTGGACACGTCAGCAGACGCCTTCTGGCGGGTGTGGCCCACGTTCACCATGGTGAGGAGTGGAGGGAGGGAGGGAGAGAGAGGGAAGGGAAGGGAAGGAGTGGAGGAGTGTGGAAATGTGAGAAGAGGAGGACAAACGGGAAGTGAGAGAGGAAAGAGATAGGAGGAGAGGGAAGGCGGCTGAGGAGAGGAAGGGAAGAGGGAGGGAAGAGGGAGGGAAGGGTAACAGGAGGTTGGCAGGTGGGAAGCGAAGGGACGGGCGAGTGGACGGAGGATACGCAGGAGGCTGTTGGAACGGGAATGTGAACGGGAGAATGAAAGGAGATGAGAAATGAGAGGGCGAGCGGGGGTTAATATTTGCCCAGGGGCTGGGCGTGACGTGACGCGTCACGTAACGGGGGACGTACGGAGGGACGGGGACGTGGCGGAAAGGGAGGCGATGAGAGGACGCGCGAATGTGCGTCGGAGAGAACGTCAGTGGCATTAGAGTTCGCACGTGTGGGAGGGAGGTCTTTGTGTACATTTCCCGCCCCACCGGACGGGAGAATCCGGCGATGGTCGCTCCGACGCCCACGCGTCTTTTACCGCGCGCTGATTGGCTCCCTCAGGCATGGGATTCTTCGCGACGCGACAGGTACGATATTCGCCCAATTTGTTGGTTTTTTTTTTCTTCGGGTTTTTTTTTTTTTTTGTCGTCGGATGGTTTGTTTTCCGGCTTTTGTGCCGTGGGAGGTTTGTGTCGGTCGTTTTCGGTCTAGGGAGGCTAGAGAGATCGAGAAATGATTTTTTGATGACTGGCTTCCCAGCGTGCCGCGTGCCGTACCCTGCCGTACTGTTTTCTGTTTGGCGAAAATTACGATTTGAAAACCCCCGTTTGAAAACACTACGAGAAAAAGTTAAAATGTCATTTTTTTTCTGCATCAAACATTGTGCCGAAGGCCTTGCGCCACGCCATGTGTCGGCTTTTGAAAATGTCGCAGAGGCTTTTTCGTCCACACGCGCCTCCAGGTGATGTCAGAGGAGCAGCTGTCGCCGGCACGCTGGCACGTTTCAGATTTCTGAACAGACCAATAAGAGAGCAGCACAGTCCTCTATTTTCGTTTGACTGCGACTGACAACGTTACTCCTGAACCACGCATTAAATGTACTTGCATGTATGAATTCAGAAGGTACAGAAACTGTACGAATTAGGTACGTTTTGTGTACAATAAACAATTGGAACAAATTTTCAGCTACTTAGGACTTCCCGCAAAAGCTTTGAAAATTTATTTATTCGCATTGACAATTGCAACGGAAGGTTCCTCTAACAGCGACGCGGTAATAATCACAGTGTTTGATCTTTCGTACGGTACGGTACAGTACGGTACAGCACCTAACGACTGTACAGGACCAAAATAGAAATGAGCCGAAAAAAATAAAAAATCTGAAAGACGTCGCTTGGAAAGTTTTCGCCAAACGGATCACGCGTGCGAAGTGGTCCCACGCAGCACAATTCTCTTCAACGAACAGTTCCGTACATAACCGTACATACCTGCGACCAGCACGCCGTTGGCTTCCACTACAGTAGCAGCCATACAGGTTACTGGTATTGTACGGCCGCTCGACACGTTCGGCAACGACCGCGACGTTGTTCGATGAAGCTCGATGCGGTTCACCAGCCGACGCGCATTGTCGTCGCTTTAACGATCTGTAACGACGCGTAACAGGCACCGAACTGGACTGTAGTGAGGTGCGTCAGCAAAGAAACTGCCAGATTCCAACTGCATCCAATGGCATTAGCAGTTTGCGGAATTATCGGCAGATTATCAACGGCACAGATGTCATCGTGAGAGCTAGATGCCGTATGGCCCAGGAATCTGACGGATGCGAACCTGATACTTTTCTATGGCTGTATCTTTCGCCTCTCTAATATTCGGACTGCCGTACCGTATCACAACGCGCTGTGTTCATTCCATGTGCCATTTTGTGGCTTGCAAATGTATTTCTACAGTATTTTATGATCGATAACTTCTGGAACAGAATATAACGTCCAACGGTCCAGGAGAACTGCGAATGCCCTTTTTGTAACCTGTGCAGCACATTTTATCATATTAAAACATTTTATCATTTAGGCATTATGTTACAGTACACCGTGAATCGTTATTAGCCTTATGTACGCTATATCGGCACCCCAAAATTTTGACATTGATACCTTAAATATAATAAGTTACACTATTTAGGTACGTGGACCATAATCTGCCACGTCTCCTGAAACTAAACTAGAATGAATGACGCTATTTTTTTCTTTACACTAATAATTTCTATACGCTAATAACGATTCAAGGTGTAGAGGCTGCGGAGCTATATCTGCACGGTCAAAATATTACAAAAGACGACAATTGTACGGCACAGGGGGAGGCAGGCAGCACCCTGGCTCCGACCTGTTCTATGTAATCCTCCGTCCAGTAGTTAAGTCTTTTTGCTGTAGAGCTTCAATTTTACTCTTTGCTGCCTATAGCACGTCAGCACGAAATTTTTGTAGAAGAGACAAGATTTACCGTACAGTCATGTGAACCAACGTGACGTGACATTGGAACCGTCGGAGGGCGTCCCGATGTGAACGAAGCGCCAGCTTTTTTGTCGCTAAGCGAAGAATCGAAGATTCTTCCTACCAGTCGTTTCGAGTGTCCCAATGTGACACTAGAAAATCATTTATGGATGTCGTCACAATGGTAGACATTTGGCGTCGCTATTTGCGACAACTTTAGGTTTCACGATAATTGCGACACTAGAGCAGTCGTAATTATTCCTGTCGTGGAACTATCACATAGGAATAGGAACGAACGAAGCGAAAGTGAAAGGAAGCTGCGTAATGTGATAAATTTTCGCCTTGGATTACTGAATCCGTGTTTTGACTTTTTCACGCTTGATCCTGAATCAAATCATCCGTAAATGCATTCGTCATACAGGGTTTTAATCCCTATCTTTTTATACCAAAATAGCTTCGTTTCTTAATAACGATAGCCTTTTCCATAAAAAAAGATGGTGATCATGTAAGTAAAGAGTACACCGTGAATCGCTATTAGCGTAATGAAATAGACAACGTAATGAAACAATTAGCGTTATTTACGCTAATTGGGAATGTCGTTTTTTTTGGAAATAATTGTTATTCTAATTTTTCGTATACTCTAATTGGTAAACTGCTTTGTAAAAAAAATCGGTGCAGAATATCTCCACACTCAAATATGTGTATGTGCAAAATTGTTCAAATCGTACGCCGCCGCGTTTTTTTGACATCCGCGAACGCCGGGAAATATTTACGCAATTACATGTTAGCTCGACTACAGGACAGCGTGAATATATTTTCTGTACTTTTCTACTTGAAAAAAGTACAAAATAGTACGACTCTGACAGACCGTACACCGCACTATTTATAATGGCACTATGTTAGAGTCATGCATCCTATTTAATGGGCTACCTCAAATGACGTGTAGAAGCATTTAGAATGTTTAATTCTATTATAAATTTTGCCGAAAAAAACAGGGTACCTCAACTACACCGCCAATCGCTATTAGCGTGTACGTTTGATTAGCGTATACTATTATTTAGCGTGGTGTACGCTAATTGGGAATTTGGAAATTTTGGAAGAAATCGATTACTCTAATTAGGAATTAGGGCTTTTTTAAATAGTGTGGATAATTCTATTTGAGAATAAAACAAAAAAAAAGCAGGACGGGATTAGCGTACACAACGCTAATAGCGATTGGCGGTGTAGCGTTCAACACGCTCATAGCAATTCACGGTGTAGTGTTGTGAATCGGCAGGGTTTACCGAATAATCAGTAAGTACTTTTTTTTGGCTTACCAGCAACTCCGGTGTTATCGCCGATAAAAAAACTGATACTATTGGTATTTTATCGGGATAACATCGATACCAATAACTACACCGCGAATCGTTATTAGCGTTATGAACTCTATATCGGCACCCAAAAATTTTGACATTAATACCTATAATATAATAAACTACACTATTTAAGGACGTGGACCATAATCTGCCACGTCTCTTGGCACTAAATTATAATTAATGACACTAATTTGTTCTTTACGCTAATAATTTCTCAACGCTAATAACGATTCATGGTGTACCGGTGATAACTATACGGACCGTATAGTTATTCGGTTTATTTCACCCTCCGACCCGCTCCACCCCCCCCCCCGATTTCGAAAAGAAATCGCGATACTTTCTTTAAACATTTTTTTTGGGGGGGGGGGTTAATAGGGTTCCACGCACCCATACCTTTCCAAAATGTCGTGCTTACATAATTCTCATAAAATGGTGGCAGTAAATGGTAGCTGTTTGACATTTATGTTCATTTGGTTTTCTAAAAAGTTAGATATTACCATAAAATCATTTTTTTAGTTTCGGTAATATAGTTTTAGAACTATAAACTACTATTTTAAATTTGTTAACGTTAACGTGCTACGCTGTCCTTACTAAATCACGTTATACAGAGTACGCAACAGAATGTCATAAGTGGCATGCCAAGATATATACAATAAATAATACAATGCAATACATTATAAAGTACTATTATATAACATACTATTTTTTTTATACTTGTCACCGATAAGGAATTTGTTGGTCTCGGAACGATATATCGAGAGCCCTGGCCGTTTGATAACCGCTAACTATTGGTATCGGAGTTATCGCGATTAATTCCTTGCTGATACACAACATTAGTAAAGAGTCTCATTTAAGTGGGAAATTGCAGACAACCATAGAAGGACACACATAAATATAATGTTGTGTATCGGGTCAAAAATTATCGCGATAAAACAAATATCGATGGTAATTGGTAAGGGTATTGATATATTCGTACAAATACTACCAAATTTATGATACGACAATAATATATAAAAAGAGTATAGAGATGTCGCAAGGGGGGGAGGGGGGAGGAGCGGTGGGAGGGCTTTTGAAAAAAAAATCACAATCCATTCCGTACCAAAGTACGGAGTTATCGCTGATAGTTATCGAACTAATGTTATCGAGAATAGAAATTGTTAAAAGACACCGATATTACCGGTTTTTTATCGCAATAACACCGGTATCGATATATATATTTCCGATATATCGATTATCGGTAGACCAAAAAAAGGGGCATATCCGTTATCAACAAATGGTTAGCGATACACAACACTACAAAAATACCCCTGCAAAATTTGAAAATAAAAATGGTAAAGCACTTGTTGCATCCTGGTGTAAAGTGTAGAATACAGTAAAAATGAGGGGAAAAGGCGAACAGGGAATAAGAGTAATGATCGTGACCTTCACGAACCCTTGTTACATTGTTTTCCAAGTTTGTTTGACGACCGAGTTTAATAGGTATAGAGTTTGAAATGTCGCCATCCTTCATCAATTGGCAAAAGATGGAAAGTCTTGCATCAACCTTATTTTGGTGGTCACGTCACTTCTCTCCAACTTCATTGTTAGACATCACGTTGCACAACCGTATCTGTCACATGGCGAGCTTGCATCATCATCGTAGTTATATCTTTTAATTTAACACATAATATCAAATGTTTACATCTCTTCATTATACAACGTGAAAAAAAGAAAACAAATATCGACACATAAAAGAAAAGTAAATAACAATATTAAACCATTATAGATAAATTTTACCTTGTTGAAAACGATAATTCATAGTTCACTTATCTTTGTTAAAATCTTGAGGGAGAGAGAGAGTCAGATAAAGATCAGACCATGGCTGCCTCCTTGATAGCCAAGGCGGCAGACAAAGGCATGAAACAAAAGATGTCATTATTTATAAAAAGGTTTGACTACCTTGGATATGATCCTAGGTCCTTCACAGTCTTAAACAACCTGCCACCCTTTCCGCTAAATAGTTGTAGAATCGTTACAAGAATCACGTTTGACAAAGATTTAAAAAGTAACACGACAGCTAATTCATTTAAACGACGTAAAGTACACTATGAGCCACATGTGAATCGACGGCGTGCGTTCACATTACGACGACATGCATGAACGCGAAACGCATGCATGAACATAAATCTCGACCATATAAGTTACTTTTGATCGGACGGCCATCGTTGTAGCCGCCAACCCGGAATGGACATTTTGTCGGCTTTCGGAGAAGACTTCATGAGATGCGACGAGTCACTATACCATTGGACACCGGAGAAGACGGGAGCAGGAACCATTGCTCCCGATCTGTCAAGCGTCGCTTGGAAGGCTATGTTGTACTATGGTCGTACAAGAAGTACATCAACCGTTGTACCTTCCTGTACCGTACAGTCATCTAATTGGCCCAAGGTCTAGTAGTAGGTATGTGTGAGTAGGCGTTATATGAATTAGTCAATTTTAAGCCACCTCTCTCTTAGCGAGCTTTTGTATATAAATGTCATATTTGACCATAAATAACTTACTGTTTAGTTGAGCAAAATCATAGATTATTATTGCGTCTGACTTAGGGGAGTCGGACCCTCACAGAGGTGATGGTGGTCACAATATTTGTGCCTAAGTGGCACTTATTCAGTGGAAAAGTATAAGGGGCAAATATTATCCTATAGGTTTTACATAGACTGCATATTATGTGGGCCAATGGAGGCCACATAGTTTATACCTTAAGAACAATAAATGAACACTTGTTGTTGTATTTGAACATGTTTTGATGGCGACTAATTATGAACATTTGTCTTTGATGTAATTTCACGGATCATGTAGGACCATCAGAATTGAAACATAGGTCATTGATACAATGTTTTAAAATGTATTGTTTTCTTTTCATTATTTTTGTATTTTCAATGTTTCATTCGTTTTTCATCTTTACTCACGATTTTCTTCTTAAATAGGCATGTGTTTATCTCTAGCCTATCTTACATTACATGGACAAAATATTAGTTTCTCCATTTGAACAATTATGTTGCCTATAGCAACAACTGTTTATTGTTTAGTTTGGGTACTCAAATGCCACGGTTTCCTTTATTGTGGCGTCTCAAAGAAAGTGGTACCTTATCCTTACATATTTTGAGTAAGGACTGTTTACAAGGCTTTTTATTAGTACCAAATAACATTTGGCACATGTGTAAACAAAGTTTTTACTCACTTTTAACTCAACGTGACAATTTTCAAATATGTTGCAACAGTGATTTTTTTTTTGCTAACCGTTGCAATTGCAACGACATACTTTGACCCCAACATTGATATTTTTACTGTTTTTTTTTAACTTATTATTCCACCTGACACTTCAAGATCGAAGATTACTAAATAATCGGGCGTAGATATTATTAGTCCAACATCTCATCCTCGAGTTGTATCAGTTGGGACATGCAATAAAATATTATGTTTTATTTATTTATTCTGATACATTAAACACAAAACGTAATAGAGCATTATTCTAATCAAATTCCAATGTTGGTTTTGAAGATGTTAAAAAACTTGAAACTCTAACCATTTCCAGTACCTTAGGGATACATAGGCTTGTGTAATTTATTTCATAACCTATGGTTTAGTATGTTTTGTCTTTTAATAACGAGTGCTCACTTTTTAAAAGGTTTGGTATTTTTTCTAATACTTAAAAAACGATTGAAATGCCTTTAACGTCTTGCATCATGAATATGCTCATAAAGATTTGATGTTCTTTTTTGTCTCAAAAGTAATTGAAATGCCTTTAACGTGTCGCATCATAAATAACTTCAACAATTTTACGATGATTTTTTCGTTAACCCATTTGAAGGTTTACATGTTTTCGATTTCATTACTCATAATTTTATAACATTTTTTTTGTTATAAATCTTCCATCTCGAAATTGCATTAGAGGGTCGTCGTCGTTTCGTCAATTTTCATTTTTATATCTTGAGGGAAAAATTGGTCGCCGCTTTAGATCACAACGAGAATATTTATATTATTTAAGCTTTATGTTGATTATAGTCTCTATTCTTTTTTGGACCGTTTTATTTCCCAAATCTCGTTAATGTTGATGATATACAACATGTCGATCTAAGTAGGTATTTTGTTTGCAAAGAGTTAATGTCGGTTCCTAAAAACTTTTGGATTTTATTTGGAATGGTAGTACGTTAGTGCGGCTATATGTATGTATGTATATATTATACATATATTTGTCTCAATACTTTTTAAATCAAGAAGTTGTTTTAACATTTATGTCTCGACTCTTGAAATTTATGGTAGTTATTATGGCAAAAATTGCGTTGACTTTGTTGCGATTTACTACTTGAGCTTAAATTTCTTCGCATAATTTTTTCCCAAACAATATTGTTTTGTACATTTTTATGATGTTGCTAAATATTTTTTATTATATCCAAATCTATTATGTACACAAGGGTTTTATTTCTAAAGGTATATGTCTAGTTCCATTTTTCAAAAGATTGTTTGGTTTATCATTCAAGTCCTATTTTCATTTTTCACCGTGTCCACATGACCATGACCTCTTCACTTTAGTCAAATTATTTCTTTAACCATTCATGCAAATGTTTGATTTCTATTTTGGATTGTTAAATCTGTGAATCCACTCTCTAAATGTGATTGTTTTACTGTTATGCCTTCAAAGTCTTTTTTTTTATCTTTTTGATTGTGGTATGTTTTTGTTCACCTCTTTTTTTTCGCTCTA
>JBBHKE010000188.1:97326-143400 GCA_037447655.1 Zygnema cylindricum | reverse complement strand
GAGGGAGGGAGTGGAGGAAGAGAGAGATGCCATGTGACGATCCGTAACCGATGTACCTTGGGAAATCCTCTTTATTCATAAATGATTGAAACCCTACAACTTTAACCCGAGAGAAGGGAGGAGGGAGGAGGGAGGGCGAGGGAGGGGGGGGTGAGACGAGGGAGGGAGAGGGAGTGAGAGAAAGGGAGGAGAGGGCAATAGGGAGGGGGAGGGGAAGAGCGGGAGAGGGAGAGGGTGACCAGCTCTCCCGTCTTCTCCCTCCCTCCTCCCTCCCTCCCTATTCCCTCCATTCCCCCCTCTATTCCCCCCTCCTTCCCTCCCTCCCTCACTCCCTCCCTCTCACTCCCCTACCTTCTTCTCTCCCTTCACTGTTCCCTCCTCTCTCCCCCCCTTCACTTCCTCCCTCTCTCCCTCCCTCCCTCCCTCCCTTCCAACCCTAAAACAAATCCGTTGTAGTGTATCGGTATCACATCGGCAAATTGATTTTTTCGGCTGTTTATCGATTTTTTGTCGTGTTTCATCGCATCGTCACATCGGTATTGTCACAAATTTTAATAATTTATCGGTTATAATCGTTTTTTTTTGTATGATCAACTAAAAATTTGCATTGGCAAATCAGTTATCGGTTTATCGAATTCAATACTCATTACTATTTACGGTCAACTGAATTACTGTCAACGGAATTACGGTAAACAGAATTACGATAAACGGAACTACGATCAAGAAGATTACGGAAACGAAGTGACGGTGTATTTTTTTATCCTTTTCTTGGATTGGAGGGAAACAGGCAGATGAGGACAAAAGTCGCTTGGAAGCGTTGATTGGAGAGTGGGAGGGAGAGGGAGTGATCCAACGGTCGGGATTGTACGGTGCAACATCTGTCACACAACCGTCTCGAGTCGTCTATCGGAGAGAAGACGACGGAAGTCTGGTACAGGTGAGTTTTTCTTTTTTTTTGTCATTTTTTTTCTTTTTCTTCTTTGTAGGGTTTTGTAGGGTGGAGGGAGGCGCAGGGGAAAGGTGAGGGTTTGGGTTTTTGTGGGTGTTAAAATTCTTCAAAAAAATTGTTCGCCCTCCCTCCCTCCCTTCCTCCCTCCCTTCCACGCCCTCCCTTCCCCTTTCTCCTTCCCCCTCCCACCTCGCCCTCCTCTCTCCCCTCCCTCCCTCTCCTTCCCTCTCTCCCTCTCCCTCTCTCCTTCTCCCTCCCTCCCTCTTTAGGAAATCGGCGTGACCATCGGAGGCTCGATGAGAAATATGGTTTCCAGAGCTCAAGTTAATGGTTCTTTGTTACTTTTTAAAGGGCTTCAAACTACTCTCCTTCCTGGAGGCGTTTCTATGACGTGTCCCTCCGTTGTTGCTAGAGGACAAGCTTTTTATATCGAATGTGGGTGGATCCAATCTCCGGGAAAAAGAAAACGAATTTTGAGAACTTTTGATACCGACGGAATGGTTGTTTCGACGGCGTTGTATACGGAGACAAAGAGGTAGAGACGGGAGAGAGAGGGAGGGAGGGAGGGAGGGAGAGAAGGAGAGGTGCAGGAGAGGAGGGAGGAAGGGAGCAAGGGAGGGGAGAAAATTGAGAAATTTCCGATTAAGACAGGATGGTCGTTTCGACGGCATTGTATAAGAAACAACGAGGTAGAGAGAGAGAGGAGGGAGAGAGTTGATACAGGGGAGAACGAGAGGGAGGGAGTGGGAGGGAGAGGAAAAGGGGAGAGAGAATTTACAAACTTTCCATAGAGATAAATGGTGGTTTCGACGACATTTGTCCGAAATTGCGGTGGAGAGAGGGGGAGAGAATTAGAGAAAAATAAAAGCAAGATGACAAGAAGGAAAGGGAAGGATAGTGGAAAGAGAGTGAGAGGGAGAGAAAGAGAGAGAAACAGAAAGGGTAGAAGTGGAGGCAACAACGCATGAATAGAAGAGTAACGAGAAAGTAATAGCAGAAAGGGAAAAAACTTGGAAAATGGAAAGTTGAAAAATCTAAGCAAAAGGGGAAAAGGAAGAAATTTGAGGTTAAGTTTAGGATCTATGTTTAGGTTTTCGCTGCTCTGGTTCTGGTTTAAGTAGTCTATTTTTATTTTTTTATTATTATTATTTTTGCAACAGTTTTTAGATGAGGTTGAAACTTGATAAATTTGTATTAAACTTTTCTGGAATAGTGAGAAGTTTATTTTATTGATTGTTTTTTAGTCTCGGTGTTTTTTAAATTCCACTTTGACTTTGCTGATTCTCAATGTTTGTTTTGGTGTAAAATAACTAACCATTTTTATTATTAATGTTTGAGTGGTTTTTTTTTCTTTTTTTAAGTTTGTTAAAAGTATTGTTTAAACCTTTCTGCTGGACAAAATTTGTTCTAACTTTTTTTTTGCTGTACCTGAGATTTATCTTGACTTTTATGTATAATTACAGTTACAGTCTTTATACTTCTGGTTTTTTTTTTGCTAGTGTTTTTTTTACATGTACAAACTTGTAAAAATCGAATTCTACAAACTTTGTAGATTACACAAAGTTTCCAGGTTTTATTCTTTCGTCAGGATTCTGTAGATTTGACAAATAAGATCCATATCTTCTTCAGTTTCCGAACATAAAAACCATTTCCAAAAATCATATTTTTTGTATCCAGGAGAATGCTGTGAACATGTTAAAACCTCCTCAAGGGAATTTGCTATGGTTTACGTTTTACGTATCCTACTGTTATGTATCAACTGGAATAGCAGTCGGTCTTTTAGGGTTTAGGTGACGTCGCAATATTGATTGGCTAGAAATGCGATACGTATTGACTTCGCAGTTCTGTTTTAAAATTCGTTTTCGAGCGTTCATTTTTAGAGTACAGATTTAGGTTGGGTTTTAAGCATAGATGTCTCATGCGCATAAAACGCACGCATGAAACGCCCAAAAAATAACGAATATGCGCATGAAACAAAATTCAAAACTTTATAAAATGCGTTGACCGACTTTGACTATATAATAAAATATAAAATATAAAATCATCTAATAAAAAATACTACTACAACTCAATCAGATTTATTTTTGTTTTACGTCATTACACTATTTATTATTTTATACAGACGTACATAATAAGTGTCAAGTAGCGGCGTCGACAGGGGAAATTCTGTGCGTCGCCAGGGAAAAGCGTACTCGGATTTGATTCCAAGTCATATAGACGAAAGAAAATCACAAAAACCTGTTTGCACATGTTCAATGTCGAATATGTGGGCACATACTATAGGTTTTGTATAATTAGCGTTAATTGCTCCAATTTCGATTTTTTTAAATATTTAAATAGTATAGTGTAAAAAATGAATCAGTTCATACGAAAAAACTGCTCATTATTTTCTACAGACGTAGAGAATAAGCGTCAGATAAAGGCGTCAACATAGGAAATTGAGTGCGTCTCCACGAAAAAGCGCACTCAGATTTGAATCCCAGTCATGAAGACGAGGGAGAATCGCGAGAACCTGTTCTCACATGTTCAAGCGTCGAACATGTGAACATAGACTATTGCGGCTACATCCAAATTAGTCTTAAGTGTGTATAAATTAGCGTTAGTTTTTGACTTTTTGTTGGCCTCACAAACCCTAAAAAATGAGCTGGCGTAAAGACTGGGCTCTGCAAAAAGTAAAAAAGTTATGCCGTATGATGATTTCGTACGCAGGTACATAATACGCAAGTGAAGATTTGAAGTTAAGTTTGTCGGTGCTAAAAATCTGAAAGATATTCAATATCGGATCGTAGCTTGCGTGGCGCCAATCAATTTAGATAACGTGGTTTAAGACTCTTCGTGATGGAACATCGACTCGGGGTGAAGTTCCATTGCACGAAAAGTGGGGTTCGTTACTGGACGCCGTACGTTTTCGTACAGCGCCGTACAAAGCTGTACTATAATTATTTTTTTGTCGGACAAAACATCGTTATTGGAAAGCTGTCGGGAAGCTCCAATGATGTGGGCGTAATTTCTGACCGTTGGATGTTTCACTTTTTGAGATCCGCGAAGCAATCGAGCACATCATCCAGTGGGCCCCAACTCTCGTCGCGAGGAGAGTTGGGGCCCACTAGATGATTGCCATTCATTACCATTGGGACACGTGAAAAGGAAAAAAATATCTACGTTGTACAAGCGATCACATACGTGCACGTCGTACATGCCGTACATGCCATGTGCCTCCTGCCACGTTGAATGCAGGTTAGGTGAAAATATCCTCGCACCCTCGCACGCTATGTTTGACATCCACCGACATTCAAAGTTTGTCGCGACCTTCAAAGTTTGTCGCGTCTTTTTGCCATTCTGTTTCAAAACTTTGATTTCCATTTTCAAAATCAAAATCTAGGCGAAAGCTTTATGTACGAATCATTAACTACCTCAGGTGGTACAAAAAATTCTTACAGATATTCCGTTTGTAGATTTTTCTCAAGATTTTTAGAATCTGGACTCTAACCTACGCGGCGCCAATCGTAATTGAGGAAGCTTTTTTACAGGCCGACACAATGGAGCGGACGTCCAGTAAACGGTGACAGTAGACTTGTCCGTACATTCCGTTGGTAGATTTTTCTCAAGATTTTTAGAATCTGGACTCTAACCTACGTGGCGCCAATCATAATTGAGGAAGCTTTTTACTGGCCCAACACAATGGAGCGGACGTCCAGTAAACGCTGACAAAAGACTTGTCCGTACATTTACTGGGAATGCCTAATGGAACTTCACCCTCAAGGCAACCTTCCATCAGGCGTTCCCAATAATCGTACGGTCACGTTTACTAGCGGGCGTTCCCAGTAATCGTACGGTCACATTTACTGGCAGTAATATTTGTAACATCGTTCCATCAGGTCGTGCTAGTGAAGCAAAAATAGCTTACATGTTAGATTGCAATTGATACCACGTAGTATCCTGTTGAGCCACCCGGGATTAATGAAAGATTTTAAAAGTACAAAATCTCAACTGCCTATCTGTACGGGCAAACTTAGATTAAAATATCTAGTAGCGTCACGCTAATGCTCAATTTGTACATCCTTGTATTTGTCGTTATATCAACGGTCACGAAAACCGTTGCAAAACGAAAATTCGTACAAATGTCCATGAATGTACCATTTGTACGTTCATGTATAATCGCTGTACCAACGGAGGCGTGACAGGATGTCCTACAACCAAGATTTTGTCCTCGAACAAGGTGGCTTTGATGTCAAAAGGTAGACGCCATTTACCACATGTAAGTTTATAGTTTAACGTCCGTCGTGGATCGACTTTGACTTTTACAAGTGGAACAATACACGCGTCCAGTAAGCGCAAAGTGTCCTCCTAAGGACAGTCAGAGGAGACTCTCCAGGTACTGGATAGAAGGGGCGTTTGCGTCGAAATTTCAAAATAGGACGGTGGAAGTTTTCGCCAAAAAGTCTGGAGAATCTTAACGAATTTATGGTAAACATCTTTTGTAAAAAAAAAAAAAAAACAGTACGGCTTAGTACGGAAAGGTACTTTCCCCAGTAAACAACCCCACTTTTCGCCTAATTGAAGGTTACCCTCAATCGACCTGGTCTTTAGAGTTGGCCTTACGATTACATAAACGTCTAATGGAACTTCACCCTTAAAACATCTTTTCTCCTTACACACACGGTTGCGATTAAAAGTTAGGATTCTCAGTTTCCGATTGGCGGTCTCAAATAAAAAATCGAACAAGTGTGTACGGAGAAAAGATGTTTTAAGTGGCGTAAAAATTATTAACCCTAATAGCGATACACGGTGTACTGTCCTATTTTATTTTGGTCTTCATCCTCGAAACAATTGCGCCATCCGCCTTTGTAATGGTGGACCCAACTCACGGAGGTGAGTTCATCATGACAGAACCCGTAAAATCGCTACATCTTGAGGATATTCTCGTGCAACGATGAACTACTAAGGGTAACCTTCCATTACGCGAAAAGTGGGGTTGTTTACTGGAGAAAATACCCTTCCGTACTAGGACGTACTGTTTTTTTTTTTTTTTTTACAAAAGATGTTTACTAAAAATTCGTTAAGATTCTCCAAACTTTTTGGCGAAAACTCCCACCGTCCGATTTTGAATTCTCGACGCAAACGCCCCTTCTATCCAGTACCTGGCGAGTCTCCTCCGACTGTCCTCAAGAGGACACTTAACGCTTACTGGACGCGTGTATTGGTCCACTTGTAAAATCGGAGTCGATCCACGACAGACGTGAAGCTATAAACTTACATGTGGCAAATGGCGTGTACCGTTTGACATCATAGCCAGCCTGTTCGACGACAAAATAATGGTTGTAGGACATCCTGTCACGCCTCCTTCATAAATGTGCACAATCAAGTTGGTACAACAATTATGCATTCAAGTACAAAATGGTACATTCTTCGACATTTGTACAAACTCTAATTTTGCAACGGTTTTCGTGGCCGTTGGTATGACGACAACCCTAAGATTATTCAGATTGTACATTAGCGTGACGCTACTAAAATATTTTAATCGGCGTCTATCCGTACACATACGCAGTTACGATTTTGTTCTTTTTGAAATGATGGTTATTCCCGGGCGGCTCAACAAGATCCTACGTGGTACCAATCGCAATCTAACAAGTCAGCAATTTTAGCTTCACTAGCACGACATGATGGAAGGGTGTTACAAATTTAATGCCGATAAGCGTGACGGGTTATTGAGCCGATGGAAGGTACCTAAAGAAATTTGCTATTAGTTCGCCCAAAGTCAGCGTGCCTTGAGGCGAGGTGACAGTAAATCTTTCAGAAGTAAAATTTGCCTCTTGCCGGAAGAAGTATGGTTTTTTGCGTTCCATTCAAAAGTACAGCATGCGTTCCTTCTTCATGGTTTCGGGCACTATTTTTTTTCGCTTTTGTTTTGAAATACAAGTTCCAATTACGAAGTACACGTACATACCCTACGTAAATACAAATTTTGAAGCAAATGGTTTGTTTCAAAAATCTTTGACGATTTTAGAGATTGGATCCTCAACTTGCGTGGGACCACTCGATTCGAAACACGTATATAAAAACATACTTACATACGCTACGCCATGTAATCGAAGCCTTTGTATTACATAAATATTGATGTCCGTACAGTTACAGAGACCTCCCCATGTAACCACACCCTAATTGAATGAAAATCAATGAAAAAATTACAGTATCTTCGAATATTCGTTTGTATTTTTTTAATATGAAATTAATCGTTAGGGCACTTTCCCATGTGATAAATTTAGGGTTTTTTTTTGTCGTTATCCTCTAAAACTTAGCCCTCAACAAAAAATCCACAGCCGTACCAAAAAATTGAAGTTACCACGTTACAATTTGGGTCACTTTGAAACTTTGAATATATTGTAGTTTGTCATCTAGCTCGTTTTGACCCACTTTCGCGTCCCTCAGGCTCATCTTCAAACTTATATTCAATCACCTCGCGAGGTGATTTTAACTTGTATTCCATAGTGTGACCGAATCGACAGATGTTGTTGAACGCGTCGAAGGTTTTTGACAATTTTTGTGCGCAGTGCCAAAAGAAAATACCCGTTCCACGTTTCAAACCTGTGTAAGACTTTTTTCCGTGCGCTTTTTTTCGTACAATGGCCGTGGAGGGGTCTCGACCAACGGACGCCATTTCGCAAAAGCGAAGTCTTTGAAAACCCCTCTCTCTCTCCCTCTTCCACTACCGCGTCTATCTCACAATTCTTGCAATGAAAAAACGTCAATAATGGTATCAAATGAAATATCTCTAAAAACAATTTCTTCTTACCATCTTTGGGCGTATTTTGATGGCAAGAAGAGTGAGAAATGAGTAAAAAACAATCGGGAAACCTTGGCTGAAAGTTTTAGAATTTGTGACGTCGACGCTATATTTATTGAGCGTGACATCAAAATGTCACAAACCCTAAACATCTACAATGTCACAATTAACTAGACGTCTACAACCGTCGCTGTTGTGTAAACGTCATCAATTGTCGCGAGTTTTGTAGTCGTCTACGACCGTCACAAATTCTACCCACGTCTATATCCTTCACAATCTAAAGTAACGATTTCATTTCTGTACATCGGAATGCTTTGAAAGTAGTGCGGAAAATATTCGCTAAAAAACAAAATAGCCTAAGTTTCGGTTATATGGGAAAGTGCCCTTATACGACAAAGCAAAACTGCACAATCGCTATTTGAGTAAAGAATGAAATAGTGTGGGATTTATACTCACGTTATCAATTCCAATTCAATATTGAATGACGTGGCACGTTTTCAACCGTTTTAATATCCGCGTTAAAGGACAACTAGGGATGTTAATATTTTTTTAGAATCAAAGGCCAAAATGTAGGGGCGCTAATATAGTATTAAATAAATATATGGTGTTGTACCGAATAAGTGTCATTAACCCTAATAGTGATGACAGAATACACTTCATAGATTCTTCAATGCAAACAAATTTGTACGATAAAACGTATATGTCACTCCATTGGTTCATTCATAATTGTTGTCGGCCAGTACGTCCGAATCACAATAAACATCGAAACATTCATAAACAACAACGCACAAAGGACAAAGTACAATAACGCAGCAAAAGTATGACACGTGTGCAACACTACGTATGAATAGTGTCCATACATAAATGGTCGTACGTGATAGCCGTAGTTCCCAATCTACCATTCTTAGTGGACATGCGTCACGAAGTTTGACAAAAACAACCATAAGTGAAAATCCCAATAAGAGTTCATCAGCCGGTCCACAAAATCATATACTCCAATCCTAACGAGTGCCAACAACATACAATACTGATACAAATACCACAACTTCGAAAAACATACATAATTATAAGTGTCGCACGTGTTATAATACGAGTTACAGCCAGTTGTTTGGCAAAGGCTTGCCCAACCAAAAACACGAAATAATGTATTGTTGTCTATCAACAAGAATTTATCCCGATAACACCGATACCGATAGCTATCGGATATCGAACAGTTAGCGATCGCGATGTATCGCTCCGAGACCAACAAATTCATTATCGCCGATAAGTTTTTAAAAATATAGTACGCTATATCATACTACTTTATAATATACTATATTATATTTTTCACTGTACATAGCATGGCATGCCCCGTGTAGCAATCTATTTCGTACTACGTGTAATGGAATAACGACTGTTCAGTACGGCGGAATAAACCGTACAATTGTACGGTAACTGTACAGCTATCGCCGATTGTTATCGGCATCGGTGTTATCGCGATAAAAAACCGATAATCGAATATCGGATTTTTATCGACGATAACGCCAGTTTCAATGTATCGTGCCAATTTATCGATTATTGATATCGACAAAACCTTGCATATACACAACACGAAAAATGTGGAGTGAAAAAATGAAGAATCATTATCACGAAACTTGCAATGGAAAAACCATTCGGGTACAAATGAGTAAGACACGACTTGACATTTAATGTAGAGGAAATGACAAAAGTAGTCTCTTATAGTTAAAATGTATAACAACTTTGGTCGACTCAAGTTCAAATCTTATAAATTTCGTTGGCTAAAAGTTTGAATTTTAGTTCGATTGAAATTCATTAGTGATCGACTTCTGCTTTCGCCAGGGTGGCTTTTAGGTAAGACAAAAGAGAGTTTTTTTTTACATAGTTGTTCAAACCACATTTTATGCATGATTCAAAAGCGCGAATTATACGTAGAAATAGGAAAGAACGATTTGAAAAATTCGTTAATGATTTTGTATCCGTACTATTCCGTAAATGTAAAAAAAATGTATTTTACATGTAACGCAGTTTGTACATTTTCCGTTAAATGAGCGCTAAGCAATTATTTGTATTTAAATAGTTATCACACTCCATTTGTGTACCGAGCAACTCAACCCTGTTACTATTTTATTTCATTTTGCGGCCAATACAATATGGGTCTTAAGGTAGTATTGTAAAATTTACGTACAATAGGCATATTGTATGGGTGTACTGTCACCTACTTTTGAACTAGTTGAAATGGTTCAATTTATTCTCATGTTGATGTCGTTTATGTGGCAAACTCAGCCAAAATGATTGCATATCCATGGAACGAGATCAGTTAAAATGAATTCAATCTGAGCTGTCCACGTGCTTTAATCCAACGATCATATGCTCGACGTTAGAATATCAAACCTATAAAACTGCAACGTCGAAAGTTAAACAGTACGCTCATCTAGTTATTTGTACTGTACGTTTTTACTCTTCATTCAATGTGAGACTCCCGTAAGTCAACTGTTAATTTCAAATCGCGGTTTTCCATGACGGTAACACATTGAAACCAGAAATTCGTTTATTTCATAAGTGCGCATTCCGTATATTTTATTTTACGTACGAAGTCGTACTCAATTTTAGAGTTCTGTACGTTTTGTTCGCTGTTCCCATTATGCATTAGCTGTAACCGGCGGTTCTGGTACGACACGTGGCAGTTCATACCGTACGATTATGTTCAGGCTTCCAGAAACGACAAAATTATCCGCAGACCGTTATGTCATGATAGCTACGCGTGACAAGCAGTTTCTGCTCTCGGTTACATACTTATATCAAGATGACGTACAAGGAAGCTTCTGCGTAGGCTGCTTTCTTATTTAATGACGTAAATAATGACGTAATTATAGCTTCCTGGAAGTTGCACAAATCAGATAATGCCAGATAATTTTGTTAAATTGCATCATCAAATTTGTTTTGGGCGGCGTCTGAAGTACGACTCGACAAGATCTGCTCGTTTTTTTGTTTACGGGATTGCGACGATTAGGAACCGTCGATTTCAGATTTTATAAAAATCGGCGGTCCGTTGAGTAGGATACTACGAATATCAAATCGGCTTTAATTTTTGCCGCCGGTTTTGGCGCATAAAACAAAACTGCGAAAAAAAATTCCGTTTGTTTTCAGACATTGGTTCTCCAGTAGTGAAACTTTTACATTATGAGAGATTGGTCACGATCATCCTGTGCTTTTTTACTTTTATTTGTCTTTTTCTCCCTTTTTCTAATGTTTATGAGTATTGATTTATAAAGTTCATTTGAGCATAATAAAAGGCGTATTTCAATTGGAAACATATTTGAATTTGTTCCTCTGTTGTTTATATACCTCCTTCGGAAGCGTCCAAAGAACCTCTTAACTTATTAGGCAAACCCTAAACAAGAAGAAACAGAGAAACGGAAAACGGCGGATGCAAACTCAATACAATAAATAAACATAACTCCAAAAAAACGAACACACATACATAGGAAAACTAAAATGGTGTAGATAAAAAGAGTAACAAGCATAATACAAAACAACAAAACAAATCACACCATAGTTCAAAAGTAGGCGTTTTTATGGTAGGCCTTTGGTCGGCGCCTTTATCATAAGTTGTGTTATGGGCTTTTCATGTGATTTTCTTAGATCGCTACTTTGATCAGCGACCGTCCGATCGTCCGAATCTGACGGTGTAAATAAAAATTCTTGGTCCGAATGTTTTAATTGGTCCAATATTTGGTCCGAATAGGTCCTAATACAATATGGGTCTTAAGGCATATTGTATGGGCCTACTTTCACCTACTTTTGAACTATGAATCACACCAACAAATCAAACTACCAAAACAACACCGTAACTTAATCTACCTAAACAACCGTCGACAAAACTAAAACCCTAAAAGCAGGCTTGTGCCAATCAAAACATGGTACGTAGGTTGGCTGTTTAATTGGCTAACTGTGTGCCTAATCTATAGAAAATGATCCACATTTTTCTGGAATCACTACTTACCAAGACAAGTAACATCTCACTTCAACAGACAAATTCATATAATTCGTTAATACATTGTTTACTAGAACTACCCATGCACAACAACATCAACCCATGACACACAACCAGGAATTTCATGCACTCTAAGGTTGTCTACCATTGTGCTTTTATAATTCCGTCGTGTTGTTTTAAGGTTATACGATGTATTTGGGTTTATTGCTATTTGTGTCAACTATAGTGTTCTTTAACAGTTTTTCGGAAGTCTCTGGGAACAAATTCATCAGACTGATACAGAAAATATCGCCTTTATCGTCTGAAAACTCATTCATAAATTGCACTCAACATTACAAAAACATGAAATGTTTCTCTCTCCGAAACATAGACGAAAAGAAGCATAAAAAATAGAAATGGGTGTAAACAGACTGGAATTTCAACACGTCTTCAATTCAATTGAAACGAGGAGGCATAAAACAAACATAAAAGTACATTTGTTTTCATGTTGGCCTTATCCCTTTAACCTCTACATGCACTGGCACCGTATCCACACTAATAATAGATTATCATAACTGTCTCCAGTTATGTTTCGTTGCCATCTAACTTCCAAAACACCAAAACTTGCACGGACTCCTATCTTACATTTGTTTGCTTGATAGTGACAAATGCATTTCTCCCTCGTTTCCCCTCATAGAAACTCCCAAAAAAAGTCCAAAAAATAACAGCTTTACTGCCCTACAAGCCAACAAAAACTCAAAAAAATGCAAACATGCCAATTTCCAACTATCTGTACATCTTTGCCGCCCCAATTCGAGCCTCTAGTCTGTGCCTCTACACCCTTTAACGGAAAAATAAAACATATCTCGTGTTCTATGTCAGTACAACGGACGCCATGCTGATGTGGCCATCACAGGACGCCCTTTCCAAATAAGTTGAAGACCTCCCAGATGTTCTCGAACTCCAAATCCTTCCGGATACCTTTTCAAAGATTTCTCGATCGACGGAATAATTCTTGCACTAAAACTCACCGAGCCAAACCCGGCTTTAGTGAGACGAAGTTGCCACTTTTCCATTCTTTCCGATCGGACGACTCGTTGTAAGCCTTCGCAAGCAACCACATTAATTATGTCGCGTCCAAAATATTCGGTTTCAAACCTCTGTCTGTAGGGACACTGAGAAGAAGGGAACGCACTTTCCTGAGCCTCGAACAGCACGTGAAAGAAATCCAACGACTCCCGAAATCGTTCAAGAAAAAAAGGTCCGTTAAAATCCACATCCATGTCCACAAAGGTGAAAATACGGGGACCCAATTGTCGCACAAACTGCAAAAAAATAATAGAAAAACTATCTTTGTCAGGTTGGCAGATACCTGACAAAGCTTTTAGCTGAAAACAAGACCAAGGTAAATCTAGGAGATACTCCAGAATCAGGTTGAAACCTTAAGTAACCCTCTGAGAACTTCACTAAAGAAAGCATCCTCCAAAGCAATACCAATTATAGCAAATGATTCTAAGGTAAGAAACTCCATCCACACAAGGGCAAAAAGATAAAGAATATAATACCTGGAGAACCATATCTCGCGGGCTCGACCGAACAACCGTCTGATCCCATAAATATTGTAATCTCAAAGTTGAAGTCACTGCCATCACTTCCCCTGGTGCTTGACGAATCATAAACGGTCTCAAATTCTCCAACCGAGACTCGACCACATGAAATTCAAAAGGCATATCCAACTCAGTTGCTAATTGGCTAAGTTCCCGCCCCATGACTGCCGGAGAAGACCTCATAACGCCCTTCATTGGATTTCCAACCCATGGGGCATCAATACCTGTAATACGGAGATGAGGGGGACCACCAGGTTGAGCAGCTAATTGTCGCATTAAAATTTTCCAATTTCCACATTGCCAAATTCCCAAATCCACCAAATGAACTTTACTCTGTCCTGCTATCACTTCCCACATGGCGGCATTTGAAGCTTCGAAAAAGAATTGGAGATAAGGGAGTCGCATCCCGCAAGCTTCTGCAGCGACTGCAAATTCCTGAAAAATACCAGCACCCCAAAACAAGACAGATCAGAAACACATCCTACAAAAGGATACTAAGAAACAAATGCCGGAAACACTAAAACATTTGGAGCGATGCGTCTATTTCAACTAAACATCACTGACGTGGAGCTTTAATCTGCAAACACCGTGACATAATTTTACTACTAAACATCGTTCCCATCTTTTTCTTTCATCCCTTACTTTTTTTTCTGTTAATAGTGGAGAATTGTATCTGACAGCTCCTGTCCCTCCTGCTCTAGTCGCCAGAGCTGTCATAAAATGAAAGGCCACTCTCTGCATCACATCTCCTGTAGGTCGAGCTTCTTCTTTCAAAATTCCAGTTAAGAAGCGAGCCCTCGCCTGTCCCCATAAAGCAAAAAATCAGATCAACTGCCGAAAAAGCAAAACCTTAAGCTAAGTTTTAATGCGCCCTTTTCCTTCTGAACTCAAAGCCAAAGATAAGTTGAAACATAAGTCAAAGTCATTCTTCATTACCTATTTGGCCGCAGCAGAGCTAAAGGTAATTAACACATAAATGAAGGATAATGACAAACAATTGATCTACCTGGGTGACATACAAAAATAATGTTTACATTTGAACGCTTATCATCTTCATTGATCCATTCAAGATAGACAGCCAATCCACTTTCAAGGATGTATTGGACAGGGTTTGTTTGTCCCTTAAATCCCCAAATCTCAACATGATATTTTCACTATCCCTACTAAAAAATGATTCAAAAAACTACCTGATCGTCTGTGGCAACTGCTTCTGCCAAAGCAATCAGCTGTTGTTTTAGTGTTGCATTGGGTACTTGTATCCTCCCTGCTTGAGACGGTGCTAATATTCTTTTGGATAGCACAAGATCTGATAAGGGATCTGGAGAATGCGCGACTCTCTTAACAGCCGCCTCTTCAACAGCCAAAAGTTTCCTCGGTCGACCACTCCGTCCATGTTTTCTTACTCCCAAAGGCCCCTTCAACTGTGAAACATGCGATGAAGATTTTGCTTCTAGCGCATTTTCATGATGCGGCGTCTTTGCCATATTATTAACTTTGCTAGTTGCAGCTGGTTTTGAAGCCGTCCTTGTAGCTCTTGATTTTTCCGAGGGTGGCCTCACTGTAACTGCATTAATAGAACCGGCAATAACTGACAACCCAGAGCCCGAAGCAGCCTTTGTTACCTCATCTTTTGTTAAAGTCCCAACAATAGCCGCCAATCGGTCAGAAATATCGGCAGGTCTTGATGGCCTATTTGTCGAAACAATAACGGGTCTAAAATCCTTGTTAACAGATGGTTTAAGATTATCCAATGACATCCTTAGGACACTTTCCATGGAAGATTCTTCTGTACTGCTTTTATAGGGAGAGGACCACCGAGCTCCCTGTCCCGAGATTTCACGAACTTTCCAATCAAGGTTAGATACCTGGCAATCCCCACAACTGCAACTCTCAGGATGCCCCTCTTTCAAGTCCCTTTCCCAAGGAAATCTAGTTAAAACTTCTGATTGGTCGAGCGGTTGCGAGGGGGAATATCTTTGCACTTTTGCCAATTCCCAGTTATCCCTCCAATCACCTGCGGTTCCTTCACTTAAATTTTGATGGCCATTCTGGTCCAAAGAAGTCTCAATTCCATAGTCAAAATTCCTTTCTCCTTGATATTCAGACAGTGTCAAAAACCTGTGTGAAGGTATTGCGTCTGCCCTTGATTGAATTTCATAAGGTTTTGATTCAAATCTTGAAAGCCACTGTCCTCCTTCTGACAAACTGGTTGAACCTGACCTGCTAGTTGAACTAACTCTCGAGAACGATCCAGAAGGTGAAACGGACGCAGTTAGAGACGTGCAACTGTTATCTGACTTAAAACTGTTATCCGATTTGATACTGTTATCTGACTTAGAACTGCATTCCCTACTCTCTCTCGCAAGTCCGGTTTTTATCCAATCCGAAGCATTCGAAGAAGTTTTGACAAGCCTTGAAAAATTGGACTCGGACGATCCTGGAAACAACTTATCCACATTAAAACTGCTTTCCTCGTTCGTCCCTTCTTGACCTCTACCGTTGCTTATGTGCTCTTCTTCCTCCCCTAAATTGCTAAATACAGGGCTGATGTCAGGAACTGCATTTAAAAAATGATCCACCAAGTCTTTGTCTTCTTCTGAGAGACCAGGATTGGTTCCATTTAACTCCACAAATCCAGCCAGTTCTTCTTCTAAGGCAGGAAGGTCCATAAAATCATCTCCATGCACAGCAAAAGGAGGAGTAGGAGGGAGAAGTTCCGGAGGAAACCGCCATAAAGAATCTCCAGGAATTCCAACGGAGTCGAATTCTTGTGATTGGTGGAGAGAGGCTCCATGGCTCCATGCAGCACTTGCCCTGTACGGTTTAATAACACAATAATGAAAGAGAAAAGGAAAAGAGAAAAGGAAAATAAAGAAAAGCGAGGAAATATCAGCTGCAATAATGATGAGAACCCAGGAACAAGGCCAACAAGAGAGGTTGGTCTAGATGACGCAGAAATGAGTGAAGAGAAGAACAAAGAAAACAGAGAGAGGACGAGAGGAGGAGAGAAAGGAAAATCACACCACACACACACTCACACACGGGAAAAAAAAGACAAAACGGACAGAGTATAATGACAAGAAGAAAGAACCACAGCAACAACATCAACAAAACTAGCGCAAAGACAGCTGAATAAAAATGCATAAGAAATAATAAATATAATTTTAACAACGACGACAACAAAAACAATAACAATAATAACAATAACAATATTCACAATAAACATACGTAAACATAATAAAAATGCATGATCATAAGAGTAAATTTTGTTCACAAAAATTATTTTCTCTTATACCTGCAAGGCTTGATAAGAGGGCCAGCCATGGAAGAATGTCCAGGAATAGAAAGAGAAGAAGGCTCGGAGTCCAGCTGAGACAGAAAGCAATCAAACTCCAAACCCTCGGCTGTCAGCACACCACTGTCCATGGTTTTCCGTACAGATTTTAATATGTACGGCTCTGCTTACATAAATGGCTAGAAAAAACAAATATGCAAGTGTTTCCTGGCTTGCTAGGGACTGCAGCAGCATTGCAGGGATAATGAGAGAAATCAAAGTAATCAAAGTTGCAGTTTCAATAATTTTAAAGACTTGAATATCGGAGCCCTTGCTGGTGATGTAACGGCAACCGCATGTTATGTGCCACCGCCAAGTACTAATGTACTGCACCCAAGCATACGGTCCAACTCCGGCAGGATTTAACAGACGGCGCCGGCAAAAAGATCGCTGAGCCTGAATTCCAAATGTTAGGTCCGGCCGTATCCGAGGCTCTTGTTGGCGCTAAAATTCTGGTTCGATATCGATGTGGCTTTGGTATGGCACAGTGTCGCTATCGGATTGGAGAACTTTTGAAAGTGTAGAGCACGCAAAAGTGATTTGTCGTACAGGCGGTGGTTTGACGTACTTATTCGTACTTCCTGGCACTTGTGTCCACCAATGATCAGCCTTTTGAAAATTTGATCCAGTTGCGTCATTATAGAAGCCGGCAGAGCCAATAGTATTTTGTCGTTTTTTTTCATAGATAGTATATCTTAAACCGTATTGAATCCGATAAATCGCTGAATTCTTAGCGAAATACAGTAGTTTGTATCCGTTTTAATGGGAGAAAGTGATGAGCCGATAAAGCCGGACATAATAGTTTGATAGGTTGTGACATGTTTTATACAGGTTTATACCCGTTATCATGTCAAATACTACTAAGGGGGAAATTTGCATTCTAACATGTTTGAACGTGTTACGATGTCGGGACGGTAAACGTTAAAAAATTTCACGGCAGCAGTTATCGTTTTTCACTTTTTTGTCACGCTTTCCCAAAAGTTAACATATGCGACAGCGTTACATATTGACGTATGTTCCAATGAAAGTTCCCTTAAAGAGCTGCGAAATTGAGAAAAGAAACCAGGCTGGGTGGAACTGAAGACCTTGTAAAAGACGACAACGTAAAAACAGACAAAAATACAACAAGACCGTGGCCAAAAATCTCCGAGGGGATCGTACGGTACGTCCCAGATAATCCCGACAGGTTTGGCGTACTGTGTTTCGAAGGGACCGTCACAAAAAGTGCAGCACTTGACGCTGAGGACAAACCCGGACCGACAGTACCAACACCATGCGTACGGTAATGGTACATATCTGGGATCTCACATAGTTCCAAAATGCGGCTTCTCCACTAAGGTCTAAGGGCGACCCATCGTAGAAAAATGTTTTTTGTTGCCCACTCGTATGTCTGTCGTATTAGGTATGAAGTGTGTACGTGACAGTCTAGTTTGAGACGAAACCGGTCCAAACGGAACAGAACAGGTTTTAAGCCAGTTCAGTTTATGAAATTCGTTAACGGTTTGAAACCGTTTTGGTGAGGTACGAACGTTCCCATAAACTAATTGGAGGTTAGCAACACCCAAACCCAGTGTAGAACTGTAGACCAATGTATGGATGCACGGTAGTACGGTAAGTACAATAAGTAAGGGTACTTTCGCATGTGCTAAAGTTACAGTTATTTTTTGTCGTTTCCTCCATAACTTGAAAAAAACGAGAAAATACGCAGCCGTACCAAAAAAATATAAATTACCACCGTACAAGTTGCGTTACCTTGAAACTTTATACGTACAGTAGTTTGTCGTTTAGCGCGATGCAATTTGTCGTCTAGCGCATTTCAACCCACTTTCGCGTCCTTTCAACACATGTTCAAACTTTACATAAAATCAACTCGCGAGGTGATTTGAAATAAAACCCAACAAGGTGAGCAAATAGGCAGACGTTGTCGCAAGTGTCGAAAGTTTTTTACATTTTTTGTGCGTGGAGTACAAAAAAAAAAGCACTGCACGTTTCCAGCCTGTGTGTACTGTTTTCCGTGCGCTAATTTCCGTACAGGGATCGTCTCTCTCAAACACACGTGTCTTCACACAAACGGCGTAGGAAAAACACTGGGCACTTGTGGGCAAGTGGGAAAACGAAAAACGAAACTGCATTTTTGTGCGGCAGCAAAATATATTTTAGGGTTTCGACACGTCGACAATGTGGCGTACCGACATTACGAAGTCACAAACATTGTACACCCTGCGGAGAGACGCCTCAATTTAAAGTTGAGTGGAAGTTTCGCCTCCCACTTCATTCGTCACACTGTTTCGTACACGTCTACGTAAGTCACTTTTTTAAGTAACATTTTATATGCGTTTATATCCGAATGCTATGAAAGTTGAACGGAGAATCTTCGCTAAAAAACAAAGCTACGAGACTAAGTTTCGGTTAGATGGGAAAGTACCCTAAGCAAAGGTACCAAATAAAAAAAATGATGTTGTTTTAATGGTTTAACAATTTAACGATTTATGTTCAACCAATGGAACCCTTTGGTTTGATTCACAAAGTCGAACATTAGTAACAAACCAATCCGTAATGTTTTTGTCCACGGAAAATGAAATAGAAATAGACAAGGTTGAGAACTATGTACGTCGCATGTCGTATGTTGTAAACTTTACGCCCAAACGACTTAACAAAATATTTATTGTTGTGATGGTTATTCACTCTCACACTAAGCTAAAGAGTTTAAGGTTAGGCATACTCACTTTTTACATACCGTAATATGCATAATTAGAAAGAGCACTACTCGAGTAGGTGGCAGAGCCTACCACGCTCTTGATAAAAAAAAGCACGGTCTTACATCTTGTAAGAAAACCATTTGGACTTTGTGCGGCAAAATTAGATACCAAACGACCATTATTTACAACATGCCAATCTGATTTCGTGAAACATATGTACTGCCGACGACACCTGCGAATTGTTGCTGGCCCAACCACCTTCCACAAATCATGCATTTGCGGCAACCAAGTTGTTCAAAACACATGTTAATCTCTTTAGCAAGCCCTTAAACATACTAGGATATATTTTTCACATCCATTAGTGGGACGGTGCGAGGAGGGAAAGGTTGAGCGAGAAAGAAGGTATGAGGGCAGGGAGGGTGATGAGGAGGGAGGGAGAACGTAAGGGTGGGAAAGGGAGCGGGTCGGGGGTGTTCTCTCCTTCCCCCTCTCCCTCTCTCCCTCTTTTCCCTCCCCCCCTCTTTTCCTCCTTCTCGCCCTCCTTTTCTCCCCCACCCTTCCTTCCCTCCCTCCTCCACTCTCCCCCCTCCCTCTCCACCCCTCTCCCTCTCTATCTTCCTCCCTCTTACCATACCTCTCTCCTTCCCACTTCTCCCTCTCTTCCTCCTTCCTTCCCACTCTATTTGTTTCCGTTTTTGTGTATCATAATCGTATGGATTTAGATGATCGTCATATCAGAAAACATCGCCACATCGTTACATCGAGAAAAAAAGAAAAAACAGGGTTCTTCATATACTGCGGTGCACATAGGGTGTTAGTTTTACTTGGTGCGACACACATCACTACTATGTGTTTAGCTAGTCATCGAAACGTCGACGAGGTGGCCACCAAGAGTGCACTACCCATCTTTATTAGCATTAACAATTTATCATTGGTAGCGCAAAATTAGAACATATAATTAGCGCAAGCGGACGTGGCAAATTTTACTCCGCTCCCTTTAATAGCGTTATCGGCACTATTTTATGATTTTTGGCAAAAAAAAGCTGCGACCGAATAAACGGTGGACAGTGCACGTGTCCTCCAAAATAAACGTCGGAATTAACCCGTGATGCCCTACAACCAGAGGTCCGGACACTCCCCCATTTTTTTATCCCTTTTGTACCTCGACGGTTTTTCCATCGTATTTTCTGAAATATAGTTTTTCCGTCTTTCGGCTTGGTACGACGATTGACGGCCAGCCTGTCAAATTGCTACCAAAAGTCGACGCTACATATTCGCAATTCTGAACGCCTCAGGGTTCCCACGTGTTAAAACGGAGAGGGACTTTCCGCATTTCAAAACGTGTAAATCCTCCCACGTGTCGGAAATAAAGTGGTTCGCTGATATTTTATCTTCGTATATGACAATTCTCTCCACGTGTCGGCTATAAACGGATTGCTTACCTACAACTCTCGAATATGTCAATTCCTTCACGTGTCCGTGAAAAAGTGGTTACTTTTTTTTGATATCAAAACTATTTTCGATAAACCGCCGAAAAGCGTCCAAACATTCGGAAATTCTGTAAAATATCTTTGTCGCGTGCGAACCGTACAGATAAGTCTGCTCCTACATTCGATTCAAGATCCCGACCGATATTTTGAATCTCGTCAGCCAATCAACTAGCATGCCGCTACGGCGCTGCCGCCTCAAACACGTTCAAGGCACACGTGTGAATCATCAAAGCAGCTCAAGGATGCCACGAGGATGCGTGCATGAGCCAGTACAGTACATAACAAAATACGCTACCACGTGCATTAATGTCTCCAATCGCATCGCACAAATAGTTCCAGACGAGGACTTGTGTACCGTATAGACAGCTTCGCACTTTCGCCGCTCACGTCCTGACGAGCCGCAAGCTCCCGTATGTTCTAGAATTGTGGTGTATTTCCACGAAGCTGCGAAGTTCTTTCTACGAAGTGAGATGTAACAGCATCATGAAACTACGTCTGTATGAGAGTGCAGTGCACCGTGAATCCCCTATTAGCGTAATGTAGGTATGTATCATGGAATTTGATTTAGGCCATGACCCCATGTAATTGTAATTTAGAGAACCTACTTTGTGTTGTAGCTAAGGGTACGACCCCATGTAGTTGTAACTTAGCGAACTTACTTTGTATTTTAGGGCGGATCCGGCGGACCCGGATTTCAGGTGTCTCTATGTGATTACTCGAAAATGTTATTTAAGCTTGTGACGATTGTATACGTTGACAATACCCGTGACGGCTGTCACCGTGTACAATCTGTCTTTGCCGCACCGTATTTTTTCGAAACTTTTCGAAGCATCGCAAGACACATCGTAATTTTTGAAACCATTTGGCATGTCGCATGTCATTGCGTGACATCGTACACGTACAACCTTGCAGCCGTGGCTGTACAACACGCCTCTGCGTAAACCTCTCCTAACCGGCCGCCATGACTTCGCAGATTTTTCACCTTCGCAAATTTCACAAATTTGCGTGAAATGACACTGCAGCATCGAGACCCTTGCAAAAAAAATACGTACAAGGTGCATGCACACAAAAATGAACAACCCTGAACTTTTTTCAGTCGCAATAACTTTTGAAAACTTATCACATGCGGGAATATGTTTTTCTATTGGTGTAAACGGTTTTCCTTAGTTAGGCCACATTGCCGATGCGGTTAATGATAAGTTTGTGTAATCCTGTATCCCCCATTGGACTACAGAATTTAGAAAGCAGTTAGCCAGTTTTTTACTGATCCACTTTCAACTAAGACCACTGCTACCCAAGCAGGCAAATAAACAATATGACTGCACCCATATGCACTCTGAACTCCCATGAGTCCACATCAAAAAGAATCACAGAAAACGCCCAACCAGGCGATTAGTTATAAAGTGGCAAAGATACCAAGATTTATATAAGCTCTATGAGAGAGAGGCGACTACCTCCTAAACTCTATAAGTCATAAAACCCCTCTCACAACCCTTATCTAATGAAGTACGAACCAATCAGAAGACTATACAGTACAGAAATGTACCATGGCCGATATCTTTTTTGTACGACTTGTGTACGATAAGGTCATGGAGGGGACGTCTCTCTCTTTAGGACTCGTCCTCATGCTCCCCGTGATTCCCGCTTCCCAATGCTATCTTGCCATGTGGCGCAAGGTCATATCACGCCCGAAAATTGCCAAAACGACCATTTCGGGATCTCGACGATCATACGTGCCGTCGGATCTAAACCAGCTTTAATAGTAGCCGTTGAAAACAAATGTGCGGTACATTTGTTTTGTGCGGGTTCACGTTCGCTCCATATTATAATTAGCCTATATGTTTTTTATCTCTATTTCCGTTAATCGAATTAAAGTTCTTTGACACTATTTATATAGTATTCAAACCCTATGTAGCATAACAAACTCCTACGACAGACTGGTTAGAGCTGACGGCTAAGCCTTGCTCTGCCGATCGAAGGTTCGAGTCTTGCCGAACTCACCTTTTGTAGAGAGTGACTTATGACACTCTTCAGTTCTACCTATGGAGTTGAGGGAACTATAGATCCACTGCCCTCTCTTTCCTTCAGTGACTACAACAAGTATAGGGGTTAGAGGGAGGAGGTGGAGGCAGGCTGCCTATGCTTTTTTTTATTTTTAATCTTCAGACCTAGAAAATACCCCCAAATCTATTGATTTCAACACTCCTTTTATCTTCTAGTCTATTTTCAACTTCTCTTTTAGTCCACGGTTTTCTCTATAATATTTTAACTTGGGAGAGGGCACAGGTTTGGTCATCATATCAGCCACCATTTCCCCATCAGCCCTATACCTAAGATTCACAATTTTGTTTTCAACCTTTTCCCTCACAAAACTCAATCTTATGTCCATATGTTTAGCCTTGAAATGATGTTTTGGATTGGCTGCAATTAGAATTGCAGCCTGATTATCACAAAAATCTTCATGCACCCCCTTCTTCATATACCCCTGTTTTTGCAACAAATACTTGACCCACATCAACTATTTTTCAGCAGAACAAGAGGCCATCTACTCAACCTCCATAGTGAACTGATCAACCACCTTTTGTTGCTTACACCCCTAACAACAAGCACCTTCCCCAACATACAACACATACCTAGAAGTGCATCTTCTCATAGGTGCATCCCCATAACTGGCATCACTCCAAGTTGTGATGGCAGTGTGCTCCCCTCCCAATACAACCATAGATCTGTGGTTCCCACCTAATATCTCATGTCTCTCTTGGCTGCCTCCCTATCTCTCTTCCTAGGATCATTAAGACTCATACTAAGGACTCAAACTGCTGCTGCTATGTCCCGCGTAGTATAATTCATATTGTAGATTAAGCTTCCTACAACCTGCCTATAAGAAATAGTCCTCATAAACTGTTTGTCTTCTAGACTCATTTGATCATCTGAGATTATCGTTCCTCCTTCTACACTCCCATCACTTGCTTTCTTTAAGTCCATGGGAGTGGTACAACTGTTTGCCATTTCCATCTGTAATTTCTCTAGCATATTCCCTATGTCTTCTATCTGAGTAAGTTTGATAATCTTTTTCCCCCTATCTCTTTCCATTTGAATTCCCAAAATGTATCTTGCCTCCCCTAAATCCTTCATGTCAAATCTACTTCTAAGATATTTATTTAACTTATTGATCTTTTCCATTGACTTACTTAACACCAGCAAATCATCCACATAAATTGTAATAAAAATAACACCATTATCATCCTCAAACATAAAAATATAATGGTCAGAGCTGATCCGGATATATCCCAAACAAGTGAGGAACTTATCTAGTTTCTTATTCCATTGTCCGGGAGCATGCTTCAGTCTATATAAGGACTTTATGAGTCTGCTGACTTTACTCTCCTCTCGTTCCTCTACAAACCCCTCTGGTTGCCACAAGAACATTTCTTCCTCTAGCTCACCATTGTGGAAGGCCGTCTTAATATCCATCTGGTGTATTTCCATGTCTTCCGCTGCCGCTACACGGAGAAGAATCCCTACAGATGGGAATCGAACCACAAGAGCAAAAGTCTCTTCATAATTTATCCCCTTCTTTGGGGTGAACCCCATAGCTAGCAATCGAGCCATATATCTTTCAATGGTATTATTTCCGTTCAGTTTCAATTTATACACCTAGTTGCACCCAATTGGTTTTTCTGTCTGGAGGACAGTCCACCAGTTCCTAAGTATTTAATTCCATGATAGAGGCCATCTCATCATTTATGGCTTTTACCCATCTGTCTTTTTCCGGAGTGTTCATTGCCTCCGAGTATGAATGAGGCTCATCAGGGTGAGACAGCTTAGTTACCTTGTGAGCAACCTGTTTCTCTTGTAGCCTTTTGCTGCTTCTTGGTCCTCCCTCAAAGTCAGAACCTAGAATGGAGGGAAGTCACGCGTTCCTCCTCACAGTCTCATCGGCTCCCCTGTCTCATCGGCTCATTTGGATTTTTCGGTACAGTTTTTTGATGGTGAACTCCCTCATCCCTAAAGTATTCACCAAACTAGTAAGAGGAATATTCCTCCCATTATCACTCCTTATTCTCTTAATGGGGGTTCCGTGCAACTTCTCACTCCAAGCTTTATATTCTTTGAAGTTAGTTGGTGTTTCAGACTTTGTTTTTAGGAAGTATACTCTACAGTATCTAGACCAATCATCAGTAATTTGCAACATAAACCTCTTCCCTCTGACCGAAGGTACTTTTGCCAGTCCCTAGATATCTGTGTGGACCAGATCTAGTACTTTCTCACCTCTATACGTGGCAATTTTGGGAAAGGGAAATCTGAGAGTCTTACCTTGGGCACATCCACTTCAATCATCCATCATTTCATTATCCCCAAACTGAAAGCCTTCTACTACACCAAGTTTCTCCATTTCCCTCAGCCTATCAAAGTGCACATGCCCTAACCGCTTATGCCAAATCATCAAGTTCGGGACACCAACATAGTAAACATTTTTTTTTCATTAATCAGGTTAAGCCTAAACATTCATCAGCTACCCTTATCTTCTGTGAAGTAAACTTCATCCCCATACTTAACTGTAAAGACTCCCTTTCTACTGAAGGTATCAAATTCCTTATCATCTAATACAAAGATAGAGACAAGATTTTTACTCAGCTAAGGAATGTAGAATACATCTGAGAAGGTGAGTTTAGAAGTCTTACCCTCCACTAAGAATTTCAGGTCTACCGAACTCACTAGATATGTAGTAACTACTCTCCCATCCCCATACTCTATCTCTACATTATGGATCTTTCTTAGCTTGGTAAAGAGGTGCCTGTGAAGACACATATGCATGTATGCACGTGAATCATGCAACTCTGAGACCTCCATAGGTACTCGGAGTAAGCAGCTTGCTAGAAGCCTCTAGGATAACCTTAGTTCTTTAAGCTTTGTCTCAATATTGCTGACACCCTGACAGAATACAGACTTACTAGACTGCACCCTTTGGAAGGGCTGACTCCCCTGAGTCTGCCACAAAAAGAATCCTTGAATTTGCTCCCCTGAGCAGTTAATTATCAATGGTCAAAGATGACCTTTTTATACAAAAGCTCTTTGAGAGAGAGGCGGCTACCTCTAATTTTCTAAGTCCTAAACCCCTCTCCAAACCCTCTCCTACTGATGTACGGAACCAATCAATTGAGTGTACAGTACAGAAAGGTACTTGGTCCGAAGTACTTTCTGTACGGCCATTGTACGATATGGCCAGAAAGACGACGCCTGCCATATCCGGGTTCGCCATAATATGTCCCGGAGATGCCGTCATCCAATGTCATGCTGCCACGTGTCACCCGTTGTGGTTATGACCGAAAACCGCCAAATCGACCATTCCGCGATGCCGGCTTCTTTCTCCGTCGTTAGATTAATGTCGGCCTTAATTTATAGCCGTTAAAAATACAAGTAGTACATTTCTAGTGTAATTTTATTTTAACTGTGTCTGTGTGATTGTGGTCCGTTTGTTAGTAAATTAAACTTCTCTTTTTCGTCATTTTAAAGTAGCTATCGTACCCTATATACTTCAGCACTGGTCTTAAACTACAGGGTAAGACTAACAGCTACTTTGACGGATGGTAGGTACTAGGATCAAATCTCGGGTCCGTCAATCCTTTTGGTAAGTTTACCAAGGATCTGCCTTCTGACTCTAGAAGGAGCATAGGCAGCCATGGCTCTAGCTTCCTCTCCAGCCTTTAATGACTACGACAAGTATGGGGGCTAGAGAGAGAAGCGAGAAGCAGGCTGCCTCTGCTTTTTCCTGCTCTTATTTAAATCTTTTAACTAACCTAGAAAATACCTTTTATTTCAACACTCCCCTTATTTTCTAGTCACTTTTGATTTTAAGTCCACATCTCTTTCTGCAAAAAATTAATTTAGGAGAAGGTACCGGCTTGGTCATCATGTCTGCCACCATCTCACTGTCTGGTCTGTATTCTAGACTTATTATTTTGTTCTCCACCTTTTTTCTAACTGTTGAAATTTATAGATTTCTAGAGTATTTTCTAGGTTTAAATATGGTTTTATAAAAGGAAAAAGAAAAGGACGGACAGCCTGCCTCCACCTCCGCTCTCTAGCCCCCATACTTGCTGTAGTCACTGAAGGAAAGAGAGAGAGGTTGATCCATGGCTGCCTTAGTTCAACAGACAGCTATTTTTAGTAGGTTACTAAAAATATACTTGACGGACCAGAGATTTGATCACGGTACCTGCGGTTCGTCAAATCGTCCGGTAGCGGTCAGCTTTATCCTAATAGACTAGGACCAATGCTAAGTGCTATGGTATGTGATAGATATATACTTAGTTCGAAAGGATAAAGTTCATTTAACTAAAACTGTTTACGGCGTACATATATACAGTTTTATAAAGTACGTCGTACGACGCTAATTCAAAACGGATACCACGCATTTTATTTCTACATCGGAACAAATATCGCGCAAGTATTTATTCCGGCCAAGATTACGTTTCGCATATAATCCAACGGCGCACATCATCGCCGAAATCCCGGAGTGGTCACTTTGGCATTTAGTGACGTGGCATCACCTGGCGCCACGTGGGGAGACATCATTCGGTCACGGGAATTCCGAGGAACGTACGGATGAGTGGAAAGTATACACGCGTCCACTTATGGCCTTGTCGTACAGAGGCCGTACAGAAGGTACATCGGCAGTAGTACTTTCTAGTACTATACAGTTTTGTGATTGGTTCGTACAGGCAGTAGATAGGAGCTGTGAGAGGGAATTAGGAAAAACTAGGACTTAGGAAAATTTAGGTAGATAGTCCTCTCTCTCAGAGAGTTTGTATAAATTGGCATCTTTGCCATCCTATAACTTATCGCCTGGTTGGCCGTTTTCAGTGTTTCTTTTTTCTACGGACTCAGGGGAGTCCACGCTACACAGGGGTGCAGTCAAATTGTCAGTTTGCCTTCTTGGGCAGCAGTGGTTGTGGCTTAAAGTGGGTTAGTTAAATACTATCTAGAGGCTTCCTGTATTTTGTGGTCCAATGGAGGACACAGAATTGCACTAACAAAGCTAAGTCTTATGTCCATGTGTTTTGCTTTAAAATGATGTTTGGGATTAGCAGCAATTGCAATTGCTGCTTGATTATCACATAATATTCTCTGAATTCTACTCTTAAGATGCCCCAATTCACCAAGCAAGGATTTAACCCACATCAATTCCTTCACAGCAGAGCAAGATGCCATATACTCTGCCTCCATGGTAAACTGAGCAATGAGCTTTTGCTGCTTACTGCTCCAGCAATAAGCACCATTCCCCACATACAACACATATCCTGATGTACATCTTCTCATCGGAGCATCCCCATAGCTGGCATCACTCCAAGTGATGATGTCAGTGTTTTCCCCACCCAGATGCAGCCATAGATCCCTAGTTCCTATGAGATATCTGAGGACCCTTTTTGCTGCTTCCCAATCCATTTTGGTAGGAGCATTCAGACTCCTACTTAGCACTCCTATAGCTGCTGCCAAATCCGGTCTGGTACAATTCATAAAATATATCAGACTGCCCACTACCTGTCTGTAAGGAATAGTCTGTATAAACTTCTTCTCTTCTGGACCTAGTTCATCATCTAGAATTAGGATGTCTCCTTCCTCACTCCCCTCACTTCCCTTCTTTAGATCCATGGGAGTCGTGCAACTGTTGGCTTTGTTCATCTAAAATTTTTCCAGCATGTTTCCAATTGCCTTCTTCTGAGTTAGTCTAATAATCTTTTTTTTCCTATTTCTCTCTACTTGTATTCCCAAAATATATATAGCCTCCCCATATCTTTCATTTCGAATCTTCCCTTTAGATCTGTTTTAAGTTTGTTAATTTTCTTTAATGACTTACTTAGAACAAGAAGATTATCAACGTAAATTGCAATAAAGATGACACCTTCCTCATCTTCAAAATCATAAATTGAGTGGTTTGAACTGATGCGAAAGTATCCCTGACTGGTAAGGAACTCATCAAGTCTCTTGTTCCACTGTCTGGGCGCCTGTTTCAAACCATAGAGAGATTTGATTAGCCGGCATACCTTACTTTCCTCTCCTTGTTCCACGAATCCTTCCGGTTGTCGCATGAAGATCTCCTCCTCTAGTTCTCTATGTAGGAACGCTGTTTTTATGTCCATCTGGTAGACTTCCATGTCTTCTACAGCTGCCAGACTGAGAAGTATTCGTACCGAGGGATATGTGACTACCGGAGCGAAGGTTTCTTCGTAGTCTATTCCCTCTTTCTTAGTAAAACCTTTCGCCACTAACCGAGCCTTATACCGCTCAATTGTATTGTCCGAATTCAGTTTTAGTTTGAAAACCCACTTACATCCAATTAGTTTTCTATTGGGTGGACAGTCCACCAGCTCCCATGTATCAGCCGCCATGATTGAAGTCATCTCTTCATTGATGGCCGTCTTCCACTGGTTTTTTTTCCGGACAGTTCATTCCCTCTTCATATGTTTGAGGTTCATCCGGGTGAGATAGTTTAGTTACCTTGTTATTAACTTGTTTCTCTTGAAGCCTTTTGCTGCTTCTTCTCCCTCCCTCAAAATCTGCGGCTGGAATAGATGGTTCTCGTGGATTCTTTCGATTCACCACGGCTTCTCCCCTGTCCCTCGGATCCATATCCGTTTCCACCACGTCTTCCGCTTGTGTCATTGGTGTTTCCAAGTTCAAGTCTTTCTCTGTCTGTTTTGAATCTGCAAGGATATCATCTGAACCTGCAAGAGTATCGTCTTCTTGAAAACCCGGATAGTTAGGGAGATGAAAGTCATCAGAATTGTCTGACTCAACTCTGATTCTGACTAGTTTTGAGGATTTAAAGGGATATACCGACTTCCCTTCATCCATAGCTACCAGATGTTTTACTGATATTATATCTTCTCTCTTTAGATCATATACTATATACCCCTTTTACATCCTCATCATATCCTAGCAAGTATCGTGGTTTCCCTTTAGGATTTAGTTTCCAGTTTGATTTATCTGTATCTAAACTGAAGACTTTACTACCGAAAACCTTTAAATGAGATAGATCTGGTTTTCGGCCAGTCCATTTCTCATATGGAGTTTGGCCTTTCACCGCCGAAGTTAGAACTCTGTTTCTCAAATAATTTGCACAATTCATAGCTTCTGCCCAAAATCTTTTTCTTATCCTTTTATCTGACAACATACTCCGTGCACTATCATTTAGTGTCCTATTCAATCTCTCGGCAACACCATTCTGTTCCGGGTTTTCTAGAACTGTCTTTTGATGTTGAACACCATCCTCCCTTAAGAACTCCTCAAACTGATTGGAGGTATATTCTCCTCCATTGTCACTTCTTACTCTCTTTATTGAGGTCTCGTGAAGTTTCTCGACCCATGCCTTATATTGTTTGAAATACTCCGGAGTTTCTGATTTATTTTTCAGAAAGTATACTCGGGAGTACCGGGACCAATCATCAGTAATGGTTAGCATAAATCTTTTGCCTCCGGGTGATGGTACTCTCGCCGGTCCCCAAATGTCCGTGTGTACCAAATCAAGAACTTTTTCTCCTTTATAAGTTGCTTCCTTTGGGAATGGTAATCTGTGTGCTTTACCTTGAGCACACCCACTGCAATCACTTACATTATCATTTTCCCGAAAGCGTATCCCTTCAACTACTCCCAACTTTTTCATTTCTCTTAACTTTTCTAGATTCACATGCCCAAGTCTCTTATGCCACAACATAATATCACTGACACCAGCATAGTAAAGTTTGAGTTTTTCATTACTTAAAGCAAGCCTGAACATTCCTTGGCTACCTTTCTCAACAGTTAAATACACATCTTCCTCAAAGTTTGCTGTGAAGACTCCTTTTCTGGTACTAGTTTCAAATCCTTTATCATCTAATACAGACATAGAGATAAAATTCTTGTTTAACTCCGGAATAAACAATACATCGGAGAACGTTACTATTGAGGTTTTTCCCTCCGCTACAACTTTCAGATCTACCGATCCTACATAAGTAGTGGTCACTACCCTCCCATCCCCATATTCAATCTCTACTGTAGGGATCTTTCTCAGCTTAGTAAACAGATGCTTATCTTTGCACATGTGCATAGATGCACCTGAACCCACAATCCAGCCTCCTTCACCTTTCAGTCCACCGAAAGCATTTTTTTGCTTTCGTGGAATTTCGACTTCTGTTTTTGCCTCCAGCTCCTCATCCAAAAGAAGTTCGTCGTCCTCCTCATCAGATTCCTCCTCGAGTACCTGTGTGACAAGTGCCTTTTTCTTCCCTCGTGTTTGACCCCCGGTCTGCCCCTCCTTTATCAGAAGCTCGGTCAGTTTGGTGCATTCTGCCATGTAATGCCCGGGTTTCTTACAAAAGTGACAAAGCCCCTTTGGTCCCCTCGTTCTGGATTCATCGAATTGATTTTTCAGGTCTTCTCCTCAATGACTTCCAAGGGGTTTCCGTGAATCTTTGTTTCTCCAACTTGCTCCAGCCGCCAAGGCTTGTCCGTTCTTAACTCCCCTTCGGATTTCGATTGTATTCTCTCGGACGAGAATCATTCCAACTACTGAATTCCATACCCACATGGAGTCCAGTAGATCCTGTACCCGGTTTACAATGTTCTCATACTCATCGGGTAGTTTCATGAGTAAACAATGTACCTTTGCCTTCTCGGTTTCTACTTTTCCAGCACACTCTAACTCTATGAAGAGTAAAGCCAGCTCATTGCAGAAATCGAGCATCTTCTCTCCTTTGTGAAAGTTTCCATTGATCCTTTGGTCTGCTAGCTTTTGTTTTCTGAATAGTACCGCTACGGTACATCTCTATAAGCGCATCCCACAGATCGGATGCCCTTTCCACCTGCAAATGAGGACCTGCGAGTCCTTGTGTGAGATGACGGAGGACAAAATGCTTGGCTGCCATGTTGTTGTAGTCCCAGGTATCAATGTCATTCTCCTCATTCCTCGGAATAAGAGACATGAAAGCAGATCCGGTTGTTATAGGTGTGGATTTCTCTTTTTCTTTCCCTTTTTCCATCAAGATGCTTTCTCCGTCTTGTGATTCCTCTGATGACGGTGGATCTGGTTTCCTACCAAATTTGCTTCCTCCAAACCCTAGAGGAATAGCAGGGCCGGATGGGCGCTTCACTCGCCCACTCACTATTCCCCAAAATCTTTTCTCACATAGGGCTCACATCATCATACCCTCCCAGTAGATGAACCCAGTCCCATTGAATATGGGCACCCTAGAGGGTGGGCCCATAACTTGCAACTCTGAGACCTCTCTAGGTACTCAGAGTAAGCAGCTTGCTAGAAGCCTCTAGGATAACCTCAGTTCTTTAAGCTTTGTCTCAATATTGATGACACCCTGACAGAATACAGACTGACCAGACTGCACCCTTTGGAAGGGCTGACTCTCCTGAGTCTGCCACAAAAAGAATCCTTGAATTTGCTCCCCTGAGTAGTTAATTATCAATGGTCAAAGATGACCCTTTTATACAAAAGCTCTCTGAGAGAGAGGCGGCTACCTCTAATTTTCTAAGTCCTAAACCCCTCTCCAAACCCTCTCCTACTCATGTACGGAACCAATCAATTGAGTGTACAGTACAGAAAGGTACTTGGTCCGAAGTACTTTCTGTACGGCCATTGTACGATATGGCCAGAAAGACGACGCCTGCCATATCCGGGTTCGCCATAATATGTCCCGGAGATGCCGTCATCCAATGTCATGCTGCCACGTGTCACCCATTGTGGTTATGACCGAAAACCGCCAAATCGACCATTCCGCGATGCCGGCTTCTTTCTCCGTCGTTAGATTAATGTCGGCCTTAATTTATAGCCGTTAAAAATACAAGTAGTACATTTCCGGTGTAATTTTATTTTAACTGTGTCTGTGTGATTGTGGTTCGTTTGTCAGTAAATTAAACTTATATTTTTCGTCATCTTTAAGTAGCTATCGTACCCTATATACTTCAGCACTGGTCTTAGACTACAGGGTAAGACTAACAGCTACTTTGACGGATGGTAGGTACCAGGATCAAATCCTGGGTCCGTCAATCCTTTTGGTAAGTTTACCAAGGATCTGCCTTCTGACTTTAGAAGGAGCATAGGCAGCCATGGCTCTAGCTTCCTCTCCAGCCTTCAGTGACTACGACAAGTATGGGGGCTAGAGAGAGAAGCGAGAAGCAGGCCGTCTCTGCTTTTTCCTGCTCTTATTTAAATCTTTTAACTAACCTAGAAAATACCTTTTATTTCAACAAATCAATGATCCATCCTTCTTGTGGAGCTTCTTAAATTGCTCCAAGAGCACACTTCTATTACCGAAGGATCTCATTCTCCTCCAGATTCTCGTGAAGAAAAAATTCCTCATCCTCTACCTTAGAGGACTCGTCCTCGGTCTCACCTTTCACTTGTGTGACTACAAGTGCATTATTCTTCCCTACGGAAGAACCCCCTCCACGGTTCTCTTTGAGCCTTAGCTCTAACAACTTCGTACACTCCGCCATGAAGTGTCTTAGCTTTTTGCAGTAATAACAAAGACCCTTTGGGGGCTTTGGTCCTCCAGACTGGTCTCTCTCTCCTTTCAGGCTGTTGTATGCATTCCTCGAATCATTCCCCCACAGGTCTGTTCCGGCAGTTAGAGCTTGAATGCTCTTTCCTCCTCTCCGAATCTCAATAGTGTTCTCCTGCACAAGTATCATCCGGACTATTGTATTCCACTTCCAAAATTGTCATGCATTTTCTACACTCTGTATAGTATGTTCTCATACTTATCAGGCAACTTCATTATAAGGGTGTTGACTTTCATCTTCATTATACTGTCCACCCGACACTCTCCATCTCCATATAGAAACTTGAGAGATCATTTTTGTAGTCTAACATTTTTCCCCCTTTGTAAGTGTAATCCCCTAACCTTTGCTCTGCCAAATGGAGCTTATGAATGGTACCAGCTCTATAGATCTCCACTAAAGTCTTCCACAAATCATGGGCCTTGAGAATGTGAAGATGGGAGGTTCCCAAAGCTTGAGTAAGGTGCCTTAAAATGAAATGCTTCGCAACCATATTTGTGTATTCCCACGTTTGAATATTGTTTTCCTCGGTCTTCACTGAAATCGCTCCGAGTGCCGTGGCGATATGAGTAAGAGGTGTCTCCTTCCCTTTCCCTTTTTCAGACACACTACTGTCCCCATCGTGTGCCTCCTTCGTTAGGGCAAATGTTGCTACATAATATCTCACTCCACTAAACCTCAGTGGAATTCCCTGAGATGGACGTTTCACTTGTCCACCGACAATACCCCAATATCGTTTTACACACAAGGCCCCTGTCATCATGGCTTCCCAATAAATGAACCAAGATACGCTGAAGATGGGCACTTTTGAGAGCGGGCCCATAACATGCAATTTTATGTCCCCCTTTATACTACTTAATTCAGCATGCCTCTAGGCAGTTTTTGACTGATCCACTTTCAACTAAGACCACTGTTACCCAAGCAAGCAAATAGACAATTGGACTGCACCCTTGTGTAGTTTGACTCCCTTGAATTAACAAAATAAATCACATAAAACGCCCAAGCAGTCGATTAGTTATAAAGTGGCAAAGATATTAAGATTTATATAAGCTCTGTGAGAGAGAGGCGGATACCTGCTAAACTCTTTTAGTCTTAAAACTCCTCTCACAACCCTTATCTACTAAAGAACGAACCAATCAGAAAAAATGTTTGGTACAAAAATATACCACGGCAGATGTCGCTTCTGTACGACATGTGTACGAGAAGGTCACCGAGTGGACATTTGTCTCCTTCGGACTCGTCCTCATGCTCCTCGGGATTCCAACTTCTCAATGCTATCTTGCCACGTGGCGCCAGGTCATGTCACGCCCAAAAAATCGTCAAAGCTGCCATTCCTGGATCTTGATAATTATACGTGCGGTCCGATCCAAACTGGCTTTAATACTAGCGGTTGAAAACAAATGTGTGGCACATTTGTTTTGTGCGAGTTCACGTTCGCACCATATTGTAACTAGCCTCCATGTTATTTATCTGTAATTCTATTAATAAGATTAAAGTTCGTTCAGACTATTTATATTGCATTCAAACCCTATGTAGTCTAACGAACTACTATGACAGACCAGTTAGAGCTGACAGCTACGCCTTGCTCTGCGGGTCAGAGGTTTAAGTCATGTCAGACTCACCTTTTCTTGAGAGTGACTTATGTCACTCTTCAGTCCTGCCTATGGAGCTGAGTGAAACTCTGAGACCTCCATAAGTCCTCAGAGTGGACAACTTCCAAGAAGCCTCTAGAATAACCCTGACCCCTTTGTGTTTCAGCAAAAACAACTCCCACCCTGGCAGACAATAACTCTGACCAACTTCACCCCTGTGAAGGTAAGACTCCCCTGAGTCGATAGCAAAAAGAATCTCTGAATTTGCTCTCCTGAGCAGTTAGTTATGGAGGGTCAAAGTTGACCTTTTGTACAAACGCTCTTTGGGAGAGAGGGTCCTATCTCCTAATTTTTCTAAGTCCTATCTCTTTCACAGACTCTATCTACTGATGTACGGAACCAATCAGATTACATCTCCGTACACAAAAGTACAGCTACCGTTGTACTTTTTGTACGAACACTGTACAACATGGCCTAAATGTCGACACGTGGTATGTCCGGATTCACTCCGTTAATCCTCGGAGATGCCGCGATCCAATGTCATTCTGCCACGTGTCATCCGATGTGGCGATGACCACAAACCGCCGAAATCCTCTTCCGCGATCTCGGTGTTAATTCTGGCCGTCCGATTAAATTCACATTTAATCGTAGCCGTAATAAATACATGCGCGATATTCGTTTCATTAAAGAAATAAATGCGCGGTATTGGTTTCTTATCCGTTCCGTAGTCCGTACTTTTACATTACTGGATCTATGTTTCCCGTAAATAGTTATAGTTAAATGAATTATCCTACCTGATAATGTTTGATTAATTATCAAACCTTATAGTACTTAACACTAGCTCTAGACCTAACGGCTAAGGCTACCGACTATCGGCTGTCTGCCGGCCGGTAATTACCAAGATCTAATCCTGTGGCCGGCACATACCTTTTAGTAAATAAACCCCTAACCAATATATATTTCGCGTAAACCTCTGGATGGACTAGGTAGCCATGGCTCTAGCTCCCTCTCCAATTTCTCAATGATTGCGACAAGTTTGAGAGTTGGAGAGAGAAGTTAGAGGTAGACTGCCTCGGCTTCTTTCTATATTTCTATTTAGACCTAGAAAATACTTAAAAAATGGACCATTAATTTCTACACTCCCTTTATTTTCTAGTCAATCTTTAATTTCAGACCACACTTCTCCCTCCAGAAAATTGCCTTAGTGGAAGGCACAGGTTTGGTCATTATATCTGCTACCATCACACTATCTGGTCGGTACTCTAAACTGATTATTTTGTTTTCTACTTTCTCTCTAACAAAGCTCAGTCTAATGTCCGTGTGTTTGGCTTTAAAATGATGTTTAGGATTGGCAAAAATAGCGATTGCTGCCTGATTACCACAAAATATATCCTGCACACCACTCTTAAGGTGACCAAGCTCACCCAGCAAAGACTTGACCCACATCAATTCTTTTACAGCAAAGCAAGAGGCCATATACTCAACCTCCATGGTGGACTGAGCAATAACCTTTTGCTGTTTGCTACTCCAACAGCAAGCCCCATCACCCAGATATAATACATATCCAGAAGTGCATCTCCTCATCGGAGCATCACCACAACTGGCATCACTCCAAGTTGTGATGTCAGTATTCTCCCCACCCAAATGCAACCATAGATCCCTAGTTCCTATCAAATATCTAAAGACTCTTTTAGCTGCCTCCCAATCCCTCTTAGTGGGAGCATTTAGACTTCTACTCAGCACTCCTACAGTTGCAGCTAAATCCGGCCGGGTACAATTCATAAAATAGATTAGACTTCCCACTACTTGCTGTATGGAATAGTCTGCATGAATTTTTATTCTTCAGGAGATAATTCCTCGTCTAAGACTATGACTTCTTCTTCCTCACTCCCCTCACTTCCCTTCTCCAACTCCATTGGAGTTGTACAACTATTAGCTTTATCCATTTGAAATTTTTCAAGCATGTTCCATATTGCTTCCTTTTGAGTCAATCTTATAACTTTTCTTTTTCGGTCTCTCTCTACTTGAATTCCCAAAATATATGTTGCTTCCCCCATATCCTTCATTTCAAATCTCCCCTTAAGATTGGTTTTCAGTTTATTAATTTTTTTCATTGATTTACTTAAAATAAGCAAATCATCAACATAAATTGCAATAAATATAAAACCTTCCTCATCTTCGAAAACATAGATTGAGTGATCTGAGCTGATCCGGATATATCCCAGACCGGTAAGAAACTCATCAAGCTTCTTATTCCACTGTTGAGGCGCCTGTTTCAAACCATAAAGAGATTTAATCAGCCGACATACCTTACTCTCCTCTCCTTCTTCCACAAACCCTTCGGGTTGTCGCATGAAGATCTCCTCTTCCAATTCTCCATGCAAAAAGGCTGTTTTGATGTCCATCTGGTGCACTTCCATGTCTTCCGCCGCTGCCAGGCTGAGAAGTATGCGGACGGAGGGAAATCTGACCACTGGGGCAAAGATTTCCGCGTAGTCAATTCCCTCCTTTTGTGTAAATCCTTTTGCCACTAGTCGGGCCTTGTAGCGCTCGATTGTGTTATCTGGGTTAGTTTTAATTTGAAAACCCACTTACAACCGATTGGTTTTTCGGTTAGGTGGACAATCCACCAGCTCCCAAGTATCGGCTGCCATAATTGAGGCCATCTCCTCATTGATGGCTGTCTTCCACCGATTTCTTTCTGGACAAGTCATCGCCTCTCTATAAGTTTGAGGTTTATTTTCATGAGATAGTTTAGTTATCTTGTTATTAACCTGTTTTTCTTGCAGTCTTTTGCTACTTCTCCTTCCCCCCTCAAAATCTGAGGCCGGAATAGATGGTTCTCGTGGATTCTTTCAAACAAACTCGGCTTCTCCCCTATCCCTTGATTCCGAATCAATTTCCACCATGTCTTCCGCTTCGGGTAGAGTTGTCACTGGAGTTTCCATAGCCGAGTCCTTTTCGGTCTGATTTGTACCTGCAAGAATGTCATCTTCTCTAAAACCTAGATAGTTAGGAAGCTCAAAGTCATCGGAATTTTCTGACTCAAATCTGATTTTTACTGACTTTGCATATTTGAAGGGATCCACAGACTTTACTTCATCCATAACTACTAGATGCTTTACTAAGATTTTATATTCCCTTTTTAGATCATAAACTCTATATCCTTTAACATCCTCATCTTATCCTAATAAGTATCCCGGTTTTCCTTTAGGATCTAGCTTCCAATTAGACCGATCTGTATCTAGACTGAATACTTGACTGGCGAAAACCTTTAAGTGAGATATGTCTAGCTTCCGGCCTGTCCATCTCTCATAAGGTGTTTGATCTTTTATAGCTGAAGTAAGAACTCTTATTTTGAGGTAATTAGCACAGATCATTGCTTCGGCCCAAAACCTTTTTCCTATCTTCTTATTTGACAACATACTTCTAGCACTATCACTTAGTATTCTATTTAACCTTTCAGCTACCCCATTCTGTTCCGGGTTTTCTGGAACTGTCTTTTGGTGTTGGACCCCATCTTCCCTCAGAAAATCCTCAAATTGGTTAGAAGTATACTCTCCACCATTGTAACTCCTTATTCTCTTGATTGGAGTTTCATGGAGTTTTTTGCTCCATGCTTTATATTGTCTAAAACAATCCTGAGCTTCAGACTTGTTTTTCAAAAAATACAATCGGGAATACCGAGACAAATCATCAGTGATAGTCATCAGAAATCTCTTCCCCCCCGGTCAGGGCACTTTAATCGGTCCCCAGATATCTGTGTGTACTAGATCTAGAATTTTTTCTCCCTTATAGGTGGCTGTTTTAGGAAAGGGTAATATGTGTGTTTTACCTTGAGCACATCCACTACAATCACTTAAATTATCACTCTCACTGGACTTAATCCCTTCCACCACTCCCATCTTTTTCATCTCTCTTAACTTGTCTAGATTCACATGCCCAAGCCTCTTATGCCACATCATAATATCATGAACACCAGCATAATAAAGTTTATTCTTTTCATTACTTAAAACCAGCCTAAACATCTTATGGCTACCTTTCTCAGCAATGAAATAGACATCCTCCTCAAGACTAGTAGTAAAGACTCCTTCCCTAGTGCTAGTAAAAAAATCCTTATCATCTAATACGGATATAGAGATGAGGTTTTTGTTCAGCTCACGAAAAAACAATACATTGGAGAATGTTACTATGGATGTCTTTCCTTCTACTAACACTTTTAATTTTTACGATCCTACAAGAGTAGTGGTGACTATCCTCCCATCCCCGTACTCTATCTCTACGTTGGGATTATTTCTTATCTTAGTGAACAGGTACCTATCCTTACACATGTGCATGGAGGCACCTGAATCTACAATCTAGCCTGCTTCACCTTTCAATCCAACGTAAGCACATTTCTGCATTCGTGGAATTTCGACCTCGTTTTTCGCCTCCAACTCCTCATCTAAAAGGAGCTCATCGTCCTCGGCCTTGGATTCCGCCTCATGTACCTGTGTCACAAGGGCCTTTTTTCTTCCTCTCAGGGGACCACCGGTCTGCCCCTCCTTTAACCGAAGCTCGGTTAGCTTAGTGCACTCTGCCATATAGTGCACAGGTTTTTTACAAAAATGACATAAACCTTTGGGAGCCCTTGGTCAGAACTCATCGGTATGATTTTTCTGCTCCCTCCCCCCATAGTTTCCGACCGGTTTCCGAGAATCCTTGTTCCTCTAATCGGTCGCACTTGCCAAGGCTTGGCCACTCTTTCCTCCCCTCCGGATCTCAATCGTATTCTCCCGAACGAGAATCATCCCTACCACTGAGTTCCATATCCACCTTGAGTCCGGCAAGTCGTGCACACGGTTGACTATGTTCTGTAACTCATCGGGTAACTTCATCAGTAAACAGTTAACCTTTTCTTTTTCACTAAAATCTATTCCCGCACTCTCTTGCTCCATGAAGAGTGTAGCAAGCTCATTACAAAAATCCAACTCTTCCCCCCTTTGTATACATACTCCTTAACTTTCTGATCAGCCAACTGTTGTTGCTGAATTCTACCACTTCGGTACATCTCTATGAGAGCCATCCAAAGATCGGATGCCCTTTCTACCTGCAAATGAGGACATGCAAGTCTTTGAGTGAGATGGCGTAGGATGAAGTGCTTTGCCGCCATATTGTTGAAGTCCCAGGTTTCAGTATCATTCTCGTCGTTCCTCGGAATAGGTGACATGAATGCCAGACCAGTTGCTATTGATGTGGTAGCCTCCTTCTCCTTTCCTTTGTCCACCACCTCTCCTTCTTTTGTTTCCTCCGTTGAAGGTGGATCCTCTTTCTTGGTGAATCTGCTTCCTCCAAATCCTGGAGGAATTTCAAGACTAGATGGACGCCCCAACCGTCCACTCACTATCCCCCAAAACCTTTTTTCGCATAGAGCTCCTATCATCATACTTTCCCAGTATATGAAGCCAGTTGCATTAAAGATTGGTAACCTAGAGGGTGGGCCCATAACCTGAAACTCTGAGACCTTCATAAGTCCTCAGAGTGGACAACTTCCAAGAAGCCTCTTTGATAACCCTGACCCCTTTGTGTTTCAGCAAAAACAACTGCCACCCTGGCAGACAATAACTCTGACCAACTTCACCCCTCTGAAGGCAAGACCCCCCTGAGTTGATAGCAAAAAAAATATCTGAATTTGCTCCCATGAGCAGTTAGTTATGGAGGGTCAAAGTTGACCTTTTGTACAAATGCTCTCTGGGAGAGAGGGTCCTATCTCTTTATTTTTCTAAGTCCTATCTCTCTCATAGACTCTATCTACTGATGTACAGAGCCAATCAGATTACAGCTCCGTACACAAAAGTACAGCTACCCTTGTACTTTCTGTACGGACACTGTACGACATGGCCTAAATGTCGACACGTGGTATGTCTGGATTCGCTCCCTTAATCCTCGGAGATGCCGCGATCCAATGTCATTCCGCCACGTGTCATCTGATGTGGCGATGACCACAAACCGCCGAAATCCTCTTCCGCGATCTCAGCGTTAATTCCGGCCGTCCGATTAAATTCACATTTAAACGTAGCCGTAATAAATACATGCGCGATATTCGTTTCATTAAAGAAATAAATGCGCGGTATTGGTTTCTTATCCGTTCCGTAGTCCGTACTTTTACATTACTGGATCTATGTATCCCGTAAACAGTTACAGTTAAATGAATTATCCTACCTGATAATGTTTAATTAATTATCAAACCATATAGTACTTAACACTAGCTCTACACCTAACGCCTAAGGCTACCGGCTACCGGCTGTCTGCCGGCCGGTAGGTACCAGGATCAAATCCTGTGGCCGGCACATACCTTTTAGTAAATAAACCCCTAACCAATATATATTTCCTGTAAACCTCTGGATGGCCTAGGTAGCCATGGCTCTAGCTCCCTCTCCAATTTCTCAGTGACTGCGACAAGTTTGAGAGTTGGAGAGAGAAGTTAGAGGAAGACTGCCTCGGCTTCTTTCTATATTTCTATTTAGACCTAGAAAATACTTAAAAAATGGACCATTAATTTCTACACTAAGGTAGCCATGGCTATGTAACTTTGAGACCTCCATTGGCCGTCAGAGTATGCAGCGCACTCGAAGCCCCTACTATAACCCTAACTCCTTTCAATTTCCAAAAGAATAACTGTCATCTGACAGATAATAACGCTGACCAACTTCACCCCTCTGAAGACAAGACTCCCCTGAGTCAATAGCAAAAAGAATCTCCGTATTTGTTGATATTTATGTATTTTCTATGTCTGTTTTAGTATAGAAAAAGAGCAGAGGCACTCTGCCTTTAACTCGCTTCTCCAAGCTCCCACACTTGTTGTAGTCACTGAAGGCTGGACAGGGAGCTAGATTCATGGCTGCCTAGGCTCTCTTTGGAGAGAGGGTGTAGAATTCGTAGACCTACCAAAAAGGTATTTGACGGACCCAGGAATTGATTTTGGAACCTACAGTCCGTCAAGCAACCCGTAGCCATTATCTTTATCCGTTTAGTCTAGGACTAATCCTAAGATGTATTGGGTTTGGTAGATATTTTATTAGTATCTAGTAGGGTTTTGCATTTAACTGGATTATGGTTTATAGGGCATAGAAACAATTGTACTTTAAAGTACGGACGAAACAAATAGTACGGACATTTGTTTTGACGATCCGTATTAAATGCCGAAATAAATCGGACGGCCGTGGTTAGCGCCGGCTTTGCGGAAGGACAATTTGGCAGTTTGCGGACGCCGCCACTCTGGATGACACGTGGCAACATTATACGGGTTTACGGAATCTTCGGAACGGAAGATGACAAATCCAAAAGTGACAAATGTCGCAATATGGCATTGTCGTACAAGTTCGTACAAAAAGTACTTCGGCACCTGTACTTTCTTATACGGTACCGTTTTTCTGACGTGGCATGACCTAGCGCCACGTGGAGAGATAACACTTGGAAGTTTGAATTCCGGGGATAATAAGAACTAGTCTGGAGATGACATGTGTTGATTTTTTAGCCATATCGTACGATGTCCGTACAAAAAGTACACCGGTACCTGTACCTTTATATACTATACAGTAATGTGATTGGTCCATACCTCAGTACTAGGGGGTTAAGAGAGGGGTTTAGGACTTAGAATATTTTGGGTAGGTAGTTGCCTCTCCTAGAGAGCATCTTGTATAAAAGACAAACTTTGGCCAGCCATAACAATTAATTTACTTAGCCATTTTTAGTGATTCTTTTTGCTGCGGACGCAGGGGAGTCTAGGCTACACAAGGGTGTAGTCGGTCAGTTTTTTCCTTCATGGGTGGCTGCATTTCTAAGGGAAAGTCAAAGTGGGTGAATGTATTCAAATCACATATTTTAAATTTGCATTCTGTGGTGGATCTGAGCAAACAAAAAGTCTTGATTCACAAGGGTGGAGCTTTAATGGGGTTTTGATTGTCAAGGGGTCAATCATTTGGGTTTATATAAACTTGGAGTCGGCACTATCTAGATTAGCTTCTTTTGATCTACGAATTCTGTGTGGCAAAGGAGCCCATAAAATTTCAGTATTTGCTCCCTTGAGCAGTAAGTTATGAAGGGTCAAAGTTGACCTTTTCTTCAGAAGCACTTTGGGAGAGAGGGGTCTACCTACCAAATTTTCTAAGTCCAAAATCCCTCTCTAAACCCTATACTGCTAGAGTACGGCACAAATCGGATTACTGTGACATACAAAAATGTAGAGGTGCCGAAGTACATTTCGTACGGCCATCGTACGACATGGCCAAAATGTCGACGCCTGCTATATCCGGATGCGTCCTTGTATTCTTCGGAGATGCCGCAAGCCAATGTGGTTGTGCCACGTGTCACTTGATGTGGGGATGGCTGAAAACCCCCAAAGCTCCCATTCCGCGATCTCAACATCTATCTCGACCGTTTGATCAAGATTGGCTCTTAATTATAGGTGTCGAAAATGATTGCGTGGTATTTGTTTCGCCGTCGAAACAAATGAGCGGTATTCGTTTCGTGGAGTACCGTACACCGTACTAGAAAAAATTGTATCTATGTCCTAAGAACTTGTTCGTGCCGTTAAATGAAATTGTCTATGTATACATCTATAAATATTTATGAAACCCTACATAACTCAACACTGATCTTAGACTAATAGGATAAAGCTAATGACTACTGCTTGACTCGAAGGACGACAAGGATCAAGATCAAATCCTGGGTCCGTCAAGTTTCTTTTGGTTAACCTACCAAACAACTACCTGTCTCTCTCTGGACACCATAGGCAGCCATGGCTCTAGCTTCCTCTCCAACCTTCACTAACTGCGACAAGTGTGGGAGTTGGAGAGAGGAGTTAGAGGCAGACTGCCTCTGCTTCTTAACATATTTAAACCTAGAAAATACTAAAAGCCTTTAGTTTCTACACTCCCTTTATTTTCTAGTCACTCTTCAATTTAAGACCACACCTCTCCCTGGATAAAATTAGTTTATGGGAAGGCACAGGTTTGGTCATCATATCTGCTACCATCTCGCTATCTCGTCTCTACTCTAAACTGATTATTTTGTCTTCTATCTTCTCTCTAACAAAACTGAGTCTAATGTCCATGTCTTTAGTTTTAAAATGATGTTTAGGATTGGCACCAATAGCGATTGTTGCGTGTTCATCACAATTTTTTTTTTGCACACCACTCTTAAGGTGACCAAGCTCACCAAGCAAAGACATGACCCACATCAATTCTTTTACAGCAGAGCAACATGCCAAATACTCATCCTCCATGGTGGACTAACAAATAACCTTTTGTTGTTTCCTACTCCGACAACATGCCCTATAACCCATATTCAATACATATAAATAAGTACATCTCCTCATCAAAGTATCACCATAACTCGCATCACAGGAGTGATGTCAGTATTTCCCCCACCCAAATGCAACCATAGATCCCTAGTTCTTATCAAATATCTAAGGATTCTCTTAGCTACCTCCCAATATTTTTTAGTGGGAGCATTTAGACTTCTACTCAGCACTCCTAGAGCTGCAGCTAAATCCGGCCGGGTACAATTCACAAAATAGATTAGGCTTCCCACTACTTGCCTATAAGGAATAGTCTGCATAAAATTCTATTCTTTAGGACCTAATTCCTCGTCTAAGATTATGACTCCTTCTTCCACACTCCCCTCACTTGCCTTCTTTAACTCCATTGGAGTTGTACAACTATTAGCCTTATCCATATGAAACATTTCCAACATCTTCCCTCTTGCTTCTTCCTGAGTTAGTCTTACCCAATCTCTTTTTTACTTGAATTCCCAAAATATATCTTACCTCCCCTATATCCTTCATCTCAAATCTTCCTTTAAGATCTATTTTCAGTTTATTAATTTTGTCCATTGATTTATTTATAACAAGCAAATCATCAACATAGATTGCAATAAATTTAACACCTTCCTCATCGTCAAAAAAACAGATTGAGGGATCTGAGCTGATCCATATATCCCTGACCTGTAACATGTTGAAATCATAGATTTATGGAGTTTTTTCTAGGTCTGAATAGCTTAATAGAAAAAGAAAGAAAAAGCGCAGGCAGTCTTCCTCCACCTCTTTCCTCTATCCCCCCTACTTGTTGTAGTCACTGAAAGAGAGAGAGAGAGTAGTGGAGCCATGGCTGCCTCAGCTCCATAGGTAGGACTAAAGAGAGACATAAGTCACTGTCAACAAAAGGTTGAGTTCGGCAGAACTCGAACCTCCGATTGGCAGAGCAAGGTGTAGCCGTCAGCTCTAACCGGTCTGTCTTAGAAGTTTGTTAAATTACATAGGGTTTGATAAATACTTAAACTGTGTTATGATCGTGAAACTGATTAACTGAATTATGAATGAAGGAACACAGTACAAGTTAATATAAAGTGCGAACATGATCGCGTACGAAACAAATGAATCAAACATTTGTTTCGACGGCAAACATTTAATGTCGAATTTAATCCAACGACATATATATTGCCGCCGAGATCTCGGATTGGTCAATTTGGCGATTTTGGACGTGGCATGACCTGGCACCACGTGGAGGGATAACATTTGGTCGCGAGAATTCCGGGGAACATATGGGCTTGTGGAATCTTGACACGCGTCCACTCTGTGGCCTTGTCGTACACAGGCCGTAACGAAAAGACATCGGCCGTAGTACCTTTCTATACTATACAGTTATTTAATTAGTTCGTACTGTAGTAGATAGGGATTGTGAGAGGGGTTAGGACTTAGCATTTTTTAATAGACAACCACCTCTCTCTTTGAGAGTTTATTAATTTGGCATTTTTGCCACCTCATAACTTATCGGTTGGTTGGCTGTTTTCAGTGATTCATTTTGCTACGGACTCAAAGGAGTCCAGACTGCACAAGGGTGTAGTCAGATTGTCAATTTGTTTGCTTGAGCAGCAGTGGTTGTGACTAAAAGTGGGTTAGTTAAAAACTACCTAGGTGGGATCTCCCACCCGGGTATTGAACGTTAAAACACAGGAGATAACCTGATGTCTTAAGTCTTTCGGGGATCCATCAAAAATTGATTGGGTGAAAATCAGTGTTGGTGACGACGAGTTCGTTTGTTTAACTGTTAGACT
>JBBHKE010000188.1:56283-97316 GCA_037447655.1 Zygnema cylindricum | reverse complement strand
CGTGGAAGAAGCTTCGAGCGGAGAAGATAACACCATGGGGGAGATTTGGAAAGTCACCCTACAATTGTTAACCCGTCGCGGTCCAGTCAAAAAAAACAACATGTTACAACCAAAAGGGATCGTTTGCAAATAATCATGTGGATGATCGTTGAGGAGCGGGCGAACAGATTCGTAAACCACATCCTCAAAACTACCAAGAAGTTTTCCAAACAGTTTTCGATAAGTTATTCTTGAAGAAAGTTTTCCTAAAACTCTTATCGCCTATACCTCATCAACCCACCTCTTGAGAATTACTATTTTTTTAGTGGTTTATGAGGATTTAAAATCTGTTATACTTTCATTTTTTCCGTTTATACTTTTTTGTATTATCTTTCTACATTTTGTTGACATTTTTTTGACACAATTTTGCAATTTTTCAGTTTAATTTCAGTTTTAATTTAAACATTATATTTTGAGTTTTTATTATGTTTTCAGTTTCAGTTGTTGCTTCAGTTTTGATTTCCATAAATCCATTTTGAATCCATTTTTTTTCGTGAATACTTGTTTATATTACCTTTCCACACTGTGTTGTCGTTTAGAGGTTTTTGCCATTTTTTTTACACAATTTTACAGTTTATCAATTCAATTGAAGTTTTCAGTTTAATATATATTTTCGGTTTCTATTCCGTTTTGAGTTTCAGCTGCTGATTCAATTTTTAATTCGTCACTCCATTTCGAATCCATTTTTTTCCGTTTACCTTTTTTATAACAAAGCCTTACCTATAATAAATAAAAACATTTTTATGACTTGTTTCTGTTTTATGTTTTTTGTACTTTTAATTATAACCATACTTTTATCTATTTATTCATCTATCTATCTATCTCTCAATCAATCTTTCTATCAAATCTATCTATCAAATCTATTTATCTAATCAATCTATCAGATTTATTTATCAAATCTATCAATCTATCAAATATATCTAATCTATCTAATCTATCTATCTAATCTTTCTAATCTATCTATCTAATCTATCTATCTAATCTATTTACCTAATCTATTTATTTATCTAAGCTATCTACCTAACTATCTTCATTTCTAACCCCATTTTATATATGATGTTTTTCACTTCTTTTTTTAATCTAAAGACTTTCAAAAGGCAAGGAGATGGTGGGTCGAAAGGGTAGCCATAGTAAGAGGTATAAGAGATACGACTAATGCATTGTCTACGTCGGTCTTTGTTAGGCAAAATGTGGCGGTAATGAAAGCATTATCGGGTAGGTGAAGGAAGAAAATGGCAGGGGTTACCCTCGTTCACCAAGAATTACTCGAGGATTTTCATCGATTAAAAAAGGCGGGTATGAAACTACCTACGACAATTATACAAGAGATGACGTACGACATCATTATGTGTTTGAAAGAAGAGCATACGATTTTTTTTTTAAGAAATTAGGACGCGAAAGAACTACACGAATTACAAAAAGGTGGATCTAAAAATTTCATGAGAAACACAACATTGTCATCCTTGCCCAAAAAGGTAAATTACAATGTAGTCCGGAAAAAGAGGAACAAATTGAGAAAATTGTGGCGTATCACTCGGGTGTTCTAAAAAGGGCTTCTTTTGGGGTAAAAATTATACTTATTGCCATCTATGTCGTTGTAATGTTTTTTTTGTGTATCAAAATTTTTGTTTTTATCGTAACTAAAGTACTTGGTTTCCTTACTCGACTTTGTCTCACTGTCGTTGTCTTCATTGTGTGAACAAGGTGAGTTTGAAAAGGATTTGGTGGAGAACGAGAATGAGACCCATTTGATAATGAATATGGACAATGGGAAGACATTAAGCTTCCGTGGCTATGTAGTTGTGACGTATGTCGACGTTGCAAGTGGAGGCGAATCCATGACTTTGATGGTGCGTCTTACCAAAGAGGTGAATGCACGGATTGAATCACCCATGCTTATCATAAGAAACCATAATAGAAGTTATTTGATTCGCAATCTTCTCGACGATATTCGAAGTATACATCACCTTGTTTGTTTTTTTTTGGCTTGAATTGTTTGTTTTTTCTTTTTCCATCTTTCCTCCCCTCTCTCTATCGTCTCCCCACTCCCCTTCTTCCACCTCCTCTCTACCCCCTCCTCTCACCACTCCCTCCTCTCTCCCTCCGCCCCCATTCTTCCGCTCTTTTCCCTTTTTTATCCTACCCCATTTCTCTTTCAATTCTCCCTCTCCCTCTCCACTTCCTCTCCAATTCCTCTCTCCGCCCCCATTCTTTCACCCCTTGTCCATTCTTTTCCCCTCATCTTTTTCATCCCCTTCTCTTTTTTTGCCTTATTCATGTTTTTTATTTTAATACCCTCTTGTTTTTCCATTTAACCAATAACAGGTGTGTAGTATCACACCGGCCTAAAGGAATGGAATAATAAGATAGTATTCCCCTAATGGTTTGAGGACTGAAGGTTGTATCAAGGCGATCCCGACAGTCGAGAAAATTAGTGTTGTTAAATAACTGCGGCGACAAAATATGTTCGAGGAGCTAAACCGTGTTTTGGTAGCCGAAAATACGGTTTTACACTGCTTCCCACCGTGCGTTTTTCACTTGGTGCAGCCGACGGATTCTTTCGTAATATCAAAAATAAAAAAGAGGTTTGGAGGAGAAATTGGGAAATTTGGAAGATGTCGGGGTTCGAAATAAACAGTGGTCACAACCCTCTAATCGAGGTTGGTCCGGAATGTCATTAGGACCGTTGAGAAGGTTTTTTCTCGAATTGGCTAGGGACTACATCCGAAAAGTTAACTCCATGAAAGACAAAGATATGATGAGATATGCATAAAAGATATGATACAATGTCAACTATCAATGACGAATGAGATATGGGAAGAGGGAATGCTTACACATCAGTTGCAAATGTATCATCAACAAACACCGACACCATTTCAACGGCGAGGAAGTGCCACCTCCCTTGGCAAGGGCACGCAAATCTCTCAAAAGTTCTTAATACGCCGACGCCGATACTCAAGAAGGCGAGGTTACGGACAAACAATTCAAGGCGAGGGACGAATATTATGCATTTGCTAATGTTTAAGCATTCTCCATAATTTTTTTTTAATATATCCTAAAGCTTAGGAGTGACATAGTTTTGTAGTTTTGGTAGCTTTGGCTTGTCTTACATGTTTTGAAAGTGTAAGGAGTGTAAGGATTTTGAAGTAAAGAGTTACTATACAGTATTAAAGCGGTAGTACGTTGCATTGTGTGTCTATGACTCTAAAGTCATTGTTTTTGCATTTTCTTTTTTACTTTATTGTGAAGCATGTATGCCAAAACGATGTAAAATAAAACCAATATACAAAACACGATTATACTTTTGCAATAAATGACTATGCATAAGAGCGATGGTTCGTTATGCTCAAGGTGTTACCGTATGCTTGTTATTCATCTATGGGAAACATGATGTTGTAACTAGTGAACATTCTTTTTTGGTTTTAGCTTTGATACACAAACAAGTTGTTTTATATGTCATTGATATTAGGCGACGAGGCTGCCTCATCGCTGACCGCTGTCTCATCAGTAACATGGACTATTTCATTGTAATTTCATCAGCGATGATAGTTTCTCATCGTCAATCATTTTTTCAGTGATGACATTGCCTTATAGTCAAAGGATTTGTCAACGATGACACGTCTTTACTGGATTTTGATTAGACATCGATATTGCCTTATTGTTGATTTATAGTTCAGTGGTGATACACTTAGAACGCGGATGGTTTCTCGGTGAAAGACAGTGCCGAAGGCCGTTGTTTTATCGGAGTAACATCAATCGTAACTGGTTTATAATCTAGCGACAAAAATAGCTCGTCGCTGGTGGGTCAACATCCATGACAAAATAATAAATTTTCAACATTCCATAACAGATACAAACATGTACAAGACAAAATCATTTGGTAAAAACCAAATGACACACATATGTCAATGAAATAAAGAGTAATAGCATCCCCATTGAAGTATCATTGGCTTAAAATATTTACATAAAAATATACAATACAGTCATTTAGTGGTTACGAGAAAAATATCAATTATTACTTCAAAATTTTACTATTTTACACACTCCGAAACTAAATATAGGCTCCGAACTTCAGAAAATTTCTACACCTTTCCACTTTCTTATGAATCTTCTTTCTATTTTCTCATTTGAATTCCATTTTTATACAAATCAATTCACTATCATTTTGTAGGGTAGGAAAATATATAAAGTTGAACGTAGTATAGAGTCAGAAATAAATCAAAAACTTTGACCCCAACGTGAAAAAAAAATAGGGTTCATGTTTAAATCTTGAACTTTTAAAAGGTGTAGGGGTTTTTTAGGGTTTTATAAGGTTTTTCAAAGTTTTTTTCTTATATCGTACTTTAAGCACAAAAAAAATCGGTTCCACATTTTTTTTTTTTTTGTATTATTTGGCTAAAAATCCTTTTTGAGAAGACGAAACTAAAAAAATCAGATAGGTATTGCTATGTTTTTTTAACCATCGAAAATAGCGAATTTGACAAACGTACGGATTATAAAACCGACTATTTTTATAAAAATCTAACACAAAACGACACCGCGATTACTACACAACACATAACCAACGAATACATATTTCCCGTCTAAACATTTTTCTCAAAACTCGTAACATGAATATTTATAAGCTTGAAAAAAATGAAGTTTAAATAAAATGGTCCAAAGAAAAGGTTAAAGATTGAAAACAAAAGCAAAACTAGAAAAGAAATAAAAAAGATATGAGTTATTTATTCTAACAGTAAAAGTGGATTAAATTTGGTCCTACATATGTCTTTAAGGGTTACAAATATAAAATTATTAATTTGGTAGACTTCCGCGAAAAAATTGCGCGATTTGGAGTTCTATTTCAAAAGATATAGCGATGGGTGTATTTAGGTGACAACGTGGGGTCAAACTAACAAGTGGGTATCATTCTAACTGGTTAAGGGTCAAAAGTAGCCGCAAAATTTTAGGTGTACGTCTATAAAGTACTAAAAGTAGTTTGGTACCTATCATGGTTCGTTTCGTACGATTTTTAGTACAGAAAGTCATAAGTTAAATTTTGTAAATTATGTAGGTAGTTTCGCGTGTAAAATTTGTGACGCGCGAACGTGCAAAGTGGCTTTTCAATTCGCGCGCATTTGCACGTAAATGCTACGTAGTGAAAGGTAACATTTGATTAGTTAGAAACGCTACATAGTTAGTAATTGATTATGCACGTTTTTGCATTGGTCAATTTGAGTCTTAGCTGATCAATTATTGGCCAAAGTAAAACCTACTCAACGGAACGCTGACTCTGGACTGGCGAGTCCACGACGATGATGGATAAATAGTGAAGTAGAGTAAACATCTTTTCCTTTAGAAAAGTTTGTGGAAATTTGGATTGATCTTGGTCTTGAGCGATTAAAACCAAATTGGAGCAATGACATTTTTGCACTGAACTATCTTATTAACTAAGTAGTGCTTTAGTATTTAAGCGACATAATTTCTCAGGAGTGGAGAGTAGTGGAAAATACTTTAAAAATAAGAGTTGAGCCACGAGGGCGAGAGACGAAGCTAATATTATGTGGACACAAGCTTTTTATAATTTAAAGTTTATAATTATAATGGTGTTTTCCACCATGGATGTATTTTTTTTCAATGTGTGGAATGTGTGGTTGAAATTGGTTGTAGTAATGGGATTTTCTGAAAGGTATGAAATAAAATTACACATTCAAATAAGCCTTGGTGAAACAAAAGAGGATAATGAAAATTCGTAAGAACATAACCGTCTAATAAAAACCTGACAACAAAGTGAAAGGATCACAATCCCGAAGCTATCATATGTCTCCAAAAATTGTATTTGCATGTTTAGAGGAAAATAGCATTTGCCACGTCATATTGAACCACTCTTATAAGAGAGCAAACTCTTGACTCGTCATCAACGATGGAGTTAGATGGCAAAAAAATGTTTGCCATTTCGTACAATAAAACCCTAAAAAAGTAATCAAACGATATGCAACCGATGACGTGGGCTAAATGCAATCCATGGCGATGAAAGCGGAAGCAAGGCACCCACAAATCCCTGTTGACAATTTGTAGAGATTTTCAAGATGGCGGCGTAGTCAAGATGGCGACGCAGTCGTCAAATTCCAGGAAAACAAAAAAAAAAAACGGTTGTGATTGGACAAAGAAAATGCGATTGTGATTGGTCCAAGAAGGTCTGTCCGCATTTGGCGTTACCTTGTGCCGTACATCACCCACGCCAAATGCTGTATAATAACTCTTTTTTTGTTCATTTTATTGCTCCAATTCCTAACTTAATGTGGTAAAAAACCCGTATTACAATTAAAAGTTGTTATTTTTAAGGGTAAATTTGGTAAAGTTGATTGTTTTATAATTTATATGTACACTAAAACAAACGTGATCCTATACTATAATACATTTTTAATGAAATTGCGTCGAAGTTTTCTTTTTTTTACTGAATACGTGAAATGTCGAACAACCGTTACAAAGTTTTTTTGAAAATAAAAGCAAACACATATTGTCGCTGTTGTACTATGCACTATTCACATGTAAATATATGTAAATGTTCACACAGACGACAATGTTGTTGACAGATGAGAGTTATGCGAACTACTATTTTTAGGTGTGATTTAGTCTTTTTGTTTACTGCGATTTCACGTGCAACTGCAATTCTATTTTATCGTTATTTATATCTTTACAATATAAATAATTAAAATAAGGTAATGTTGTTTTACAAATAAAAAAAAACACGATATAGTAAATGAAGGTAGGAATATGTAATTAACCCCACTTTTCGCATTATGCAACTTCTCCCTAAATTGGCTGAAAGTTTTTGACTAAACTTGTCGTTTTTGTTAAAATGGTTAAATTTTGTCCATTTGTGTTGATAAAATGAGAGGATTTAATCATTTTTCACCGAATTCCCATATTTTAGTGAAATACTAATAAAAAATGGAAAACATGCCCCTTAACTAGAGTTATCGATCGTGATTCCACTGATGGACATTCAACCACTACTTTAGCTTTCGCAAAATTGAAACACGAATTTTACGGGTAAAACAATATTCTAAACTCTCTTACTATTGTTAGGCATAGGAAACATACTAATTTATCGATCGATTTTCGTTATGGGTATTTCTCATTCGTGATTTCTTTTTTCTTTTTGAAGGCGGTCAACTTTGCTTTTTTGTCCGTATTTATATGTTTGTTTTTGTTTAAGGTTTTCTTTGTTGTTTTAATCATGTCAACTTAGCTTTCATTTTTGCGACTCTACATGTTTTTTAGTTTTACACCTTTTTGAACACAAATGGCTCTATTATCGCAAGCTTTCCAACAAAGACTTAATGTGTGTACTTGTGTGTTAAACTAAATATTTTTTCTTTTATTTTTGTCTAAAATAGAGCCTTTAATAGGAAAACCTTTCGTCGTACAAGAAAATTATGAAAATCAAAGTACAATTTGCTTCATATTGAAACTTAAAAATGCACTACTATTTGTCGTCTTCCTCTTTTTGTCGTCTTCCTCTTTTCGACCCATTGTCACATCATTCCAAACTAATGGTTGAACCACAAATATGATTATTCTTTTGTACCTGTTGAAAGATTTTAAAATGTCTTAAAATAACACGGAGTACATAGTAAAATAAACCCTATCCGTACCCAACCTGTACGAATTTGTTGTCCCTACAAGGGCCGTGAGGGGGTCTTGAGCAATAGATGCCATGTCGCAAAAGCGAAGTTTGTGATGACGCCTCTCTCCCTCTCCCACTCACGCTATCACTTTTATCTCTCACTTTTTGAACGAAACGCAACATTATTGGTATTCCCATGAACGAGACTTTAAAAGTGATTATTTTGACTACCCGTATTCATAACATGATGGCGAGTCAAGTGAGAAAAGTTGAAAAAACGAAATCGCTAAACAATGGGCGAAAGTCATTGAATCAATGACGTTGACGTTGTCACAAATAAGCATGATGTCACAATGTCACAAAACCCTAGGCATCTACGATGCCACGAAAAACTTCACCGGGAATCGTTATTAGTGTTAATAACTATAATAAAATTTTGATTTTTTTCCTCAAATAAGATACAAGATTTTAATTTTTCCTCGACTTTAGTTAAGGTACCGTACAAAATAGCGTAAAGAATAAGACATAAATAGTGTGGTGTACGATCGATTTAAGACCGTACATAAATGTACCTTTTGAAGTGAAAATTTTACAAAAAATGAACTAAACCAGCTACGCACGCATTGGACCATAAGCTCAAAAACGGGATTAGTCAGACACGTAAACTAGTCTTACATGTACGGATATCTCAATTTCATGACGGTGTACGATTTTTAATATTTTGTACGCATACATATATTAATGTATATAATTCTACGACACATATTCCATTTTAGTTGTTCCTAAAGTAGAATTAACACCGAAATTATAATACAATTTTTTTTTGAAAAAATTCAAATTCATTATTAGCATCAAGTACGGTAAGTTTTCTTCAACACTATTTAAACTTTGACACTAATTATAATTCGTAGTGTAAACGTCTACACTTGTCGTTGTTTTGTATAACGTACAAAATTGTCGCTAGTTGTGTAGCCGTCTACAACCGTTACACATTGTACTGACGTCTACAATCATCACATTTAATGTAACTATTTTGGTTTCGAACAGAGGAACACTCTGAAAAGTAGTACGGAAAATCTTAACTAAACACAAAGTAGCAAAAGAAAGTTGCTTTTACACGGAACATACCCTTATTATTTCTTACATTATTTTGTAGAATACCTTATTCCACAACTATGAACAACTCCTCGGGAGTTTTTTTCCGATGATTGAAAAAGATTTAAAAGACGGCGAGGGAACGCTCCAGTGAAAAACGCCTTCAGATACGCAGTCTGGAAGTTGGTATCGAAGCGAAATCTCTAGTTATGCCATATAATGAGCTGGTCGTGGTTTGAAATCTTATCAGTCTATGCCGGTTTCACACAGCGAGATAACTTTATTTTTGCTTTGCCTTTTTTTCAATAGGGAAAAGCATTATAGTCGCATTCGTCTCTGGTGACAATGATAATTGATCGTCGATTGTTTTTATGTAAGATCGTGTGTTGTTGAGTGATTTGAGTTTTGATTGGCCTTGTCATGTTCCAATTTTGATTTAATGAATAGAGACAAGTGGTACAATCCTGTTTGTTTTATTTTGCGTGGTTGTAATGGTATGATAAACGACAAGACAAGTTCAACGTCACGCCAAAACGTCGTGTTTTCAACACCTGTAGAGTAACTTACAATATTGTACTTTTGTTTTTTGCGCGAGCGATCTCGTCACATCACGCCATGTTGTCGTGTTTTTTTGTGATGGTGTCACGTAAGATGTTTGTACATAATAGATGTAGTACATCGTGAATCGTTATTGGCATAATGGACCCTATTTAAGGTACATTTTTCTTCCAAATTCTTAATTAACATAAATTATTATGTTTTTTCTTTTACGCCTTTTAGGGTTTTTTTCCAATTTTTATCATTTAAATAGTGTGCTGTAAGGTTAGTGTCAGACCGTACAAAATTGTAATTTTTTAAGTGAAAAAGTATAAATTATGGGTTTTAGTAACCACGGACGCATGAGAATATGCGCTCTAAAAGGGGGATGAAATCGGGTTGTCAAAAATCACGTTTGCACATATTCGTCTGACAATCATATTTCGACCGTGTGAACGTACGATGTGTACGATTTGTCAGGTTTTTTACATTTACCTATGATAGTGTAAACATGTTTGGGGTGGGTATTTAATTTAAAAAAATCCAAATTAGGGTAGAATTCCATTAGACAAAAAATGGGGTTCGTTACTAGAAGCCGTACGTTTTCGTACAACGTCGTAAAAAGCTGTACCTTAATTTTTTTTTCCAACAGAAACATCGTTACTAGAAAGCTGCCAGGAGGCTCCAATGATGTAGGCGTAATTGGTGGCCGTTGGATATTCCACTTTTTCACATCCGCGAAGCAATCTTGCACATCGTCCAGTGTCACGATACTCTCCTCGCGATGACAGTTGTACGATACTGGTCATGGTAAGATCGTGTACCATTGCGTGTACTATTGGCACACGTTAAAGAGAAAAAAAAAATCAACTTTGAACAAGTGATGGCAGGCCTACACGTCCTACTGGCTATGTGCCTATGTCCTATAGGCCATGTGCTGTCTGCCACATTGGATGCAGGTGAGGTGAAAATATCCTCGCACACTCCGTCTGACATCCACCGACATTCAAAGTATGTCGCGACTTTTAAAGTTTGCCGCGTTTTTTTGCCATTCCGTTTCGAAATTTTGATTTCCATTTTCAAAATCAAAATCTTGCCGCAAACTTTACATTAAAATCATTACCTACCTCCAGTCGTACAGATATTTCTTTTTGATTTTCCGTTTGTAATTTTGATTAAGATTTTATGTCTTTTTGATTTTCCGTTTGTAATTTTGATTAAGATTTTATGAATTTGGACTCTAACCTATGTGGCGTCAATCATAATTGAGGAATGTTTGTTACTGGCTCGACAAAATGGAATAGTCTTATAGTAAATACTCCCAGTAGAAGTTTTCGTACATTTACAGGGACATCCTAATGGAATTCTACTCTTAGGGTGAACCTCCATCAAATGCCTACTCCCAGTAGAAGTTTCCGTACATTTACTGGGACAGCCTAATGGAATTCTTCTCTTAGGGTGAACCTCCATCAAATGCCGATAGTAATGGTACGAATATGTTTAATGGCATTAATATGGCGTTCACTTCTCCATCAGGTCATATCGCAATGGAATCTATCGCGTACGTGCTTTCTTTCAATTAGATGCACGTTGATTCCTATTTTGACGGCGAGCGTCATCAAAGATTCTAAAAGATTTCAAATTTGTATTCTTCCAAAATTTAACGAATTTGCAAAATTTCATAACCAAATAGGAAATTCGAAGAAAGCAGGCGCAAAAAATTTTGAATGACAATGGATGGTGATGAAGGCATCACGCCACATTCTTCAACATAATTTTTTGGTGGTTTTTGTCGGATCTGATTCTCGCCTATCTGAAGGCGCGCGGCTCGTACATGACATTTCAACGCGTAAACATTTTACACGTCCGGTGATTGGCTAGTCTCCTCTGAAATTCTATTGGCTCCATTGCCACACAAAATTCGCAGATCAAAAGAAGCTAATCTAGATTGTGCCGACTCCAAGTTTATACAAACCCAAATGATTGACCCTTTGACAATCAGAACCCCATTACAGCTTCACCCCCGTGAAATAAGACTTTCTGTGTGCTCAGTTTCACCACATAATGCAAAGTAAGAACATGAGTTTTGGACACATTCACCCACTTTGACTTTCCCTCATTCACACCGCAACTTCTAAGTTCTTCCAAACGAGGACACTCCTCCATATGGTGACCAAGTTCTCTACAAAAGAAGCAAACTTTTTTTTCGAAAGCTCCCCTTTCTTTTCTTCTCCCTCTCTTTCCAGTGAAGTTTCGATAAGGTTTACCTTTGTCTTACTTCCTCTCATCACGCTTCCGCTCGTCGCCGACGTTCCTCACATCACGCTTCCGCCAGTAACCACCAGTTGTAAATGCAGTCACCTTGTCACTTCTCCTACGAAGCTCCAAGGTGCTTTCCCTCACAAGTATTATCCCGATGGTGATGCTCCAAGTCCACGAGGAGACATCAATTCCCTGCATACGGTAAATGATGTCTTCGTACTCATCTGGGAGTTTTATGATTAGTGTATAGATATTTCTCTCCTCAGATTCTACATATCCTGCACTAGAAAGCTCAACATATAATGCAGCAATATCATTGCAAAACTCTATCATGCTACCGCCTTTATAAGCATAGGCCTCTATTTCTTGTTTTACTAACTGCTGCCTCTGTATAGTCTCACTCTTATAAATCTGAATTGGTGTTTCCCATATCTCTGAAGACTTGATTAGACTTAAAAGAGTGATAGCTATGGACTTAGACACATATCTAAGTTTGAGATGTTTTGCTATAGTGTTTTTATATTCCCAAATATTCCTGTCATTTTCTTCAATATTTTGTTCAGTTATAACCCCCACAAGTGGAACCGTAGCCGAGAGCCTAGCTCCCCTCACCATAGGTTTCCCTTTATCCTTCTCCCCTATCTCCTCTTCCACTGTAATGATTTTCCCTTCACCTTCCGTTGCATCTGAACTCCGGTTGGTTTTTTGGGCAGCCCCAGATGATTCTCCATAGTGAGCTCCTCCAAAGCCCGGTGGCGGACACCTCACTTGTCCTGAAACAATTCCCCATAAGTGCTTATCGAAAAGCAACCCCTCCATCGTAAACTCCCAATAAGTGACGTCTGTTCCATCGAACATAGGCACCCTAGATGGTGGGCCCATAATCTGAAATTCTATGGGCTCCATTGCCACACAGAATTCGCAGATCAAAAGAAGTTAATCTAGATTGTGCCGACTCCAAGTTTATACAAACCCAAATGATTGACCCTTTGACAATCAGAACCCCATTACAGCTTCACCCCTGTGAAATAAGACTTTCTGTGTGCTCAGTTTCAGAATGCAAAGTTAGAATATGAGTTTTGGACACATTCTTCCACTTTGACTTTCCCCTAGAAATGCAACCACCCTGGCAGGCAAATAGTATGACCGACTACATCCATGTGTAGCTTGGACTCACCGGAGTCCGCAGCAAAAAGAATCACTGAAAATGGTCAATTGAATTGATAGTTATGGCTGGCCAAAGTATGCCATTTATACAAGGTGCTCTCTGGGAGAGGCAACTACCTACCAGAAATATTCTAAGTCCTAAACCCCTCTCTAAACCCTCTAGTACTGAGGTAGGGACCAATCAAATTATTGTATAGTACATAAAGGTATAGGTGTCGGTGTACCTTTCGTACAGCTATCGTACGACATGGCTAAAAAGTCAACACATGTCCCATCAGGATTCGCTCTTATAATCGCCGGAAATCCTGCTTCCAAATCTTATCCCTCCGCATGGCGCCAAGTAATGCCACGTCAAAAAAACGGTACCGTAGAGAAAGTATAGGTGCCGGAGTACTTTATGTACGGAAATTGTACGATGATGTTATTATGTGACATTTGTCACATCCGGATTTGTTATGTTCCTTTCCGGAGATTCCGCATCTTGTATAATGACGCCACGTGTCATTCAGAGTGATGACGTCCGCAAACGCCAAAAACGTGTTCCGCGACCTCGGCATTTATCGCGGCCGTTTGGTGCGCGGTATTTGTTTCGATAGCGAAACAAATGCGCGGTATCCATTCCGTCCCCGTACTGTACTCCGTACTAAGTTAAACTGTATCTATGTACTAAATATCTATTTCCCGCTAAACAAATTAATCTACGTGTAACTATTCAGTTATTTATCAAACCCTCTATATCGTAACACTAGTTCTAGACTTAAAAGTTAAAGCTGACGGCTTCAGAGGTTTGACAGACGGCAGGTACCAGGATCAATTCCTGGGTCCGTCAAGTACATTTTGGTAAATCTACCTAATCCACCCCCTGTCTTCTCTAGAGAGTTTAGGTAGCCATGGCTCTAGCTCCCTTTCCAGCCTTCAGTGTCTACAACAAGTGTGGGGGCTTGGGAAGGGGAGTTAGAGGCAGACCGCCTCAACTCTTTTTCTATCCTAATACAGACCTAGAAAATACACAAATATCAACATCCTCCTTGAGGAGAGTAATTACTCAATGGACGGCGTGACCTCTTGCTTCTAAAACAAGTAATCGGACGGTCAACGTTGTCGCCCAAAAGTTTACAGAATATTGACGCGCTGACAGTAATTACGTTTAAAAAAAAAAAAAAGTACAACCTTGTACGAAAATGAGCTGGATATGTACAAAAATACACTTTTTCCACTAAAGAACACCACTTTTCGCATGATGGAGGTTCACCCTTAGGGTGACGTTCCATCAAACGAATAGTGAGGTTGTTTACAAATATCCGGACCTATCCGTACTACGCCGTACCTATTAATTTGTTTTTATAAGTGAACAACATTATAGAGAATCTTGCCAATATTCTTCAAAGGTTTGGGAGGTAACAATGATCGCTGGATGCTTTTTCACGAAGCATTCGCGTCCAAAGTTGGTGATGTACCTCTTGGAGGTACATCCCCCTTTACAAAAAAAAATGAGTCGTGACACGTTGGATAATGAATGTACGTGTCAATACGACAACCAACGAAAATCAAAAAAAATCGCACATAATATGGTGCATTCTAAAATTCAACGGAAATCACAAAAGTGATCTCTACGAGCTTTCGTTGCGCTATTTTCGTTACCGACCATTCTTCACACTATTTGCGAAAGCGCTCATTCGTCACGCGAAAAAGAAAAAACCCTAAAAATAATGAGCTGGCGTCTAACAAGCATTTGCAAAGAGTATGAAATTTGTGTGGTACGATGCCTTGGTCCGCACGTACATGGTATGCAAATGACGATTTCGAGTTGAATTCGGTCAGTGTAAAAGATATTTGACGATTTTTAATATACGATCTTATCTTACGTGGTACCACTCATTCCTGAGCACGTGGATTACAGAGTTTCCGCGACAGAACATCGTTCAAAGTGTAACATTTTGTAATGTAGTTCGTACGATTAAAAAATTTCCTGATGGAACGCCCCCCTTAGTATAAGTAGATAATAATAATGTATGTTTTTTTGAAAAAATCAAAATTCTCAATTAACGTAAATAACAGTAATTGTTCCTATACGCTATAGAAACCTTTACGCCAATAACGATTCACACTGTACTATCGCATTATTCATGGTACTGTACAAAAACGAAAGGCCCTTGGGAATCAAAGGGCAAAGCACCGGGTCGCCCGCGACTATTATTTGTGTAATTGCACACGCGCAAACTTCTTTTTTATTGTATCATTTCTTTGCCGCGTATTTTAACATTAACAAACAATGTAAACTCCGCGTAAATGTAAATAGGAATCACATTAATATTTTTGTTCATTAAAGACACCTGCTATGTCAGACGTGGTGACATGGACGAATGGGTAGATAAAATTAGTCGAATTTGGATCCGAGATTTTATTGGATTGTGATAAGGGTACGTCCCCATGTGTTGAAGTATAGACTTTAATCAGTCGTTTTCACCCAAAACGCAGTTCCGTACGAGAAAAACTTTAGCCGTACAAAAACATCAATTCCTTAAAAGTATAACAAACGTCAAGTCGATACTTTGACTATACTTCGTGTTTGTCGTCACTTGAACAAATTTTGGCGTTTTCCTTTTTTCGACCCCTGGGCAAGAGAATCCAGCCAGTTAAAAAACTTTATCAAAAATCATCTCGCGAGGTGATTTCAGGGAAAGTATCGCCGAAACAACGAATGCAAAACGACCCACGCACGCGACACACGAGTGGGAAAATTTTAGGACGACTCGCTATTTTTCTCCCTGCCCGTCACGCGCATGTATGGAAATACGAGGATGTACTGAAAAAAAGTTGAAGGGGTCTCGAACCTCCACTTTCATTCATGGGTCCTCGGTAGAATTTTGCGTCGTCATCGCCTCTCCCCTCTCCCTCGCACACTATCACTTTTATCTCACACTTTTTAGAATGAGGCACGACAAAACTGGTATGAAATGAAAGATGCTTGAAAAATAATTCTTTTGACTACCTGCATGTATATTTTTATAGCAAATAGAGCGAAAAAAGAAGAGAAAACGAAATTAGGTTTCCATGGCCGAAATTTCTTGAATCTGTGACGTCGACCTTGTCACAAGTGAGCGTGACGTCACAATGTTACAAAACCCTAAAATTCTGCCATGTCACAAAGTTACAAAAATCTAGACGTCTACAACTGTCACTGTTTTTGTTGGCGTCACCAATTTCGTAGTCGTCGTTACCCGTCACAAAGTTGTACCTACGTCTACAACCGTCACATGTCAAAAGTTCCGATTTCATTTTCGCACACGGGGACGCTTTTCAAAGTAGTACGGAACACTTCACTACAGTCCAAAGTACTTTTTCAAAGTATCGCATACATGGGGACGTACCCTAATAAGACTCGCCGGCCATTGGACAGACAAGAAGTTTCACTTCCAATTGGGCGAACAAAAGTCGTGACTCGTCAGGAATAATGAAACATATTTGGACTTTTGGAGTTCAGAGATGCAATGAATTTCCCATATTCATGAGATGTACCTAGACTGCCTTTTCAGCCCACGTGTGACGTCTACCAAAACCCCGCAAACATTTTCACGTAACATTTCGTGATTGGCCCAGTTATCGTATTTCTTCCTATTCATATGTACCGTATTCGAAACCCGTACAACCGTTTATCGTTCACCTCATTTCTACAGTACTCGTATTTCTAGACGTACTACAGCGCCGACTCCGTTTTTCGAGGCTCTACCGTACTGTACTGCACTCGGCAGCCATTGATCTTCACACCGCCATGGAGGTCTCCAGGCTTCCCATGGTAACTCCGGTGCCTGTCCCTCGCCACGTGTCCTCCGCCGTCCGTACCTCATCTTTCGAACACAACACGTGCAATGATCGATCCAGATTCTCTTCCTGCAAGCTGCCTCTCTCCACTCCCCTCTTCACGCCGACATTTTCCAACAAGAATCCTTTCTCCTTGAGACGCTCCTCCCCTTCTCCTTCTGTCCTTTGCCAGTCTATTCCTAAAACTCAACCTGTCGATACTTCCCTTCCCAAACCTACTCCCAAACCTTCTTCCGAACCTTCCGATCTTGCTGAGTACATTGCAGGAGGCCCTCTCATAAAATCACTCTCTCCTCTCTCCCTCTCCGACATAAAAGAGAATTTGAGCGAATGGGAGGCTCTGGGAGAGGTTCTTTCCCGCCAGCTAAATATGCCTCCCGGACCTCTTGGCCCCTCAGAGCGCCTCCGGATTTTCCGATACTATCTTCCACTCTATTTCTGGTGTCTGCAGCAGCTGGACCGCCACAAGAAGGAAGCGGGAAGAGATGGAGAGACCTGCCCGCCTCTGGTGGTAGGCGGTCAGTAGGGAGGGCGAGCGGTAGGGGAGGGAAGGGGTGGGGAGGGAGGGAGGGAAGGAGGGGAGGCGGGGAGGGAGGGAGGGAGGTAGGTAGGGAGGGGAGAAGAGGGAGGGAGGGAGGGGAGGGAGGGGAGACGGGTAGGGATGGGAGAGAGGAGAGGGAGGCAGGGGGGAGCTCTGCATCTTCATTTTGCGGTTTCTGGGACTGTTGTTCAAATTCAAACATGGTAGGTGTTGGCATGTGAGTTACAGCCTTTGTTATGATGGGGCGCGAGTGGCCAGATCGGAATCAGTGCTCCTCAAGGTTGTGGAAAATCGACTATTGTAGAGTCTTTGGAGCATCTCTTCGCTGAGACAGGCAGGTATTGTCAAACTGTGGGATTATTATTACTGTGGACTTGCCTGTGTTTAACTATGACTGAGAGAGGTATCATGACAACCAAGTAATTTGAACTTATAATAATTATTTTGTTTTAATTTCAATTACATTGTTCAATGAATTTAAAGCCTTTATGATAGTAAACCGTTAGTGCAATTGACCCGAATATATGCATGGTTTACCTTAGATTTTTGTCTATTAAATTTTTCAGTAAACAATTTGCAAATCTATGGTTCAATATGTTTGAAGAAATTGTATGTTTTACCTATTATGCAAACGCCTATCATTATTACTTGTACAATGACATTTGATAATTTGACGCAATTGTTTGAGAAACTACATGATTAGATGGGAACATGTACCTGTTGGTTTGTTATTCATTCTTCTTGATGTTGAAAAAGGGTACAGGTTATTTTGTAGGTTTTGGCTTTTCATTTTAAATTTAAAACTTGGCAATTATAATCACAATTGCTTGTGCTTTACACAATTAGATCCTGTCATGCATCATAAGCTGCACAAAACAATGGTCATTTGATGTTCAACATCTCAACTTTTTCTACATGTTATTTGCGATGTCGTGGAACTTTGTAGATGTACTTTCAATCCTGTCTATTTGGTTACAACAAGGATGGACAAAGCATTCAATAAAATTATCTTTGTAGACGTTTTTATTTTGTTATATGCATTGGAACCCCTATGGTTGAAAACGGGCACCTCAAAATCAATGTTTGTTGTTTTTTACATTTTGCTCAAATTATGGAATTTTTATTGTCCCATTGTTTACGTCATCCGCGGTACAAGAAAATTTCTTTGATCTCCAGTTCAAATGCTAGGTTGTTACAGTATGTTTGAAATTTGAAGTGCACATTAAGCATCTCGATTATTCTCACTATTTAAGGTCCAATCTTTTTTTGCAAGAGACGTAGTATCCTAGACCTTTCCCTTTTGCGTCTTTTGTCGGCTTTGAAGATTTTGCCATTCTTTATTTGGTTTAGTTGAAGTCTGTTGGTAGTGAAGCAGTTGACTAAGTAATTGGTATTTTTTCATTATTACAATCTGAAAAGTTTTGTTTATTGGGAATTACTTTTCTTTTTCTCTTTCCTTTTTCTGGCAGAAAGGCGGCAAGCATTTCCATAGACGACTTTTATCTCACCTTCGATGAACAGGTATCGATAGTATTTCCTCCCTCCATTTTTTTCAAACCCCATCCTATTTCCACCCTTTCCTGTACAATTCACTCATCTTGTTGTCCACAAGTTTTATCGACAGACTGTGGAAACATTGTCTATTAGGATAACTTTTGCCTCTCATTGAACAGAAAATGTTAAACATAAAAGAAAAGAGGCACACCACCATGAGATTTCCTTCCATAATTAGTTTGGACCAAAGTGTTCCACAATAATGTGAGGTCCCATTTTTTTGAGCAAGCACACAAACTACTGTTGATCTTTTTTTTTGTTAAGTTAAAAAGTGAGTGTACCAGAAGAATCCACACGGGACCCCTTTTTTTGGGTATATTCCTATTTATTCCACTATTGTCCATTTACGTTGTTTAGATGAAGTACATCTTTAGAATTAGTACGGATTTGGAGTGAGTATTGGAAAGTTAGGTTTCTCCTACAAATCTAGAAACATGTCCCACTTTCAACACCGATAAGTCCACGCTAATGGTATTGAGTGGTGGTTTTGGAATACACGAACTGAACTGGGAGACAGAAAATTTTATGAATGACAAAGCACATAGTCCTCCCTCCCCTGTTTTCATTTCTTTTTTTCTGGAAGATAGTTTTTCGTTTTTTGTGGTGTAGTTTGTCCTTATTAATTTTGCACCCAATTTCCTACTAAGTTTTTCACTCTTTGGTAATTGGGTTACTTAATTCTCTTGGTAGTTAAGTGGTTGTGTTTAAAACGATACACGAGTTTGTTGTAGACCACACCTGTCTGAAATCTGCAGTTGTAGCGAGGAATAAACTGTTGTAAATTTGACAACAAGTCCATGTTATGTACGGATTCCAAAATAAGTCGGGTTTATTGCGGACAAGATTCCAGTTTTTGATTAAGTGCATGTACATATTCACAGTCGTCTGTGGATACCTTATTGCCAAGTACTTGGATGAATTGAACATGTATTGTCTATTGCATTAATGATCACTACGGACAAAATTATATGATATGCAGTGGTTTTAAATTTTGAAAAAAATCAAAGCATTGTTGTATAGGTTTGTCCTTGACTTGACTAATGTCTCATGCACTACAGATAGAAAGGGTATGTTTTTGTTTTTTGAAAGGGCGATTTTTAGGGAATAATAATTCAGCACAGCAACATCTTCGGCTAATTCCCTTAGGTTTATCGTTAGGTCTTTGTATTACATCTACAGGGTGTCCCCTTCCCTCCCTCCCTCTCCCTCTCCTCCCCCTCCCTCCCTCCCTCTTTCCTTCCCCCTCTCCCTCCCTCTCTCCCTACCTGACTCCAGCGCTGACGGTACATTTTGTCCCTTTGTGCAGACAGCTCTTGCCAAGAAACACCCTGGCAACTCCCTTCTCGAGGTATCTCTCATAGACTAAGAGGTGCTGTGGAGGGTAGTTTCTCATTTATTTTGTCAGAGGGACAATTATTTCGGACCTCAATTAGTGTGGATCACACCATTTCTGAGCGACTTTTCTTCGGAGTCGCATCGGTTTTTTTTTTGTTTTCTTTTGTTTCCTTCTCCTTTTTTATTTGTTCCGGGGAAGAGGAGGGGAGTTTTTTTGAAGTGAGATTGGGGCTCGATTGTCGGGATCAAAATGCGACCTGATTTAGTGTGGATTCTGTGGTTTTTTGTCTTTTCTGCAGCTGCGAGGCAATGCTGGGAGCCATGATCTGCAGTTGGGAGTGGAGACTCTCGAGGCTCTCAGAAACCTCTCAAAGACAGGTCAACTGGAAAGGGGGAAGAGGGAAGGGAGAAGGGGAAAGGGGGAAAGGGGGAAGGGGATTTTTTGGGAAAAAATAGTTCAGTCTGGTTTTATGTGAACTTGGGGCTAAAAATCGGATCCATTGGGATTCGAACATTGTCTTCTCACTGAGTTTTACTGCCAGTTTTCTGTATTCGGTTTAAAAAACGTACTAATGGTTCAAGTTTTTTCCATGGGGCGTATTATGTTTCGGTGATTTTGCTTTTAGAAGAAGAATCCTGCTGTATGTTACCACACTTCGAAAAATTATCCTTTCCCTCTTCCCCTCCTCTCCTCTCCTCTCCTTGGGCCCTAGTTTTGGTAACTTTCTGTACCATGTCCCGGAGACTTCTAAAAGCTCTTTATCGGAAAAGAGTTTAATTCTACATGGAAACTGTTATCAAGTTTGTCTTCATTTTATTTGGTCCTTTGGCTAAATTTATCCCCTTGACAACATTTCCCTCTATCCCATAGAGTTCCAAGCCCAAGTGTCACCTTCCCCTGTTAAAGCCTTTGTGGTTTAGTGCCGATTCACTGTTCCTTAATAAGGTTTCCTTTAATTCACCCCAAACAAACCTCAAAAAATCAAAAAAAAGCCTAAAAAACTCTAGAAAACCCAAAATATCAAAAAAAACCCTGAAAAACTCTAGCTTTCCGAGCCTTTGATTTAGGTTTTCTTTTAGTGTCCACTTTTGTACTACAACCACGATCACCAAAGTCACCTTCCCATCAAAAGACCTGCAAATTAATGTGGATTTTGTTTTTTTTTCTTAATGAAACATTTATATTTTACAATGTCTACTACTCACAAGGTTTCCCCTTCCCCTTCTAAAGCGTGTGGATTGATGGGGGAAACCGGATCGCAGGTAAAACTGTTAGACTTCCACGGTACGACAAGGTACATAAATATTTTCCTTCCATTTTCGTTTTTTTTGTTACTCTCAAAGTTTTTTAGTCACTTCTGCTTTCTGAGACCAAGTCAAGGAAGTGGTAACTGTTTAGACTTGTGCTCAATGTACAGCCTTTTTTGTATGTTTTGCCCAGTTTTCGGGCAAAATCACTGAAAACAGCAGAAAAACATCTGGTTTCTAGATGAAAATTGTACAGGGACTACAATTTTTTTGCAGATTTGGACGTATGTATTGTCTCTTGCCTTGTGTCTGATAAATATTCTGTTAATGTTTTTGTCAGTATCTCTCTTTTGTGTATTTCTATGTGTGCAGAATGAGTTTAAAATTATGTAAGCATATTAAACGTCAATCAGTGAACGTAATATTTTTTTTACGGTTGAAAATGTTTTGATGTATCAACACTATTGCGATACCATCATTGATTAATTGTGACATTGGCATATTGAGCCGATAATACCCGAGTGTTGAGACCCACCAAAAGGTCATTTGCTGAAGATCGAAATTTTTTCCTCGATAAGCTTCAGAAGTGTAGTGGGCTCTTATGGAGCCTCTGTTTGTTCGATTCTAAGAAAGTCTCGTCTGTGACTTCACAAAAACTGTGTGTGTTGAATTTTTTGAAATCGCGTTTAATTTATGGAAAACTATATGTGCATTTTTTAGAAACTTGTGTTCTATGAAACTCCGTGCTTTTTTCACAAAACCATTTGCCTGTTTTAGTTATTTGTGTGTCTGTCATATGAAACTCTGGTGTCCTTGTTACGAAACTCTGTGTCCCCCTTATGAAACTCTTATATCTGGTTACCACCATTCCTAACGTCTGTGTCCGTCTCATTGAGCCCTTTGTTTGTCTTACTGAGCCCTTTGTCCGTCTCACTGAGCCCTTTGTCCGTCTCACTGAGCCCTTTGTTCTTCTAACTGAGCCCTTTGCCCGTCTTACCGAGCCCTTTTTTGTTCGTTTTACGGAGAGTTTGGGCGTCTGTGTGTGGTGCAGGGAGCTCGTGAGGGTCGCGGGGACAGAGCTCCAGTGGAGAAGTGGGCGGTGGTGAGTGGGGAGGTGGAGGTGGTGCTCCTGGAGGGCTGGATGCTGGGATTTGAACCGCTGGAGGACACGGATGCCCAGGCCATTCAACCGGAGGTGAGGCACAGAAAGCACACGGGTTCATGCTGGGGAATTGTGATGCGGCTTGGGTTTTGGGTTTGGGTTTGGGTTTGGGTTTGGGTTTGGGTTTGGGTTTGGGTTTGGGTTTGGGTTTGGGTTTGGGTTTGGGTTTGGATTTGGGTCAGGGTTCGAGTTCGGTCGAGTTCGGTTTTGGTGTGGACAGGGGTTTGGCTTCGGGTGGTTCCATTCTTGTTTCTTTTTGTTCGTATAGTTTTATTTTGTCGTTTGCTTTTGTTTGATTTTGCTTTTGCTTTGCTCTCTTTGATCTAGCTTGATTTTGCTTTTGCTTAAGGATTCTCTTTGATTCTTGCTCTGTCTTAATCTTTTACTCTGTGTTTTTTCGATTCTGGTAGTTATCTGGATATCATTGGAATAGGGTTTGCATTCCGACCATAAACGTTTTGCAGGTTTTTGACTTATTTTCGCTACTTTATTTGTAAGAGAATTCTTGAAAATATTGTCAGTTCTCGGAAATCCATATGTTTTTCGCCTGTCTGATCCTCAAAAAATGTTTTAGCCTAAACAATCTGGTCAATTTGAAGCTAGTTTGGATTCACATCGGTTTTCTTTTATTTAATTGTATAATTGGATCTATTTGGAGTGAAGGGTTCCTTTATGCATGTTCTCCTCCTTGTTTCCTCCTCGTCTCCTCCTCCTTGTTTCCTCCTCATCTCCTCTTCATCTCATCCTCCTTGCCTCCTCTTTGTCTCATCCTCCTTGTCCCTCCTCGTCTCCTCCTGGTCTCGTCTCCTGACAAAGTGCCACGTGGCGCCTTGTGAGCAGCTAGTGGAGGTGAATCGCCAGCTGGCGCGGTACGCTGCGTGGCACCGTCAGGTGGATGCATGGATCGTGGTCCAAGTCAGCGACCCAAGCTGGGTCTACAAGTGGAGGTTGCAGGTGGGAGGGCCAGGGGGGGGGGGGGGGGGGGGGGGGGGGGGGGGAGGCAGAGGGGGAGGAAGGGGCAGAGGGAGGAGAGCGGTAGGTGTACTAAGTCAGCGATCCCAATTGGGTTTACGAGGGGAGAGCGAGAGGGAAACGGAAGGGGGGGAAAGAAAGTAGGAGGGGAAGGGGGGGAAAGAAAGTAGGAGGGGAAGGGGGAGGAAGAGGGGAAATTCTCATTCTTAGGAAGTGTTGTCTGTGATGCAGGCGGAGGTTGCGATGAGGAACAGAGGGAAGCCCGGGATGACTGACGACCAGGTGGGCCGACCTCCCTTTCCTTTGGACGAGAGAAGTTGAGAGGGAATTGGGAGCTGAGTATCCATTGGAGGAGGAAATTTGTTGGATGAGTATCGAAACTGTACACTTATATTGTTATCCAACATTTGTTCTTTCCAAGTTGGCGGATGTTTTGTACTAATAGGTGTTTGCACATTCGGAGTACCCGTTTTTGGTAGCAAGGAATGTGGTAATATTCTGTTTATTTGCGTGACTGTGACTGAGGATATCTCTGTATGGGAGAGAGATGTCTCTGTATGTGAGAGAGATATCTCTGTATGTGAGAGAGAGATATCTCTGTATGTCTCTGTATGTGTGTGTACGTACTCCAATTTTTATTTTTATTTTCCTGGCATTTGTATTACTTTTAAGCAACATCCTATATTTAAAGTTTTGGACTAACTGCATTTTCTAAGTGTTGGCATTCACAACAATGTTATGTTTCTTAAAATAATTGTGCAATTGTGTAATTGTCGACGCTACTTTTTCACGAGTTTTTCTTAAATGGTTTTTAATTTGTCATTTTCCGAACAGCTTGTAGTTTACATGTTTTTACTTTTGCCTCCATACATATAAAAAACTAATTATACATGTCTATCATTTATCTCCAAGAATCTCTATTGACTTAATTTTATTTTTGCGGAAGCAAATCCCTTTTAATCTTTCCACGGACTCAGTTGCTGCGTAAGCCGCTGATGTTTAACATTTTATATTACCTTCTCAAAAAGATGATTAGGAAAATTTGATGAGGGATATTCTGTCTTATGTCTTGTCTACTTACAATATCATGTAAACCAATGTTTTAGTTGTCTTTCGTTTTTGTCTTGTGTCTTGTCCCTCACCTCGGTACACCTGCTCATGGCGATTATTTTAACGTATCTATTTTTATTGTTTTAACCTTCCCATTTGTTGTTTCAACGTCGACATTTGTTATTTTAACTTTGCCATTTGTTGTCTTTAATTTGTCATTCATTGTTTTAACTTTGACATTTATTGTTTTAACTTTGACAGGTGGCAGATTTTGTATCGCTCTACATGCCGGCCTACAAGGCTTATCTGCCTCGTCTTTATGCGGAAGGGCCTCGAACAGCTGTCCCGGAAAAAACGTTGAAGTTTCTCATCGACGAGAGCAGATCCCCTTTGGAGTGTTAGGCACACACCTTTTTCTATTTTATTACAGAACTTATAGCCCAAAGGCACCTAAAAAGTGCCAAAAATGTCTATTGTCATCTGCTATCCAGGAAGCCTTCGTGAAGTAAATAGTATGGAAGTATTAAATTTCGCCACGGAGAGGATATTTGTGATTTGATATTGATTTATAATAGCCAATCCTAAATATAATATGCCCTATCCTGAAAACCGATGCTTTACCTAGTGCAGTTAAAATTAGTAGTTTTTGTGTATTTTACTTTTGTTCAATTGTTTGTATGATCTTGTAATCCACTGCCGAAATTTTATCACTTAAGAGTCAGTTGAGTAGGTGCCTGGCGATACAAATTTGTAGAGTTAAAAATATTAAAACTTTACTATGGCATGGTATGCAGAAGGTCTGAACTTATTATTAAGACCTATGGAAATCCGCATACAGAGTGTGATTCAAGGAGTGTTTGTATCGATCTTGAGTAGAAAACAGGCTCGGTAGAGCCGACGCTATGTACCTAACGTCAATAACAAATCAAGGGTTTGGTTTTTTGTTGTCTTTTGATTTTTTTGTTTATTTCTGCGTCTCGTTTTTGTCCTTTTGCTTTTGCCTGTCCTTTTCTTTTGGCAGCTGTCTGTTGTTGTTTGTTAGATGGATCTTGTGTGATATTTTTTACTTGTTTCCATGTACTCCAATGGTTTACCTGGTCCATGTTGATAGTTTAATGATTCCTATGGTGAGAATGCCTATGCATTACGAGATGAGACGGGTGAAGTTCCCAGTATCAACTGTAAGCCCATCTGATAAGAGAGGCTCACATTATGGGTGATCTACTTTGGATGATGTACCGACTCTACGAAGCATGCAAGGTTTGAATGTTGTTTTGGGTTGAGGACACAGGTTATCGTTATTAGTGTTAAAATTAAATTAGTTTAAATACTATTAGCGTCAAAAGCGCTATTTTGTGTGTTGAAAGCGCCAATTTGAGTGATGACTTTATAGCGTTTATGTTGAGCTGGCATCAACACTATTTCAGGTGAAACTGTTCTACCGTGACAGCATCGAGATTAGTACTTGTGGGGTTTGGAAATCGTACAATGCATATAAAATAGAGTAAAATTTAACGCATTTTCAGTTACTTTACACTATTTTATGCTTCATGTTCAGTGATGTTCCCGCTATTTCGAGCTGCTAGCAGGATTTCCAAGTTAGTTGCATAAGAAATTCACTTACAAGTTGTAAAAATGTGATGTCACGAGGACGTTTTACTTTAATTCTCACAAAACATAACATAAAGTGGTTAAACACTAATAACGATGAAGGGTGTAGACTTGCACCCACAAAAATCGGCTGGTGTTGGATTGTTTCACAAATAACATAGAACAAAACAAAAACTGCAACGCGTCGATCAAAATTAGCGCCTTTTAGAACCAGTTTAAAACGCCTAATATAGGAAACGCGTGTGAAAGGCGTTTAGTACGGTGCGTCCAGCGCCCGCGTATTGATCTCCCCCCCGAAAGCTTCCCCGAAGCCTACGCGGTCTGCTACGACACAATATTATTGTGCCGTGGCTGCCACGAGAAGTCCGTACAGACGTGCTCCACACCTTTTCCATTTACCACTTTTTGAACTGCCGGCCACTCGCCGCGAATGTGGCCCCACCAAAGCTGTCGGTCGCCTCTCGTACATAAAGTGACCGGAAGAGGTGGCAAAGGAGGAGTCTCACTGACTTGGACGAAAGAATCTCGTTCACTTTTTATGCGCGGAAAAGGTTTCAGCCATGGAGGATTCCGAAAGCAATTCGTCACTTTTTGAAATAGTTCAGAGCAGCTTTTTTAACCTATCTGCTCTGGCAACCACGGACTACCTGGCAAACGCCCAATCTCTACTGCTGAACTCTGTGAAAAGACAATACTTGCAAAACGATTATTTTGCGGGAGGCTTGGGCCTGATGGTCATAACATTCCTTACACAATTCCTTTGTACTCATTTATCCGCCATTTGCTCGCGATTATTACGAAAAAGAATCTGTGTCATTCACGTCAAGGAGGAGGAAGAGGCTTTCGAATGGTTGAAAGAATGGCTGAGCAGGAATGCCAGCAAGGACAGTTTGAGACTCAGTTTGGAAACCAAATGGGAAGGAAATGAAGATGAAGACCGTCCGAGAGGAATAAGAGACCCGGGAGATCGACCTCGAGTTTACATCTTTCCACAGCTTTTAAAGGCGCACAGCATCAGCTTCCGAGGCCAGAAGGTGAAATAAAAGTTTATCTGTCGCGAAGATGTACTTATCTGATCAGATAAACTGGTGTTTAGGATCTGGTTTTTCCGCTTTCTTTTTAAAGGCTTTCTTTTAAGGTTGTGATTTATTTTAATAACTCAATGTGGTTTTCTTTTTGGAATGGCGGTGGTTGATGAACGCAGGTAACCTTTCAATGTATGGCTGAAACTTCGCAGCCTAAGGATTTATCAGCAAGGAAGGAAACACTTGTACTGGAGGGTCCCACACGTAAAATTTTGGAAGCCATGATCCAAGAAGCTATGGAATGTCATTTTATGCCGGATTTAGAAAGTCGTAAGACTTCCATCAGAAGGTGGAAAGTATCTCACGGATATTGGGAGTTAATGGCAACTAAGGTGTCTCGGCCAATCAGCAGGTATAGGGGAAACTTCTCAGAATAGTTATGTAAGCATTCGCTTGTTTTGCTTTGCATTTGTTTTGTTTTGTTTGAAATTTGATCAAACTACAGGCTTAGCCAGACATTAGTGAAGATAGAAATCGAGCAACATGAATCTGAATGCAGAAGGATGGTTCGTAGTACTTGTTTTTTTTATCATTTCCTACTTCGTTCTAGTAGAGGTTACCCGTGAAAGTGTCTCGGTTTTAAATCCCATACTCTGTTTGAGACGACTTATCTCATTGTCTGCTGCTTTTTTCTTTTTCCTGCAGTGTTGTTCTCGATGTTGACATTGGAAATATCTTAAACGACGCGAGGACATTTCTAAGCAGTGAAGAATGGTACATTGCGCGCGGCATTCCCCACCGGAGAGGATACCTTCTGTATGGTCCCCCTGGCTGTGGAAAAACATCTCTTATTCAAGTTCTTGCAGGAGAACTTGGATACGATATAGGCGTCATCAGTTTGTCATCCAAGAATATGGATGATGACGAAGTATGCAACTGCTCCGTCAACCTATTAGCGATTTAAGCACACTTATCTTCATTCCTTTTTCTATACTTTTCATTTCTGGCTTTATATGGAAAACTGTTATCAATTTTGACAAAGAACTGGAAATTAAACAACTGTTTGCGCCTCCTTGTCAAGTTGATTTTTTTGTTTTGAGGTGGTAGGTACCATGTTAATAAGAGCAACCGCACGCTTCCAACTTTTATTAAAAGTAACTTTTAATTTATTATCGCTGGAGAAGATTTTTAGAATATCAGGGAGATCCATGTTCTGACAGAATTTAAACCGAGTTATAACATTGTTGTATTTCCGTTGTGATCAACAGCTAAGCTACGCCATGTGCGAAGCAAGCTCTCGCAGCATTATAGTGTTGGAGGACATTGATGCGGTATTCACTCAACGGATGGACGGAGACGAGAAGAACAACGACCTTTCCTTCTCGGGCCTGCTGAACGCAATCGATGGGATTTCTGCGCAAGAGGGACGAATTTTGGTGATGACCACCAACCACCTTGAGGAACTGGATCCTGCCCTTATTCGACCCGGCCGTGTAGATTTCCGCTTGTTTGTGGGGCTCGCTACTCACAGCCAATCACAGCGCATGTTTCAACGTTTTTATCCTCAATCATCCGTAGATGAAGCCAACAGATTTGCCGAAAAAATTCCAGAAGGAGCTGTGAGCCCCGCAGCTTTGCAAGGCTATTTTTTGTTACACCGAGAGAGTATGGATGAGGCCTTAAGGCATGTGGAGGATTTGGTGAAGCAACAATCAAAAGGTGGGTCTTGATTCTAAGTCGCGGATGGTCAAGTATAGGCGACAAATGAAGAAGAAGTTGAAGAAGGGACGCAAAAAGATGTAGATACAATCGAAGGGCCGCAAATTGGTGATGGGAAGGCGGCTGTAGGAGAACCACTAGAAGGAAAAGACTTAATAAAAGAACCACTAGAAGGAAAGACTTTATAAAAAGAACCACTAGAAGGAAAAGACTTATCATACTCTCCGGTGAAACCTGAATTTTAGGAAGAAATTTAGAAAGTGCACCAACCGGTGTGTGGATACGTAACTTCAAGCACAACAATCTACGCTTGTCGTTATGTGTGGATACCAATGTTGCATTCAACGAGGCTCAAGCTTCTACATTATTTTTTGGCTGTTCCATTCAGGGACCTTTTAGCAATGCTGCGCCTATTTTAGCGGCAGTGCTGACACAGTGTCTAGAGAGGTGTTTTCTGTGCAGTATGGTTAGTAGTTGTGGCTAATGGAAGAAGTAGATAATGCTATGCTTGTGGTACAACCAACAGTGAAAACTGATATGCTTAGGTTTTTTTCCAAATAATATCATCAGATACTAGGATTGCACTTATATATAAAGTTTGTTTTTATTCTTTTTTGAGTAACATCATACTAATATTCCCAAGGTGCGTTACCTTTTATTGTTCCTATTTGATAACACTTTCGAGATGAGTCGTTTCAGTTTTGCTCCGACTTTTATTGATTATTTAGTTTGATATTAGATTCCGATGATATAAAAGAATTCCTTTTGAGCAAGTTTGGCTGGCAAAATTGACATTGTTCTTGTTTCAAGTGATTTTTTACTGATCTTCGTTTTCTAATACAAGAAGGCATCATGTTTATGTGAACCTGTTCTTTGGCTATCCTAATTTTCACAATTTTCATAATTTTGTATTTGAACAAGGGAGAAATCTCTTCGTATGGCCAATATTTGTCATCAAACATTGGTTTTGACTGTTGTAGGTTCTGGTTTCCATTGTACTGTGCCACGCGTCGCTTTTAGAGTTAGTGATTTTTTGTGTTAATACTATTTGAATCTAACTGCACTATACGACATGTCTCATTTTGGGTCACTTTAACGAAAAAGTATTACTATCCCTAGATTATGATTTGTGGACTCTTATGCAGATGGGCGGAAGAACACACGTTGCCTCCCAAATAAAATGTTGGAAAAGGGGTTGCCATCGGAGACTGGAAAGATGGAAGTAAGTAAAAGAGAGTCACCAGATAAAATAATAGAATAAACCTGAATCGAGACTGTAAGGCACTTACTCTTTCAAAATGTCAACAAAACTCATGCTTTGGGACTAAAACCCAACTTCCTCCAAGGAAGGGAAAGACCCCTGGAGGCGAGCAAAAGGATCCAAATTTTTCTCTGGGCCCAAAAAAAAGTGGAGGGGGGAGCTGAGGCGATCATCAAAGGAAGAGAGAATTAACGTCTCACAAGATTGGCGCCGGATCAAAGTGTAAAAACATAATGCAATTTCCGTCCCTAACATGATTGAAAATGAGTCCTAAACATTCTTCATACGCGACATCGAAATAGAAAACTTACAATAATTGTTCAACGTAAAGAAGTAAATTAAAACAAATTTAAGCAAAAAAACTCAATTCTATCCATTCATGCACATCGATAGATGTGGTCAAAGCCATAAAAAAATGCTCAAAGTGCAACCCTCTCAATAACGTAGAATTTTAACGACGATAGCTCCAGTAGCTCCATAAGCTGAAATTCCTTGCTTTTGCGGGTACTATCCTTCGCATAGTTTTACCGAAACACGACCTCTGTGAGTGTTGCTGATGCTTGGATAATACTTCTAAGTAATCTAACAGCTCACCACCTTTAGCGAGCAATCTTGGGAAGTTGCGGCTACAGGGCACTCAATGAGCACGTTTCATCCACATTAATTAGCACTGTGAGACCAATTTTAAAAACACTACAAGGGTTACGCCATCTCTCGTGTTTTTATCCGCATGTTTTATTGATCATCATTTCTTAAAAAACATCATCTCAGGTCGGTTTTTCTTTTACTGTATCACAACTATGGCCCCACGCACCATTCAAATTGTGGAACATTTTAGTGTATCAACAAATACAAAACTGAAACGTCGACGTCATCATTGTCGTTGTCATCGTCATCATCATTCATCGAGAGCAATTGTTGCAATTTTATGTTTAATAGACATGAACAGATTGGTTAATCAACAAAACACTATGAACAAAAAAAACAAACAACAAAGTCAAAAACAACAATCAAACAATTTCGTTCTTTTGTCATTCTAAGCCCTTTTAAGCTAAATTTATCCAATTTGATCATCTACGAAACTACGCCAAAACTCCTTTTTCATTTAAAGTATATGACCCTACACGATCGAGATACTCAACAACAACACAAGCAGGAAACAATATATACACGACTTAGAAAATATTAATTTGTTCTTTCTTCGGTTTTGTGCTCTTTAGACTATTGTCCCTACTTGTTGAAAACCCCAAACGTGGAAAAACGTATTCTAATGCATCCACCTATGTGCACGAAATTGCACAAAACGCCAAACATGATCCTAGTCGCCCTTAAAGAAAATAGTGGTGCAAAAAACGTGTTTAGAATCACAATCATGGTGTACTTCCCGCAACTACGACCTTTTCACCTTCATTTCAAGCGATAGCATCAACGCTTTGCGTGATCCCAGGCACGGTAAATGAACAACTCGCTATATTTTTCCAACCATACGGCGGTCAATAATAAAGCAACAGCTCCTCCAACCAGTCCATATTGAGTCAGAGGGCGACCAAAGGAAAGACTCGTGGCCAGAACAAGGGCAAAAGAGATTGACTTTGCAAATCTTGCAACCATCCAAAAACGATTGAGAGCTTCCGAGCAAGCCGTACAATGTTGAGTATGACCATGGAATCGATCCAAAGTTTGTTCTTTTGGCAAACAGAAACTTGATAATGGCACTTTCACACCCTCGGGAAAAGTAACAGCATTCCCTGGAAAAAAAATGGTTCAATTGTTACTAACAAGTGAAATAAATGAACCAAGTGTTGTCGAAAACTAACACAAGTTCGGCTAGTGAGCTGAGTCATTTTCTCCACTCCAATGTTTGGGAGAAGTTGTGTCTTTAAATCCACATACCTCCATATGTAGCCAACCATTGTCGATATGCTGTCACAATTCGGTCCGATGTTGCCAGCATAAATAGGAAACGTGACCACGGCTCAAGGTTTTCACCTCTCCTCTGAAAAGCTTTCTCTTGTGCGTGAAGAAAGAAAGCGTCACCTAACGAACATACAACCCATACAATCCAAGAAATATGTGCTTTCCTTGCTAATTAGTTGGTGAGTGCAAAAAAAATTGTTCACACGTGTCTTGCCAATTAAAGAATCGCAGGGAAATGCAATGCTAAACTAAGACTAACAATTCCATAATTTTACATGCCCCATTAATAAACATGGTTGATCGATATAACATTTTCCACGCGGTCATTATATGAGTATAAAAGTAGTAGACAAGGTTAACTGCGCAAATGCCAGGCACATGACGACTTCTATTTTTCAAGGTCTCAAAACAAATGGCTGAAAAATACATCAACGGATTGAGAAAAAAAAAAAAACTCGAACTGGAGGTTTTTGCTTGGCCTAAGAACATACTGCTGGGGGATAAAATGGGGATGAAAGAATTTGTGGTGAAGCGGTGAACCAATATTGGAGAGGGCGTGTAGTCCGACTGAAGTGGTTTTAGTGTTTTTATTCAAAAGACATCTTGTATTAGCTAAATTTTGCAAAACTGTACCTTGAAAATTGTTGCAAAATGTGAAAGATCCATTCAAAGGTTTTCATCAAAGAGCTCGTATATGTCTAGCCAAAGCATACACCTCAATTCACATCGCTCATTTTGCTTTTCTAGTACAAAAAATGTGCACACCAGGAAACAAATGTGAGAGATAGAAAAACAATTCAATGGAAAATCCAATCTTTTGTTTTCTCTATATATTTACCCGAATGAAGTTACAACAAAATTGACGCAATTTTGCATCATCAACAAGACAAGGGTTCACAATAAAGTCCGATATTACCATATATTTACACTTATTATTAGGCAAGAAGATTCAAATTCGACCCATGTATAATAAGAACAGCACTTGAGAAGTGTGATTCTAAATCATTTAGGTGTGAAATTACTACGACATCCTCCCCCTCTCCCTCCCCCTCCCCCTCCCGCACGTGAAGAAGAGATAACCCATCGCCTACCGTCAAGAATATCCTGCTGGTCCGAATGAGCCATAAAATCCGGTAATCGAGGAATCCATCCATGCATGATTTTCCTATTTACACCCGTTTGGATAATGATTCTCGACCTGTTGGGTGCAACAAGTGTCACAAACACATTTGCCAAAAATCGCGTCGGCTTTCCAGCGATCGTAATAACTCTAGAAACCACCTGCCACTTGGCAGCAAATTAATGGACTGCAACACGAATGGTGGAAATTCCAAATACCCAATAACGAAAAAGACAGCAGCATAAGGTGCACCATTTGAAAAAATCAGAGGTAAGCCCACCGAGCGTATGTGACACGACTTGGTGCGCTGAACTCCAGTGACAGCGAATCAGAAGGAAACACGTCAGCTTGACCAAATCCAAGGAAACCTGCCGCACCCTGCAAGAATGGGTCTCGTATCCATGATTCATGTGCCTCGCATACATTTTATTAAACACTGTCAGAAAGTTTACTTCTAAATAAAAATGTAAGAACTGACAGCCTCATCCCCAATTCTTTTTTTAAGAATTTGTGATTTTATGGATAGTTTTTCCCCTTTCACCGTCAGATTTCCTTCACACTTAAAACACCAATCGCGCACGTAAGATCGTTTCTCTTTGAAAATTGTGGTCGACTATTGATAATCACACATCAATTTTTTAACTATGAACTAAACACAGCTGTTGTAGTTGTTAAAAAGCCTCCGGTGGGGCCATGTGACCGGACTCGAGTCTCACCCAATCGTCCGTGAGAGTAAATGGGAGAGGGCGCCCCATGGTCCGGTTGTGCCCAGAGACGCCATGGTGGGAGTACGGAAGATGGCTGAGATCCAACACATTCTCCACCAGAACCTCATATCCGTACAAAAGATCTCGTACCGCCCCGCGCATCTCCTTGTACGGCTCCTCGGCCATCCATTTCGGGAGAGAGGGAGGGGTCGACTTCGCTTCTTTCCATCCGTTCTCGTCAGGCCACACGAACACAATGCCCTAGAGCGCATTGGATGATGACGTCAGCATGCAATAGCTCAATCCGATGACGTCAGCAAGTGAAGGTTTGAACCGACGGTGACGTCAGCATGGGTACGGTGTGACATGTGGCGCCAGGAAAAGATGGAGAAGGCGTCAGTCAACAGTGGCTTGTGGGTGACGTGGCACATACCTGGGCCTCCATGGCTGGCAGGGCACGTGCACAAGCGCGAGGAGAAGCTGCCATTCTTCCATGTGACTTGTTTTTCGTCTTCTTGTGGGATGTGCTCACACGTGCTTGTTGGTCCAAAGGCCCATCCGTGGTATGAGCACTGGAGACGTCCTGATTCGTCGATCCGGCCCTGCCCAAAGCCACAAAATGACAAAATATAATTTAAGGAAGATGAGACTTGCAAATTCCCAAGGGATTGTAGGTAGAGTGCCACGTGGCTCTCTCCCACTGACCTTAGAGAGTGGCACGAGGCGATGAGGGCATTCGTCAAGAAAGCAGCGCCACTCTCTTGTCACGTCACGCCATAAAACGTACGGACGGCCGAGAATTGTGACCGGGTGAGGACGTGACACATCCATGTGACGTGCCACGTGGACGCCATACCAATGAGACTGCCATGGAAATGGCGGTGGAGGTTCGTCTGTGGGAACGGCAGAAACGACTGGCGACTCTTTATGCTGCTCGGCGGCTATTCTGGCCGACCAGTTGGGAAGACGTTTTCATGTCGCCGTTCCGTTTTTCTGCGGAATTTGGTGAAGACTCCCCTTCAGCTTCCTCAGATGCGTCAGCCGGTTCTGGGAGTTCCGCGTGGCACACGTGCGAGGGCCGGAAAGCGAGTGGAGACAAGGTTTTGGTTGGCTGAGGGTGGAGGTCGAGGCCATGGCGGAGGAAATGGCGCGCAGGGAAATTATTTGCTGGAATGAAGTAGCTCCGGGGTGCAAGGTTTCAGGGAAGTCGATTTGGAGATGTACGGCCACGATTAGCGGAGGAGGTGTGAAGGACGGCGACCGCAGGCCCTCAGCGTTCGGCGATGCCATGCGCGCGCCAGGTGTGAGACGTTGACAGAAAAGCATCTGCGGCACCTGGCAAATGGTGGAGTTGCTGTACGGTATGGGATCGATAGTGACACTCGCCAGAGAATCGTTCGTATTGACGTCGACTACACCGCTAATCGTTATTAGTGTCAAAGTTTAAATAGTGTTGAAGAAAATTTACTAAGTTCCATCAGTAGTTTTTGTAATCGTACGGCCAACTCTACGTGTGGCGTTAATTGAGTTGATGTTCCATCACGAAGAGTCTGTAATCCACGTGTTATACATTGAATGGTGCCACGTGGGTTTTGACCTGATATTTAAAATCTTAAACAATATTCACACCGATAAATTTCACTTCAAATCTTCACTTGCGTACCATGTACCTGCGTATCAGGTCATAATACGACAGAATTTTTGTACTTTCTCCAAACGACAGTCTTTTACGCCATCTCATTTTTTAGGGTTCTTATTTTCGAACATGACGAAAGTCCTTTGCAAGAAATAGTGTGACAAAATAAATTGCCGGACAAAGGACCGTTTCGAGATTACTTTTTTGTTTTTCAATTGCATTTTGAAAAGTACATACCATGTGTAAATTTCGTCAATTTTTGTTAGTTTTCCATCGTGACACGTAGCTTATTAATCCAACGTGTCACTATTAATTTTTTTTTGTATCTGCCAATCCACCTCCTACAGGTACGTTGGCAGCTACACCTCCTACAGGTACGTTGGCAGCTACAGAGAAAAATGAACCGAACGCCTCGCGGATGAACATTTGACGGTCAGCATTGCCTACAAGACCTTCTGAGAGAATTGGCAAGATACTCTGTAATGTTGTTTAACATATAAAAACAAAACAAGCGGTACGGTCTGGTACGGATAGTTGTTGATTTCTGTAAACTACCCCACTTTTCGACTATTGGAACTCGACCCTAATTAAGAATTTAAAATTAAAAAAAAAAAATTTATTCTAATTTCTAGTGTTGGGTATCGGGTAAATTCATATCGCGATAATCTCGATATTCAATATACCGAATATCGATCGAGCAAAATCCTCGATATATCGTTCCGAGACCAACATAAACTGTCGCGATATATAGTATTTTTTAGATAAAATATTTTTATTTTTTTATATAATATGTTATTTTAGCTAAAAAGTCAAATTGTGTAATACGCCACGTACGCCGTGATTTTCGTTCGGTGACTTAGAGTGAGGTTCCATTAGGGAAAAAATGTCGTTGTTTACTGAAAGTCGTACTTTTTCGTACAATGCCGTACCAAAAATATAATTTTGTCAGAAAAACAAGGCTACTGAATGAAGAATTTCATTCTCCACGTTTATAGGCGTAAACGAAGACCGTCGGATGGAAAATCGGATGCGCCATCGTCTAACACTTTCTGTTCACAGCAAATGACCCGGAGTAGGTCAATTATCAGCACCTGAACGAATAACATCGTGCCTCGTGGAGAAGTACACAAATATCCACGACGACCGCGCGACCAGGTGGGTTCACGTCGCATATGACATGTGCCTTCCGCCAGAGAGGATGCGATGCCACCGAAAGCCGTAAGAAAATATTTGACGTAGGATATTGTTTCACGCTTATGTTGCCATCCACAGACCTTTCTGACATTTCGTACGCTTTTACACATCTTAAGTTTCGTCAGCCCGTACAAATTTTATTCAATAAGTCGTACGAGTCACTTTTTACCTTCACTGGTACAAATATGTGGTCACAATTCGTTGTTAGAGATTCTCTGAAGATTAGCATAATCGTATTCTTCTATAATGTGGCCAAATCAAAGTGTGCCACGCAAAAATAATGTCAGTTATTGACCCGACACAGTGGAACAGTCGCTTCAGTAAACGAATTTTTGATGTTTACAAAGACCGCCTAATGGAACAACGCTCTTAAAGGTAGGCGCCGCAAAATGTAACCGACAAAAAAATATTAATTCTAAAATTCTAATGATTAATTTTTTGGGGTATGGCTACATGAGGAGGTCTTTGTATTAGTACGGACAACAAAATTTATGTATTACAGAGGCCTCGGATACATCGCGTATCTTTTGTTAATAAGTCTTACATACGTGTTCTGATATGAGTGGCTCCACGTAAGCTGACTACCAAATCTCAATAATCATCGAATATCTGGAAACCCACCTTTTTCGTCTGGAAAGACGTACGTGTACTTCACAAGTGTACCTCGCCAATATACCCCAGAGATCTCCTTCACTCTGCTGACTTTAAGGAAAAAAACTGTATTTCTTTCCGGCAAAGATTTTACAGTCACTTTGTGTGAAGTCACGAGACTTTGAAAACCAGTGGGATTTTTTTTTTTTTCTTAAAGCTTCGATATATTGACGATACGATATATCGCGATAATTTGAAATTCGATATATCAAAGCGATATATCGATTATCGGGTACCTGAAATTCGATATATATCGAATATCGACAAACGGTCCCCGATACCCAACACTAAGAACTACAGTACCAGTTCTGATTTCAAAAGGAACCTGCTTGCGCTACTCGATACCGCATATGAAGCGGGCCTGCGATACTCGATAGCAGCGTGCACAACGTAGCGCATCGCGGTATAGCGAGCTACAAAACTTAGGGCGTAGTCCAGACTGAAAAAACTAAAAACGTACAATATCTGGAAAACTCGTGCACTACACCGCGAATCGTAATTACTAATTAGAGTAAAAAAACTTTAGAGTTTTAAACAAAAAAATAAATTACAGTTATGAACGCTAATTTATGTGATAAAACTTTTTCACAGATGAAGTTTACTCTGATTTATTTAAGCACTCTATATTGGGTCATGTCGGTAGTAATTATCCACGCTGTAATTATTAACTCTAAATTTAGTGTTGTGTATCGGTAAAAAACTTATCGCGATAAGTTCGATAACACCGATGCCGATAGTTATCGGTTATCGAACGGTCAGAGGTCCCGATATATCGGTCCGAGACCAATAAATTCCATATCGGCAATAACTTAAAAAATATATATTACGCATACTATAGTACTTTAATATAATGTATTGCATTATTTACATTATGTAGCGTGGCATGCCCCGTATAACAATCTGTTCCGTGTGTATTCAACCGAAAATTATTACGAACAGCGTAGCACGTAAACGTAGACAAATTTTAAATAATACTTTATAGTTCTAAAACTATACATATAAATAAAAAAATAAAAAAATACATTGTAAAATTCGAGAATCAAACTTAAAGAAAAAAAAGCGAACATACGAACAGAGCACACTAGACACATTTGTAAGATTGGCGCCATTTACACCCACCATATTTATCAGTACGTTCCATGAAGTTATCGATATCGGTGTTATCGCCGATAATAATTGATAAATAACGGTTACTTATCGACGATAACACCGATGGCGATATATCGAACCAATATATCGATTATCGGGTACCCAAAAAAAGGTCCATATCGGTTATCCGCTAATCTTTACCGATACACAACACTACTAAATTATGAACGTTGATAATTACGACATTAGTATTATTTGTCGCATTTAATGTCAATTATGTCGGGACCACCGCCGAAGGTTACATGTAAACTCTACGCAATTACATAATTAGAAATCAACATTTATTCACGGATGAATTACGCTTATGAATCGAATGTAAACGACACTTTCGTTACTTTGTTTGGATTTTCATTTGACAAAAGTACTTTTGAACTCTAATAACGTCGCACTTTGGTGGTTATATTAAAGTTATTTTACTTTAATAAGGTGTCTTAACTCTAATAAAGTTGTTTTCAAACGACGAATTTGGAAAATGAACATGTATTACAATTAAGTTTAACTCTAAATTGGTTTCAATTTGAATATATCTTAACGAATCGACGTAACGCGACATATTATTAGACGAACACAATTACACATGGCCAATTTTTTTACCGTAGACATGTCTTGCCTACAAAACAGTGATAATAAACAATCCGTCTGTCATTTTTGTCTCTTTTGTAAGAAAAGTTGGTACATTCAATAAGTTGCATTGTTTTTCAAAACTCTTTCGTATATGTTTTCCGCAACAATTTTTACAAATTCCCGCTTCGTTTTTTAGTTATTAAAAAAACGTGAGATTTCAAATTTTAAACCAAATATTAAAAATTAAATTGTTGAACCCACCCTCTTTTCACAATAGATTTCCTCGTTTTTTTTACCTCCCACTTTTATAATTTTTCATTAAATATTGCACGTTTGGACAAGCAATGGCATTACCAATTCAGATTTGTATTTTGCGTTTACTCTTGCATCCGACTCTCATTGTTGCCTATACTTTCCCCCCTCTAAAGAGTCGTTTAGTCTTCGAAGACATGTGGAAATTTTCAAGAATGTGGAGTAACTATGCGTCGAGATATAACGGCATATCTCATATCGCTGCATTTGTTCTTGAAGAGGTGATCAGGGAGAAGTTATCCGGGAGATTAACAGTGTGGGATCCTAAATGGCGAGTGGTGGAAAAAATTTACCACGTGTGGATCCTCTCGTGGAAGAAGCTTCGAGCGGAGATGATAACACCATGGGGGAGATTTGGAAAGTCACCCTACAATTGTTAACCCGTCGCGGACCAGTCAAAAAAATCAACAAGTTACAACCAAAAGGGATCGTTTGCAAATAATCATGTGGATGATCGTTGAGGAGCGGGCGAACAGATTCGTAAACCGCATCCTCAAAACTACCAAGAAGTTTTCCAAACAGTTTTCGATAAGTTATTATTGAAGAAAGTTTTCCTAAAACTCTTATCGCCTATACCTCATCAACCCACCTCTTGAGAATTACTATTTTTTTAGTGGTTTATGAGGATTTAAAATCTGTTATACTTACATTTTTTCCGTTTATACTTTTTTATATTATCTTTCTACATTTTGTTGACATTTTTTTGAAACAATTTTGCAATTTTTCAGTTTATTTTCAGTTTTAATTTAAACATTATATTTTGAGTTTTTATTATGTTTTCAGTTTCAGTTGTTGCTTCAGTTTTGATTTCCATAAATCCATTTTGAATCCATTTTTTTCCGTGAATACTTGTTTATATTACCTTTCCACACTGTGTTGTCGTTTAGAGGTTTTTGCCATTTTTTTTACACAATTTTACAGTTTATCAATTCAATTTTAGTTTTCAGTTTGAAATATATTTTCGGTTTCTATTCCGTTTTGAGTTTCAGTTGCTGATTCAATTTTTAATTCGTCACTCCATTTCGAAACCATTTCTTTCCGTTTACCTTTTTTATAACAAAGCCTTACCTATAATAAATAAAAACATTTTTATGACTTGTTTCTGTTTTATGTTTTTTGTACTTTAAATTATAACCATACTTTTATCTATTTATTCATCTATCTATCTATCTCTCAATCAATCTTTTTATCAAATCTATCTATCAAATCTATTTATCTAATCAATCTATCAGATTTATTTATCAAATCTATCAATCTATCAAATCTATCTCATCTATCTAATCTATCTATCAAATCTATGAAACTCTGAGACCTCCATAAGTCCTCAGAGTAGACAGCTTCCAAGAAGCCTCTAGGTTTTTATTTCAGCAAAACTAACTGCCACCTTGGCAGACAAAAACTCTGACCAACTTCACCCCTGTGAAGATAAGACTCCCCTGAGTCGATAACAAAAAGAATCTTCGAATTTGCTCCCCTGAGCAGTAAGTTATGGAGGGTCAAAGTTGACCTTTTGTACAGAAGCTCTCTGGGAGAGAGGGTCCTATCTTCTAATTTTTCTAAGTCCTATCTCTCTCACAGACTCTATCTACGAGGCTCCTAATTCCCTCGTTTAAGCATGTATGGTGCACAGCTGTAAATCCGGTACAGCATGTTACCGGCATGTATTTCATGTGGCCGTCGACATGAAAACACATGCCTCAACGTAAGACTAACCGAGGCATGTAATCATCTATCTCAGACACTCTCTCTATCCTGAATCTTTTTAATCTTC
>JBBHKE010000188.1:24463-56273 GCA_037447655.1 Zygnema cylindricum | reverse complement strand
CGGTTAACAATGTTGGAGCGTGACATAACCCGGTCGAGCGTCTTTTGAAAAAAAAAAACCGGTCGGTTTCGGTTATGTAAAATTTTGACTTTTGCGACCTCTAATCGAGCAAAATCCTCGATATATCGTACCGAGACCACCATAAACTATCGCAAAATATATCGCGATATATAGTATTTTTTATATTTAATATTTTATATTTCTATATAATATATAATTTTAACGAAACATACAAATTGTCTGATACGCCACATACGAAGTGATTTTCGTTCCGTGACTTAAAGGTAGACGCCGCAAAATGCAACCTACAAAAAAGTATTAGTTTTTTAATTCATATAATTACTTATTTGGGGTATGGTTACACCAGGAGGTCACTGTAATTGTACGGACAGCAAAATTTCTTTATTAAAGAGGCCTCGGTTACATCGTGTATCGTATGTAAACAAGTTTTTACATACGTGTTTTGATTTGAGTGGTTCCTTGTAAGTTGTCGATCAAATCTCTAAAATCGTCAAAGATTTGAAAACCGACCATTTTTTTATAGAAACCCGTACTTGCGTATTATGTACGTGTACTTCGCAAGTGTACCGCGTCAATGTACCTCAGAGATCTCCTTCACTCTACTAAAAAACCGTATTTCTTTTCGGCAAAGATTTTACGGTCACCTTGTCCCGAAGCCACGTGACTTTGGAGACCTGTGAAAATTTCATTTTATATTTTTTTAATGCCTCGATATATCATCGATACGATATATCGGCAATATATCGTCAATATATCGCGATGTTTTCGTTTTCGATATATCGAAGCGATATATCGCTTATCGGGTACTTGAAATTCGATATATATCGAATATCGGCAAAAGGTCCTCGATACCCAACACTAGCTATTAGTGTTAATGTTTTTTTCATAGTTCAAAAGTAGGCGTTTTTACGGTAGGCCTTTGGTCGACGCCTTTATTGTAAGTTGTGTTATGGGCTTTTCATGTGATCTTCTTAGATCGTTACTTTGATCGGCGACCGTCCGATCATCCGAAATCTGACGGTGTTGGTCCGAATGTTTTAATTGGTCCGAATAGGTATGAACACAATATAGGTCTTAAGGTCATATTGTATGTTTTGCATACAATAGGCATATTGTATGGGCCTACTTTCACCTACATTTGAACTAAGGTTTTTTTCGTCTCTTAAAACATAATTTCTCCGTACACATATGTCGGATTTTGGATCTGACGGTTGCGATTGAAAGGTAAGATTCTCACCTTACAATTGGCGGTATTAAATTGAAAATTTTACAAATATATACAGAGAAAATATCTTTTGACTTTTGAGGAGCGAAAAAAATATTAACGCTAATAGCGATGTAAGGTGTATTTATATTATCGATAGCTAAATAAAGTGCGGCATTTAATCCGATTTCCGAATCGCACGCAGTCGGGCATGACGTGCATGAGAGGTCGCAAAAGTCAAAAAATTTCATAACCGAAACCGACCGTTTTTTTTCAAAAATCTGAGTAACCGACGCCCGACCGGGTTATGTCACGCTCCAAAATTGTTAACCGTTAACCAACCGGCGTTTACGAAAACAAAAGTTAACCGAAACTCGATTTCTTGCGACTAACCGTGCCCGCCCATAACCGAAAAAGTACAAAATTAACTAATGTACGACGTATGAATAAGCCAAAAATTACGATTTGTCGCGTTCCCTTAGATTTTCGAAATGAATAGTGTTTACTAACGTGTCAGATTTGCGACGCTTTGTCGCATTCCCTAAGATTTGCGAAATTAATAGTGTACTACCGTGTCAGATTTGCAGCGCTTTGTCACGTTCCCTAAGATTTTGCGAAATGAATAGTGTTACTACAGTACCGCGTCAGATTTGCGACGCTAAACATGATGTCACGTACTTCCACGATACCAAGGAGTACAGAGTACAATAATGTTGGATTGTATGGATAGATCAATGTTTTACTTTGCATCTATGTTTGTATTAATTTACAACCGCTATATCAAACTAGTTTGTGATTCATGTTTTCAAAAAAGACACTATCCACAAATTGGAAGTGTATGTTAGATACATCTAGAAAATAGAGATATGTTCCAATATGGGCGGGCAATGACGACCTTACAAGAGGTATGGACCATGTGCCTTAGGGCATCATCCACCAAAAGCCACGAAAAAATCTTTGTTGAAAGACATCTTCTCACCCTTCCTTTGCCATACATTCACCTTCGACGTTTGTCGCGCTTTTTTTTTTTTTATTTTAGTTTCATTTTTTAAATTCAAATTACAATATATAAACATCATGAGAGAATGTAGAATCGCATATTTCAATTTGCTAGTACAAATAAAATTTGAGCAAATATTACGTTCAAATTTTGCGCTTTGAGAATCTTTAACGAGTTTAACCGTTTTCACAAAATCCTATATGGTACCAACTAGCACAAAATAAATGTGGGATCAATAAGTAATTGGCAAAACATGATAGAACATTTCTCGTAATGCTAACACCAGTCTACGTCTTCGTATCATTACTAACAATGGCTAATGGATTAGAGTCCTATTGGTAAACTTCCACCCAGAAATATTTGTAGTTGTACAAACAACATTTTTGGTTGTAATGTTTAGGATACCTAGCCATCCCGTATTGTTGTTAAATAACATTTCGCAAACATGCCATGTTTTAAACGGTGTCGCATATGAAAAAACATCACATATCGAAAACTAGTGTTGTGTAACGGTACAAAATTTATCGCGATAGCACCGATACGATAATTATCGGCTATCGAACTGTCAAACGTCTCGATATATCGGTGCGAGACCAGCAAATTCCATATCGACGATAACTTAAAAAAATATAGTATGCATACAATAATACTTTATAACATATTGTATTTTATTATTGACTTTAAATAGCGTGGCATGCCACATGGAAGAACTTGTATTATTGACTTTAAATAGCATGGCATGCCACATGGAAGAACATGTTCCGTATTATGTTTAATGGAAATTCATTACGGACAGCGCGGCATGTAAACGTTGACAACTTTAGAATAATAGTTTATAGTTCTAAAACTATAGTATCGAAACAAAAAAAATAAAATAAAATTACATAGTAAATTTGTAAAATCAAACTTTTTCGAAAACTAGACGAACAAAGAAGACGAACAAATCTGTCAGACTGCTGCCATTAACTGCCACTAATGTAAAGCTCGAGTGCTTTTCAGGCACACTTTTATATTATCGAGGATTTCCGTACCCTTCCAACCCGTACTGTTCTCAGATTACGGAGAAGCGAGCACAACCACCCGGAAGGATTATAGTATTTCCTCAACTGAACAAGACGCACTTTATTTCGCGCCTAACGGAGGCCAGACAACAAAGTTCTCCCGTCTGAAAGATCGCAGTTCCGTCACATAGCAATGGCTTCCACCAGCCCTTGTGGGGGGGTACATTTTGGATTGCCACGTAGACTTATAGACTGTAATCTAGATTATGCTGTTAGCTGTCTGTAGCAATTCAGTTCAGGTTCAGCTGACCAATGGTCCATTTATTACATTAAGTCAAAGCTTGGCACTTCCGTGTCCTTTTAGTACTTCGTGTTAAATTGTGGAACAAATAATAACTTCCGGCTGCGCATCTAGCCGAGGTCTAACTTTTTGCCCTAAGTGTAATACACATTATTTTGTCTTATGTCAGTTCGGTTGCTGTTGCTTGCCGCTAATTGGCTAATAGCGTTGGTTTGACTTTTGGACCTGAAACTGGACAAGCTTTTACTGTATAAGGCACTTGGGGCTGAAGGAGACAGGTTGCTTTTCAGTACTGTCTCCTGTGAAAACCCTCATAAAATCCAACAAACCTTCTTTAGGAAGAATCTTTGTTTTGTTTTAACTCTATCGCCATCTTTGTTTTGGATCTGTCCATTGTGGGAATCATAGTTCGGGCTGGTAGTTGACTATTCTTTTGGGTGATATCTGGATTTTTCGCTGCTTGAAACTGAGAAGAATCTAGTGGGTTCCGAGCTGCGAACACCGAGGGTTGAAGGAGTACCATACCTATTTACACTACCATTGGGAGAGAGTTCGCCTTTTTCTCATTGTCATCGTAAATTGCCGGGGTATGTTAAGCTTGCTTCGCCATCTTTTATATCTTCCATCTTATATTTTGTTTCTGTGGTCAAGGTGATATTGTTAAATCTCAAAGAACCATTCCTATTTATTTCTATATGTCAACGTGGTAGTGCATTTGTGTATTCGCTTGTAGTTTCTTTTGCTTTGGCGTGAACTTCCTGAAGTAAGATTGCAACTTCTTTTTATTGAAACAGTGGGTTTTGAGGGAACATATACTATAGACTTCTCGTGGATAAGTACAGTACTGAAAAGCCACTTGTCTGCTCGGATTAGAGGGGATAGGAGCTTTGACTTAGAAATTCTCTTTGTGGAAATTACCTTTATTACTTTTTCGCTAGTCACCTTTGTCATCATGGGGGGAGGAGAATCTCCGGATATTGGATTAGGAGAACAGGGCAAGCCGGAGAAGCATGCAATGGAGGAAGATTCTCAGATGCCCAAGGAATCTGTTCCCATGGAGACTGTTTTTGACTCTCCGACCAAGGGACCAGCCGCGGCCCCTCCGTCTCCCTCTCCTCCTAGTCTTACTTCTGAACATTTCCCTTCCTTGGCTGAGGCCGCCAGGACCTTTGCCAAGGAAAGAAGCGAGTGTAGGGCACATGCTCAAGAAAGAAACAGAGTGTCGCCTCGGGCTCGACCAAAGAGACAAGCTGAACGGGAGCCCCCTTTGGGTCCTCTTCTAGAGGTCGGGTTTCATACCATATCAAAGATTCCGAGGGCATAAATTCAGATTGACCATGTGGTTTTGGCGGATCCCAACCGCCCTGGTCAAAAGGAACTCCTTGCTCTTCACGCCCTTCATGAACTGAAGGTGAAGCAGGAGTTGGTGCAGAGAGTTGCTCGGTCAAATCGAGCCAGGGTGGTTAAACTAGTGGGAGGGGTGATGGAGATTCTAAGCTGCTCTTCAAAGAGTGGTTCCTCATAGTCTTTGCAGGAAAGGCCCGAAGGGTTCATCCTTCTCGCCCTCCTCCATCTTCTTCCCAAGAAACAGCAGCTAGCCGACCGTCCCGGGTGCGCCATGCTCCTAGGTCTCGTAGGGGAGCAGGTGGCAGCGAGAGAGGGGCTCGAGAGCCAGTGAGGGGGAAGAAGTTTGACCATAGGGATAGTTAGGGTAGATTTGCACCTCTTCCCAAGGAAGAAACTTCCCCAACTCCGGCGTCTGTCTCCACTAAGAGACCTTCTCCTAGGGCACTTTGTGTTCGCCCAGTTGGAGGGTTCTGGCGATCCGAACCTACTGACCCAGAGGTTCCGGAAATAGGACCAGAGAAGTTGTCCGATGGATTGTTGCGGGCCAGGCCAAACGATCCAGAAATTCTAGGAGTGGGGATAGCTAATCTGCCTGGAGTAGTGGAAAGGGCCCAAGAACTAGTGGAGGTTTTGAAATCCCAGGGCCAGGCTACGTCGGGGGCCGGACCTACCACGGTAGATTGGGAGGCCTTGGAGGAAGAAAAGAGGAAGTTGTGGGAGCAAGAATTGAACCTCATCTGGGAAGCTCGGTGGAGGTCAAGTGGGATCCTCAGTGGGAGGATCCCTCCTACACCAGTAACAGAACCTTAGTTCGTAGCCCCACCCCAGGCTCATTCATCGAAGACTCGTCAAGAACCTCCTCTTCAGCGAGAAGAGGGGTCAGACACAAGACCTAATATTGGGTGTTTGGGTGCAGATTCACCGTCTGAACTTGTTGTGGCTCCACGGGAAGCGCCTACTTTTGTTTCGGTGGAGGTTTCTTCTGATGTTGAAGCCTTAGTGGAGTTGCGACCGGACAAAAGAATCCACATCCCCTTGAGACGGTCCACACCTCCTTCGCCTCCACCCAAATTGTCCCCTGATCCTACTTTTTCTCCTCCTCCTCCTACCTCTCACTCCCAAGACCCTGCAATAGAGCCCCGAGACGTTCCCACCTCCTCTCACTCACCTTCCTTTTCCCTTACTGAAGCAGACCGTGGGTCACCAGGTCCACTGAGCCTTCCCTACAAGCACGACGTCTACTCAACTCGTCAAAGAGGATTGCCATCCTCCAATTCATTAACTCCTCCTCCTGAAACTTCCCGAAGACGGCCTCGGAAACAAACCCCTTTCAGGAGACAGACACCTTCTCCTCAGAACTGGCCTTCGTCTCCGTCTTCTTCTCCATCCCTTCCCCGAGATCCACCTTTGAGCCGACCTCGGATCCACATCCCACACGAGGAGACAGTTCTTAAGGACGAAAGATATTCTCGGGATACCGAGGAGTGGATATAGGGGAGTGGGCCCCTTCTACTTCATCAGGCTAGACAGGTCAACAACTGCGGATACCCTTCGCACCAAGGGGAACAGGAGTCCTCCCCGTGGGGAACACCCTTCCTCCAACAATCTTCTCAGGCGCTATTATTTCCTCTGCGGGAGGGGGATCCACACCTTGCAGGGCAGCACCTCCTACAAGAGGAGGAAACGGTTCCAGTCCCTAGGAAAAGGACCAAGGAGTCACTTCGCCGGCCCAATTTGTCAGTCTCACCGACCTTTCCTTTTCTTAGTTTACCCAATCAGCAGAAGAAGAGAAGGAAATGGGGGACATTTTGATATTTACAAGGGAAAGCTTAGGGATCGCTTTGTCGGATTTCGAGTTGTTGTGGAAATCTTTCACCCAATCAGAAATCAATAAATATATGGGAGGAGCCATTCCCGATGTCGTCGAAACCACTCTCTTCCCCATGATGGTCAACTACCTCTCTGGAGGGGCGTTGGCTGACTATAAGGAGCGTCAACCTCTTTTGATGGCTCCTAGCATTAAGATATCTGATCCAACTCTTAATGCGGCCGTTTTACAAGCGGAGGCTGACTTGACTGCAGCGGCGACCACACCTTTGACAGCCACCTTCACCGATGATATGAAGTTGCATGCACAAGGAAGGGCCTATGTTAACCAACTGCAAGCCATTCAGAGAGCTCGTGCGGCAACATGCATGGTGGCTAATCCCACCCTTTGCACTACCCTTCTTAATATCTGGAGACTCCTCTACACCAAGAGGAACGAATCGGCAACCAAGGAATTCGGATGTTTGAAAAACGAGACTCCCCAAACTCTCTTCAACCGTCTTTCAAGCCTTTGAAAGAAAACCAAGCTGTGGACCATTGACCTTCCTGCCATGGCCACAAAGTACTTTATAGCTATTCGTAATTCCTTCTGACCGACAGGGCAGACTGCCTTGGATAATTAGATTGCCGGACAAGCAATCTAGGACATAAATCCCTCTACCAAGGACATCTCACTAGTGGAATTGAAGTTATACGACCACTTCGTTCACAGTGAGGCAAAAGAGAAAGTTGTAAATGGCAAGGCAAAAGCGAATTTTGCAGGATTCGCCGGGGAAACTTCCTTTAGTGGGGAAAAACAAACGGAACTTTAAGCTTTGCGGAAGCTTAAAGGGAAGCAAGCTGCGCACAGCGGGCCTGAACTTGCAATAGGGGTAGACGATTGGGTAATTCTGTACAATTGCCTAAATTGTCAACAACCGTGACATGGATGGAAACGGTGCAACAGGAAACTCAAATCAGAGCTAGCCCTCAAGCCGAAGGAATGGGAAGTAGAGCGATCCAAAAGGAGCCAGAAGCACTAGGAAAAACGGCTCAAAGGAGTTGTGGGGGGGGAGAGAACACCGGTCACAAAGGAGAATTACCGCCCCACTCCCCGTAGCGAAACTTCGAAAATGTCCCAGTCTGAAATGCGGCAAATCAAACTGCCAAAGTTTGACGACGCTTAGATCTCCAACGAGATCCGGGGCAAGTATACTATCGAGGGCCACAAGTGCGAGGCCTGTGGTTTTTTGGGGCACAAGGAGGGGGAATGATTCCGGAAGAACGGAATTCCATAGGAAATGATGCAATCCGCTCTGTTCACGAAGGAGGAGAAACTGCCGTTAAACCTCTTCCCCTACAACTTCTTTACCCTCGGGGGCGCCCAGTGCTGCCTACAATAGGGACTCTGGAACGAGCATAGGTTGCTCCAGCAAGACTTACACCGGAGATTATAATCCAACAGCAGAGTCAGCAGATGGCTGCCATGGCTGCAGAATTGGCTGCACTTCGTTTGGGATCATCTTCCCGGCCTGCTTCTCTAACAGCAGCGCAACGACTCCAAAGACAGAAACAAGTGTTACTACAGAAGCTAGTGGAGCTTGAACTTCAAAGCACAGCGGCTGGGATTTGGAACCTCGAGAGACATGTAGAAAATGAGCCCGAAATACCACAACCGGAAGACCACCAGGCCTTTATCTTTCACGCCTTGGGCAGTGATGCTAAACAGTGACATAGGCCTCAAAATCAAGCTCACTCATCCTCCTCCTCTTCCTCCCAAATCTAAACTGCTTCCCGGTTTTGAAAATTACCAGAGCGAGAAACAACAGCGGGAGAAAAAATCTCTTGAAGAGGACAAACAGAGCAATCTGTTGATATTTGGGTATTTTCTAGGTCTTTATTAGATAGAAAAGAGTAGAGGCAGTCTGCCCCTGACTCCCTTCTCCAAGCCCCCACACTTGTCGTAGTCACTGAAGGCTGGAAAGGGAGCTAGAGCCATGGCTGCCTAGGCTCTCCAGAGAGACAGGAATAGATAATATAGGTATGTTTACCAAAAAGGAAGTTGACGGACCCAGGAATTGATCCTGGTACCTACCGTCGGTGAATCATCCCATAGGAGTTAGCTTTGTCCATTTAGTCTAGGACCAGTGCTAGAACATATAGGGTTTGATAGATATTTATATAGTTACAGGTAGGGAATTCCATTTAACTGGGTTACGGTCTATAGAACATAGAATCAGTTGTACTATTAGTACCGGACGAAACAAATAGTACGGACATTTGTTTCGACGGTTCGTATTTAATCTCTATATGAATCGGACGGCCGTGGTTAGCGCCGGTCTCGAGGAAAGGACAATTTGGCGGTTTGCGGACTCCGCCACTCCGGATGACACGTGGCAACAACGTACTGGATTACGGAATTTACGGAACGGCAGAAAACAAATCCGGAAGTGACAAATGTCGCACTATGGCGACATCGTACAATGTACGTACAGAAAGTACTCCGGCACTAGTACTTTCTTGTACGGTACCGTTTTCTGACGCGGCATGACCTGGCGCCACGTGGAGAGATAAGATTTGGAGGCAGGAATTCCGGAGAATACAAGAGCGAATCCAGATAGGACATTTGTTGACTTTTTAGCCATGTCGTACAATGTCCGTACAAAAGGTATACCAGCATCTGTACCTTTATGTACTATACAGTAATGTGATTGGTCCGTACCTCAGTACTAGAGGGTTTAGAGAGGGGTTTAGAACTTATAATATTTTTGGTAGGTAGCTGCCTCTCCCAGAGAGCACCTTGTATAAATGTCAAACTTTGGCCAGCCATAACTATCAATTCAGTTGACCAAATTCAGTGATTCTTGTTGCTGCGGACTCAGGGGAGTCCAGGCTACACAGGGGTGTAGTCGGTCAGAGTTTTTGCCTTTCTGGGTGGCTGCATTTCTAAGGGAAAGTCAAAGTGGGGAATGTTATCCTATACTCATATTCTAACTTTGCATTCTGTAGTGAAACTGAGCACACAGAGAGTCTTACTTCACAGCGGTGAAGCTGTAATGAGGTTCTGATTGTCAAGGGGTCAATCATTTGGGTTTATATTAACTTGGAGTCGGCACTATCTAGATTAGCTTCCTTTGGACCTGCGAATTCTGTGTGGCAATGGAGCCCATAGAATTTCAGGTTACAAGATTGGTTTTAGCGATTTATGGCCGAACGCCCGGATGAGGAAGCACCCCAAACTCCACCAGTGCCACATTCCGGAACCAACAGGACCAGGAACCAGATACGCCGACGTCATCCCCGAGAGCTCCACTCCATTCCTCTAAGCCAGCTGTCATGCTAGTCAGGCACCTTATGCCGTATGCCCTGACCCATGTCAAGACCCTTGCCTCCTCCCATAATTTGCCAGAAGAAATCCTCATTCAGGCCCTAGGAGAAGCGATCCATTCTTGAAAAGACAAAGTCGACAGGGTAACACCACCCACGGCGGTATATTTGTCTTCAGATCCTAAGACCCCTATGGTGGATAGAATCTACAATACCTTGTTCGTGGCTCTTATTCTGAACCGGATAGGGAATCTCAAACTTAACGGGTACGGTAGGTACTAGGACGCTGTGGTCGACACTGGAGCACTTCCCAACCTTATTACACTTCCGCATTGCAGAAAATACTTGAAGAACTCAGACCCCAAATCTGCCCGAGTAACATCTGCTTAAGCACGGTAAGCAGCGGCAGTCAGCCAGTCCATGGAATCATCAAAGCCATGAACATTGAAATCTCCGATGATGCTGGACAGAAGGTGAAAATTAAACTTTTTTTCTTAGTGGTAGAAAGGAATCAGTTTGAATTCCTGTTGGGGATGCCTACTTAGATGAATATGAGTTTAAGTGTTTGGAAAGAGCAATGTACCGTTCAGGACACCGGAAATCTCGAAGGAACCAAAGTTGTGGTTCCTTTAGATTTATGGAACCGAAGGAAGACCAATGTTCCTATGTCTGGCTGTTACCCAGTGTATTCTACATCTTCTCTGGCGGAGCTGTGTGCCAGTTCAACAAATATCTTAGAGAACATTTAGCAATTCCCGATTTTCAAGCGGTGCGAAGGGGAATACACTAATAGATTATTGCTGGTGGCAAAACTACGGCGAAGTAGATCAAGCTTTCTCGGCCTTATTATTACCGAAAAAGATTTGACAACCCGGTCAGATGTTTTCCAAACCAAGACTAGCAACGAGGACTTCAATCGACAAGCGGTGTCATTTATAGTCCTTGACAACGGACTTCAAATTTTATCTTTATTTTCAGGAATTAGTTCTGACTTGGAAGCAGTTTTGAAATCAGGATATCGGGTGGAGTCATATACAGCAGTGGAAATTTCACCGAAAGCACGTGCTGTCAGCGAACACCGCCTCCATCAACTGCACCGTTTATATCCTCAACAACTTCCAGTGTCTTCCATTTCCAAAGCTCACCGGAGTCTTCCCTAGAATGTGGATAACATAATGGCCCCTCATTTAGCTAGTTTGGGCAAAGTAGATCTGGTTGTGGCTGGTTGGCCTTGTTAGGGATATTCCTTAGCAAGACAAGGAAAAGGGCATCAGGACCGCAGGAGTGGCACATTCTATCGGATGATTATATTAACATCGTGGATCCAGCAGCTCCAAGACACACCAGTGGGGTACATCCTGGAGAATGTCCACCCGAGAGATGATAAACGGAAGCAGGTTGAAAACATCCGGAAACAGGTAACCCGAATTTTAGGAGCTCCCTTGGTTTTTGACGCAGCTCAGATGGGATCCCGAGCACACAAACTCCGACCATATTGGACCAATATGATCGCGCTTCCAGTCCTCCAACAACTGTTGGAAAAACAGACCACCGACCCTTTGATTTCATTATAGAAGATACTTGGGGAAGGGAGAATCGCAACACCTGTAACAAAACCGGATCGTACTCCTTTCTTTCGATGAAATACACTCGGATATCCACGCCGAACCCTATCCACGTTGGTCTCTTTTCCCCACAGTCACGCCTACCGAAAAGGAGAAGCTGGGATGATTTTTGACAGCAAAGCAGGATTTTGGAAGGCACGGACCATTTCGAAACGAGAACACGCTATGGGATTCCATCCGAGAACCACTGCCGTAGCAGGTATTTCAGACCCACAAAGATGCAGCTTAATAGGACAGAGCATGGATTTGAATGCCATTACTGAAACTCTAAGACCTCCATAAGTCCTCAGAGTGGACAGCTTCCAAGAAGCCTCTAGGATAACCCTAACCCCTTTGTGTTTAAGCAAAAACAATTGCCACCCTCGCAGTCAATAACTCTGACCACCTTCACCCCTGTAAAGGCAAGACTCCCTTGAGTCGATAGCAAAAAGAGTCTCTGAATTTGCTCCCTTGAGTAGTAAGTTATGGAGGGTCAAAGTAGACCTTTTGTACAGAAGCTCTCTGGGAGAGAGGGTCCTATCTTCTAATTTTTTCTAAGTCCTATCTCTCTCACAAACTCTATCTACTGATGTACGGAGCCAATCAGATTACAGTTCCGTACACAAAAGTACAACTGCCGGTGTACTTTCTGTACGGACACTGTACGACATGGCATAAATGTCGACACGTGGTATGTCCGGATACGCTCCCTTAATCCTCGGAGATGCCGCGATCCAATGTCATTCCGCCACGTGTCATCTGATGTGGCGATGACCAAAAACCGCAGAAATCCTCTTTCGCGATCTCGACGTTAATTCCGGCCGTCCGATTAAATTCACATTTAATCGTAGCCATAATAAATGCATGCGCACTATTCGTTTCACTAAATAAATAAATGCGCGGTATTGGTTTCTTATCCGTACCGTAATCCGTACTTTTACATTACTGGATCTATGTCTCTCGTAAACAATTTCAGTTAAATGAACTATCCTACGTGAAAATATTTAATTAAATATCAAACCATATACTACGTAACACTAGTTCAAGACATAACGGCTAAGGCTACCGACTAATGGCTGCCTGCCGTCCGGTAGGTACCAAGATCAAATCATGTAACCGGCACAGACATTTTAGTAAATAAACCCCTAACTTATATACATTTCTCGTAAACCTCTGGATAGCCTAGGTAGCCATGGCTCTAGCTCCCTCTCCAATTTCTCAGTGACTGCGACAAGTTTGAGAGTTGGAGAGAAAAGTTAGAGGTAGAATTCCTCAGCTTCTTTCTATATTTCTATTTAGACCTGGAAAATACTTTAAATGGACCATTAATTTCTACACTCCCCTTATTTTCTAGTCAATCTTTAATTTTAGACCACACTTCTCCCTGCAGAAAATTAGCTTAGGGGAAGGCACAGGTTTGGTCATCATATCTGCTACCATCTCACTATTGGTCGGTACTCTAAACTGATTATTTTGTTTTCTACTTTCTCTCTAACAAAGCTGAGTCTGATGTCCATGTGTTTGGCTTTAAAATGATGTTTAGGATTGGTAGAAATAGCGATTGCTGCCTGATTATCACAAAAAATTTTTTGCACACCACTCTTAAGGTGACTAAGCTCACCAAGCAAAGACTTGACCCACATCAATTCTTTTACAGCAGAGCAAGAGGCCATATACATAGCCTCCATGGTGGACTGAGCAATAACTTTTTGCTGTTTGCTACTCCAACAGCAAGCCCCATCACCCACATATAATACATATCCAAAAGTCCAGCTCCTTATCGGAGCATCACCATAACTGGCATCACTCCAAGTAGTGATGTCAGTATTCTCCCCACCCAAATGCAACCATAGATCCCTAGTTCCTATCAAATATCTAAAGACTCTCTTAGCTGCCTCCCAATCACACTTAGTGGGAGCATTTAAACTTCTACTCTGCACTCCTACAGCTGCAGCTAAATCCGGCCGGGTACAATTCATAAAATAGATTAGACTTCCCACTACTTGCCTTTAAGGAATAGTCTGCATGAACTTCTGTTCTTCAAGAGATAATTCCTCGTCTAAGACTCTGACTCCTTCTTCCTCACTCCCGTCACTTCCTTTCTTGAACTCAATTGGAGTTGTACAACTATTAGCTTTATCCATTTGAATTTTTTCAAGCATGTTCCCTATTGCTTTCTTTTGAGTCAATATAATCATCTTTCTTTTTCCGTCTCTCTCTACTTGAATTCCAAAAATATATTTTGCTTCTCCGATATCTTTTATTTCAAATCTCCCCTGAAGATCGGTTTTCAGTTTATTAATTTTTTCCATTGATTTACTTAAAACAAGCAAATCATCAACATAAATTGCAATAAATATCAAACCTCCCTCATCTTCGAAAACATAGATTGAGTGATCTGAGCTGATCCGAATATATCCCAGACCGGTAAGAAACTCATCAAGCTTCTTATTCCATTGTCGAGGTGCCTGTTTCAAACCATAAAGAGATTTAATCAGCCGGCATACCTTACTCTCCTCTCCTTCCTCCACAAACCCTTCGGGTTGTCGCATGAAGATCTCCTCTTCCCATTCTCCATGCAAAAAAACTGTCTTGATGTCCATCTGGTGCACTTCCATGTCTTCCGCTGCTGCTAAACTGAGAAGTATGCGGACGGAGGGAAATCTGACCACCGGGGCAAAGGTTTCCTCGTAGTCGATTCCCTCCTTTTGTGTAAATCCCTTTGCCACTAATCTGGCCTTGTAGCGCTCGATTGTGTTATCTTGGTTCAGTTTTAATTTGAAAACCCACTTACAACCAATTGGTTTTCGGTAAGGAGGACAATCCACCATCTCCCAAGTATCGGCTGCCATAATTGAGGCCATTTTCTCATTGATGGCTGTCTTCCACCAGTTTCTTTCTGGACAAGTCATCGCCTCTCCATAAGTTTGAGGTTCATCTTCATAGGATAGTTTGGTTACCTTGTTATTAACCTGTTTTTCTTGCAGTCTTTTGCTACTTCTCCTTCCCCCCTTAAAATCTGAGGCCGGAATAGATGGTTCTTGTGGATTCTTTCGAACAATCTCGGCTTCTCCCCTATCCCTTGATTTCGAATCAATTTCCACCACGTCTATCGTTTCGGTTAGAGTTGTCACTGGAGTTTCCACAATCGAGTCCTTTTTGGTTTGATTTGTATTTGCAAGAATGTCATCTTTTCTAAAACCTAGATAGTTAGGAAGCTTAAAGTCATCGGAATTTTCTGACTCAAATCTGATTCTTACTAACTTTGTATATTTGAAGGGATCCACAAACTTTCCTTCATCCATAACTACTATATGCTTACTAAGATTATATCTTCCCTTTTTAGATCATAAACTCTATATCCTTTAACATCCTCATCATATCCTAATAAGTATCCCCGTTTTCCTTTAGGATCTAGCTTTCAATTAGACCGATCTGTGTCTAGACTGAATACTTGACTACCGAAAACCTTTAAGTGAGATATGTCCGATTTCCGGCCTGTCTATCTCTCATAAGGTGTTTGATCTTTTATAGCTGAAGTAAGAACTCTATTTTTGAGGAAATTAGCACAGTTCATTGTTCTGCCCAAAACCTTTTTCCTATATTTTTATCTGACAACATACTTCTAGCACTATCACTTAGTGTTCTATTTAACCTTTCAACTACCCCATTCTGTTCCGGGTTTTCTGGAACTGTCTTTTGATGTTGGATTCCATCTTCCCTCAAAAAATCCTCAAACTGGTTAGAAGTATACTCCCCACCATTGTCACTCCTTACTCTCTTGATTGGAGTTTCATGGAGTTTTTCACTCCATGCTTTATATTGTCTAAAGCAATCCTGAGCTTCTGACATATTTTTCAAAAAATACACCCGGTAATACACAGACCAATTATCAGTGATAGTCATCATAAATTTCTTCCCCCCTCGGTGAGGGCACTTTAGCAGGTCCCTAAATATATGTGTGTACTAGATCTAGAATTTTTTCTCCCTTATAGGTGGCTGTTTCAGGAAAGGGTAATCTGTGTGTTTTACCTTGAGCACATCCACTACAATCACATATATTATCACTCTCACTGAACTTAATCCCTTCCACCACCCTCGTCTTTTTCATCTCTCTTAACCTATCTAGATTCACATGCCAAAGCCTCTTATGCCACATCATAATATCTCAACACCAGCATAATAAAGTTTCTTCATTTTTTTACTTAAAACCAGCCTAAACATCCCATGACTACCTTTCTCAGCAATGAAATAGACATCCTCCTCAAAACTAGCAGTAAAGACTCCTTCCTAGTGCTAGTGTAAAAACCCTAATTATCTAATACAGATGTAGAGATGAGGATTTTGTTCAGCTCCGAAATAAACAATACATCGGAGAATGTTACTATGGATGTCTTTCCTTCTACTAACACTTTCAAATCTACCGATCCTACAAGAGAAGTGGTGACCATCATCCCATCTCCGTAATCTATCTCTACGGTGGGAATATTTCTTATCTTAGTGAACAGGTGCCTATCCTTACACATGTGCATGGAGGCACCTGAATCTACAATCCAGCCTGCTTCACCTTTCAATCCAACGTAAGCTCATTTCTGCCTTTGTGGAATTTTGACCTTGTTTTTCCCCTCCAACTCCTCATCTAAAAGGAGATCATCGTCCTTGCCCTCGGATTCCGTCTCATGTACTTGTGTCACAAGGGCCTTTTTCTTTCCTCTCGGAGTCCTATCGGTCTACCCCTCATTTAACCGGAGCTTGGTTAGTTTAGTGCACTCTGTCATATAGTGCCCAGGTTTCTTGCAAAAATGACATAAACCTTTGGGAGCCCTTGGTCCGAACTCGTCTGTCTGATTTTTTTGCTCCCTCCCCCCATAATTTCCGACCGGTTTCCGAGAATCCTTGTTCCTCCAATTGGTCGCAATTGCCAAGGCCTGACCACTCTTTCTTCCCCTTCGGATCTCAATCGTATTCTCCCAAACGAAAATCATCCCTACCACTGAGTTCCATATCCACCTTGAGTCTGGCAAGTCCTGCACACGGTTGACTATGTTCTCGAACTCATCGGGTAACTTCATCAGTAAACAGTTAACCTTTTCTTTTTCACTAAAATCTTTTCCCGCACTCTGTAGCTCCATGAAGAGTGTAGCAAGCTCATTGCAAAAATCGAACATCTTCCCCCCTTTGTAAACATACTCCTTAACTTTCTGATCAGCCAACTGTTGTTGCTGAATCGTACCACTTCGGTACATCTCTATGAGAGCCATCCAAAGATCGGATGCCCTTTCTACCTGCAAATGAGGACATGCAAGTCCTTGAGTGAGATGGCGTAAAATGAAGTGCTTTGCCCCCATATTGTTGAAGTCCCAGGTTTCAGTATCGTTCTCCTCGTTCCTCGGAATAGGTGACATGAATGCCGAACCAGTTGCTATTGGTGTGGTCGTCTCTTTCTTCTTTTCTTTGTCCACCACCTCTCCTTCCTTTTTTTCCTCCGTTGAAGGTGGATCCTTTTTCCTGGTAAATCTGCTTCCTCCAAACCCTGGAGGGATTCCAAGACTTGATGGACGCCACAACCGTCCACTCACTATCCCCCAAAACCTTTTTTCTCATACATATCCTATCATCATACTTTCCCAGTATATGAAGCCAATTCCATTAAAGATTGGTACCCTAGAGGGTGGGCCCATAACCTGAAACTCTGAGACCTCCATAAGTCCTCAGAGTGAACAGCTTCCAAGAAGCCTCTAGGATAACCCTAACCCCTTTGTGTTTCAGCAAAAACAACTGCCATCTTGGCAGACAATAACTCTAACCACCTTCACGCCTATAAAGGCAAGACTCCCCTGAGTCAATAGCAAAAAGAATCTCTGAATGTGCTCCCGTGAGAAGTAAGTTATGGAGGGTCAAAGTTGACCTTTTCTACCGAAGCTCTCTAGGAGAGAGGGTCCTATCTTTTAGTTTTTTCTAAGTCATATCTCTCTTACAGACTCTATCTACTGATGTAGGGAGCAAATCAGATTACAGTTCCGTACACAAAAGTACAGCTGCCAGTGTACTTTCTGTACGGACACTATACGACATGGCCTAAATGTCGACACATGTCATATCCGGATTCGGTGCCATAATCTCTGGAGATTCCACAATCCAGTGTAATTTCGCCACGCGTCATTCGATGTGGCGATGGCCACAAACCGCCGAAATCTTCTTCCGCGATCTCGGCGCTAATTCTGGCTGTCCGATTAGAATCGAATTTAATCGTAGCCGTAACAAATACATGCACAGTATTTGTTTCACTTACGAAATAAATGTGCGGTATTGATTTCTTGCATGTACCGTATTCCGTACTTATACATTACCGGATCTATGTATACCGTAAACAGTTACAGTTAAATGATTTATCCTACGTATTAATGTTTAAATAATTATCAAACTACATATTACGTAATATTATTCCTAGAGATAACGGCTAAGGCTACCGGCTACTCCATGTTTGCCGGCCGGTAGGTACAAGGATCAATTCCTGTCACCGGCACAATCCTTTTAAATAAATAAACCCTGACTAATATAAATTTCCCGTAAACCTTTGGATAGCCTAGGTAGCCATGGCTCTAGCTCCCTCTTCAATTTCTCAGTGACTGCGACAAGTTTGAGAGTTGGAGAGAAAAGTTAGAGGTAGACTGCCTCAGCTTCTTTCTATATTTCTATTTAGACCTAGAAAATACTTTAAATGGACCATTAATTTCTACAATTACATGGGTTACAAAATAGGCTCTTGCGTATTATAGTCTCCATTCTCCTGATTCACGCAGAAGTTACCTTCAAGCTCCTAAATTGTTGTGCACGCAAGCAACTTTGCAGTTTGAGGAGGGGAGAGAGAGGAGAAAAATTCTACACCCAAGAGTTCCTTCAGTGGGGGGGAACGGTAGTTCAAAAGGGGACAGCTTAGCGAAAGTTGTCATTAGTAAAGTATTATCCGGCGGAGTAGAGGCGGATCCACAAGTTGGGCTAGAATTCGACATCAACCTCTAGGGGAGACCACTGGAAGCTTGGGCCGCGGTTGAGCCGAGAAAAATGGACTGGACTCTGGGGGAGCAGCTAGACCCTCAGCAGAAAGAGCAACTAACAGAACTCTTGGCCATAAAAAATCAGGTTTTCTCATGGTCAGAAACAGATGTCGGAATATACAAAAGAACCCCCTCTTAGATTGACTTTATTGACGATACCGCAACTGTCTGGCAAAAACAGTATCCCCTAAGCTTCAAGGAAAAGGAGTTTATTACCGCAAAAGTCCAAACTTTGGTAGACGCCGGGTTGGTTTAGGAAAGCACCGGACTCCATGGGTTTGCTTCCCCCACAGTTCTCCCTCCTAAGAAGGACTCATCCGGGAAAACTGTTGATTTCCGAATGTGTGGGGATTACCGCATGCTGAACACGACCACCATACATGTCCGGTATCCAATGCCAACCCCGGAAGAGATATTCGACTCTCTTGATGGGGCCACTATCTTCTCCACCCTAGACATGAAGAATGGATTCCACCAGATTGCCATGGAACCAAGACACCGGGAGAGAACGACATTTTGGGCAGGATCTAGACTTTATAATTGGATTTCCATGCCCTTCGGACTGAAGAATGCACCAACCAAGTTCCAACAAGCCATGGACAAAGCGCTCCGAAGAATGAATTGTGACTGGTGCTACATGGACGATGTGATAATATTTTTGAAGACCTTTGAAGAACACCTGGAGCACATCCAGATCGTTCTCCGAGCTCTTCAAGCAGCGGGCTTGAAATATCACCCGAGCAAGGGTGTTTTTGGGGTGCAAAAAATTATTTACCTTGGATGTGAGGTGACTCCCGGAACAGTGGGTCCCCATATGGTTAAGGTTGCAGCCCTGGACGCTCTTCCTCTCCCGTAAGACATTTTTGCCTTGCGCACCTTTCTCGGCCTGGCTAACTACTATCGCAGGTTTATTCCTGAGTTCAATAGTCACGCCTAACTCCTAAATAAGCTCCTGCGGAAAGATCAAGAATGGCAGTGGGCCGAGGAACAACAGATCTCTTTCCAGTTCTTGAAGGATGCCCTGAAGCAGCACCCAGTGCTCCGAATGCCTAATCACTAGAGGCATTTCCTCCTTTACACTGATTGGAGCAGGTTTGGATTTGGAGCTGTTTTGGCTTAAATTGACGACGTCGGGCCCTGTATGTGGTGGCTTACGCCAGCCGAAGCAACAACCGAGCTGAGGAGAATTATAACAATTATCATCGGGAGCTGGTGGCAGCTGTTTGGGCCATCCAACATTTCAGGTCTTATTTATATGGGGTCCATTTCACAATGATTAACGACCACCAACCCCTAAAATGGATCATGGAAAATAGTAAGTTGACCGACAAACTCGCCAGATGGGTGCTTATCTTGCAGGAATATGATTTCAGCATTGTCCACCGGGCAGAGGAAATCCATGGGAATGTCGACGGACTTAGTGAAACTCTGAGACCTCCATAAGTCCTCAGAGTGGACAGCTTCCAAGAAGCCTCTAGGATAATCCTGACCCCTTTGTGTTTCAGCAAAAATAACTATCACTCTGGCAAACAAAATCATTGATCACCTGCACCCCTATGAAGGTAAGACTCCCTTGAGTCGATAGCAAAAAGAATCTCTGAATTTGCTCCCCTGAGCAATAAGTTATGGAGGGTCAAAGTTGACCTTTTGTACAGAAGCTCTCTGAAGAGAGGGTCCTATCTCCTAATTTTTCTAAGTCCTATCTCTCTCACAGACTCTATCTTCTGATGTACGGAACCAATCAGAATACAGTTCCGTACGCAAAAGTATAGTTGTTGGTGTACTTTATGTAAGGACAATGTACGACATGGCCTAAATGTCGACACATGTCATATCTGGATTCGGTGCCATAATCTCCAGAGATTCCACGATCTAATGTAATTTCGCCACGCGTCATCCGATGTGGCGATGGCCACAAACCGCCGAAATCTTCTTACGCGATCTCGGCGCTAATTTTGGTTGTCCTATTCGAATCGAATTTAATCGTAGCCGTAATAAATATATGCGCGGAATTTGTTTCACTTACGAAATAAATACGCGGTATTGATTTCTTGCATGTACCGTATTCCGTACTTATACATTACCGGATCTATGTATACCGTAAACAGTTACAATTAAATGACTTATCCTACGTATTAATGTTTAAATAATTATCAAACTACATATTACGCAATATTATTCGTAGAGATAACGGCTAAGGCTACCGGCTACTCCATGTCTGCCGGCGGGTAGGTACAAGGATCAATTCCTGTCACCGGCACAATCCTTTTAAATAAATAAACCCTAACTAATATAAATTTCTTGTAAACTTCTAGATAGCCTAGGTAGCCATGGCTCTAGCTCCCTCTCAAATTTCTTAGTGACTGCGACAAGTTTGAGAGTTTGAGAGAAAAGTTAGAGGTAGACTGCCTCAACTTCTTTCTATATTTCTATTTAGACCTAGAAAATACTTCAAATGGACCATTAATTTCTATAATTACATGGGTTACAAAACGTTCATCTTTAATTTCAGACCGCACTTCTCCTTGCAGAAAATTAGCTTAGGGGAAGGCACAGGTTTGGTCATCATATCTGCTACCATCTCACTATCTGGTCTGTACTCTAAACTGATTATTTTGTTTTCTACTTTCTCTCTAACAAAGCTGAGTCTGATGTCCATGTGTTTGGCTTTAAAATGATGTTTAGGATTGGCAGAAATAGCGATTGCTGCCTGATTATCACAAAATATTTTTTGCACACCACTTTTAAGGTGACCAAGCTCACGAAGCAAAGACTTGACCCACATCAATTCTTTTACAGCAGAGCAAGAGGCCATATACTCAACTTCCATGGTGGATTGAGCAATAACCTTTTGCTGTTTGCTACTCCAACAGCAAGCCCCATCACCCACATATAATACATATCCAAAAGTGCATCTCCTCATCGGAGCATCACCATAACTGACATCACTCCAAGTAGTGATGTCAGTATTCTCCCCACCCAAATGCAACCATAGATCCCTAGTTCCTATCAAATATCTAAAGACTCTCTTAGCTGCCTCCTAATCCTTCTTAGTGGGAGCATTTAAACTTCTACTCAGCACTCCTATAGCTTCAGCTAAATCCGGCAGGGTACAATTCATAAAATAGATTAGACTTCCCACTACTTGCCTTTAAGGAATAGTCTGCATGAACTTCTGTTCTTCAAGAGATAATTCCTCGTCTAAGACTCTGACTCCTTCTTCCTCACTCCCGTCACTTCCTTTCTTGAACTCAATTGGAGTTGTACAACTATTAGCTTTATCCATTTGAATTTTTTCAAGCATGTTCCCTATTGCTTTCTTTTGAGTCAATCTAATAATCTTTCTTTTTCCGTCTCTCTCTACTTGAATTCCAAAAATATATTTTGCTTCTCCGATATCTTTTATTTCAAATCTCCCCTGAAGATCGGTTTTCAGTTTATTAATTTTTTCCATTGATTTACTTAAAACAAGCAAATCATCAACATAAATTGCAATAAATATCAAACCTTCCTCATCTTCGAAAACATAGATTGAGTGATCTGAGCTGATCCGAATATATCCCAGACCGGTAAGAAACTCATCAAGCTTCTTATTCCATTGTCGAGGTGCCTGTTTCAAACCATAAAGAGATTTAATCAGCCGGCATACCTTACTCTCCTCTCCTTCCTCCACAAACCCTTCGGGTTGTCGCATGAAGATCTCCTCTTCCCATTCTCCATGCAAAAAAACTGTCTTGATGTCCATCTGGTGCACTTCCATGTCTTCCGCTGCTGCTAAACTGAGAAGTATGCGGACGGAGGGAAATCTGACCACCGGGGCAAAGGTTTCCTCGTAGTCGATTCCCTCCTTTTGTGTAAATCCCTTTGCCACTAATCTGGCCTTGTAGCGCTCGATTGTGTTATCTTGGTTCAGTTTTAATTTGAAAACCCACTTACAACCAATTGGTTTTCGGTAAGGAGGACAATCCACCATCTCCCAAGTATCGGCTGCCATAATTGAGGCCATTTTCTCATTGATGGCTGTCTTCCACCAGTTTCTTTCTGGACAAGTCATCGCCTCTCCATAAGTTTGAGGTTCATCTTCATAGGATAGTTTGGTTACCTTGTTATTAACCTGTTTTTCTTGCAGTCTTTTGCTACTTCTCCTTCCCCCCTTAAAATCTGAGGCCGGAATAGATGGTTCTTGTGGATTCTTTCGAACAATCTCGGCTTCTCCCCTATCCCTTGATTTCGAATCAATTTCCACCACGTCTATCGTTTCGGTTAGAGTTGTCACTGGAGTTTCCACAATCGAGTCCTTTTTGGTTTGATTTGTATTTGCAAGAATGTCATCTTTTCTAAAACCTAGATAGTTAGGAAGCTTAAAGTCATCGGAATTTTCTGACTCAAATCTGATTCTTACTAACTTTGTATATTTGAAGGGATCCACAAACTTTCCTTCATCCATAACTACTATATGCTTACTAAGATTATATCTTCCCTTTTTAGATCATAAACTCTATATCCTTTAACATCCTCATCATATCCTAATAAGTATCCCCGTTTTCCTTTAGGATCTAGCTTTCAATTAGACCGATCTGTGTCTAGACTGAATACTTGACTACCGAAAACCTTTAAGTGAGATATGTCCGATTTCCGGCCTGTCTATCTCTCATAAGGTGTTTGATCTTTTATAGCTGAAGTAAGAACTCTATTTTTGAGGAAATTAGCACAGTTCATTGTTCTGCCCAAAACCTTTTTCCTATATTTTTATCTGACAACATACTTCTAGCACTATCACTTAGTGTTCTATTTAACCTTTCAACTACCCCATTCTGTTCCGGGTTTTCTAGAACTGTCTTTTGATGTTGGATTCCATCTTCCCTCAAAAAATCCTCAAACTGGTTAGAAGTATACTCCCCACCATTGTCACTCCTTACTCTCTTGATTGGAGTTTCATGGAGTTTTTCACTCCATGCTTTATATTGTCTAAAGCAATCCTGAGCTTCTGACATATTTTTCAAAAAATACACCCGGTAATACACAGACCAATTATCAGTGATAGTCATCATAAATTTCTTCCCCCCTCGGTGAGGGCACTTTAGCAGGTCCCTAAATATATGTGTGTACTAGATCTAGAATTTTTTCTCCCTTATAGGTGGCTGTTTCAGGAAAGGGTAATCTGTGTGTTTTACCTTGAGCACATCCACTACAATCACATATATTATCACTCTCACTGAACTTAATCCCTTCCACCACCCTCGTCTTTTTCATCTCTCTTAACCTATCTAGATTCACATGCCAAAGCCTCTTATGCCACATCATAATATCTCAACACCAGCATAATAAAGTTTCTTCATTTTTTTACTTAAAACCAGCCTAAACATCCCATGACTACCTTTCTCAGCAATGAAATAGACATCCTCCTCAAAACTAGCAGTAAAGACTCCTTCCCTAGTGCTAGTGAAAAAACCCTTATCAATAATACAGATGTAGAGATGAGGATTTTGTTCAGCTCCGAAATAAACAATACATCGGAGAATGTTACTATGGATGTCTTTCCTTCTACTAACACTTTCAAATCTACCGATCCTACAAGAGAAGTGGTGACCATCATCCCATCTCCGTAATCTATCTCTACGGTGGGAATATTTCTTATCTTAGTGAACAGGTGCCTATCCTTACACATGTGCATGGAGGCACCTGAATCTACAATCCAGCCTGCTTCACCTTTCAATCCAACGTAAGCTCATTTCTGCCTTTGTGGAATTTCGACCTCATTTTTCGCCTCCAGCTCCTCATCCAAAAGGAGCTCATCGTCCTCGTCTTCGGATTCCGCCTCAAGTACCTGTGTGACAAGGGCCTTTTTCTTTCCTCTCGGGGTACCACCGGTCTGCCCCTCCTTTAACCGATTCTCGGTTAGCTTAGTGCACTCTGCCATATAGTGCCCCTGTTTCTTACAAAAATGAAGTAAACCTTTGGGAGCCCTTGGTTCGAACTCATCGGCCTGTTTTTTCTGCTCCCTCCCCCCTTAGTTTCCGACCGGTTTTCGGGACTCCTTATTCCTCCAACCAGTCGCTGTTGCCAAGGCTTGGCCACTCTTTCCTCCCTTTCGGATCTCAATTGTATTCTCTCGAACGAGAATCATCCCTACCACTGAGTTCCATATCCACCTTGAGTCCGGCAAGTCCTGCACACGGTTGACTATGTTCTCGAACTCATCAGGTAACTTCATCAGTAAACAGTTAACCTTTTCTTTTTCACTAAAATCTTTTCCCGCACTCTCTAGCTCCATGAAGAGTGTAGCAAGCTCATTGCAAAAATCCAACATATTTCCCCCTTTGTATACATACTCCTTAACTTTCTGATCAGCCAACTGTTGTTGCTCAATCGTACCACTTCGGTACATCTCTATGAGAGCCATCCAAAGATCGGATGCTCTTTCTACCTGCAAATGAGGACATGCAAGTCCTTGAGTGAGATGGCGTAGGATGAAGTGCTTTGCCGCCATATTGTTGAAGTCCCAGGTTTCAGTATCATTCTCCTCATTCCTTGGAATAGGTGACATGAATGTCGAACCAGTTGCTATTGGTGTGGTCGTCTCCTTCTCCTTTCCTTTGTCCACCATCTCTCCTTCTTTTGTTTCCTCCGTTGAAGGTGGGTCCTCTTTCCTGGTGAATCTGGTTCCTCCAAACCCTGGAGGAATTCCAAGACTTGATGGACGCCCCAACCGTCCACTCACTATCCCCCAAAACCTTTTTTCGCATAGAGCTCCTATCATCATACTTTCCCAGTATATGAAGCCAGTTCCATTAAAGATTGGTACCCTAGATGGTGGGCCCATAACCTGAAACTCTGAGACCTCCATAAGTCCTCAGAGTGGACAGCTTCCAAGAAGCCTCTAGAATAATCCTGACCCTTTTGTGTTTCAGCAAAATTAACTGCCACCCTGTCAGAAGAAAAACTCTGACCACCAACACCTTTGTGAAGGCAAAACTCCCCTGAGTCGATAGCAAAAAGAATCTCTGAATTTGCTCCCCTGAGCAGTAAGGTATGGAGGGTCAAAGTTGACCTTTTGTATAGAAGCTCTCTGAAGAGAGGGTCGTATCTTCTAATATTTCTAAGTCCTATCTCTCTCACAGACTCTATCTACTAATGTACGGAACTAATCGGAATACAGTTTTGTAAGCAAAAGTACAGGTGCCGGTGTACTTTATTTACGGACATTGTACGACATGGCCTAAATGTCGACACATGTCATATCCGGATTCGGTGCCATAATCTCCGGAGAGTCCACGATCCAATGTAATTTCGCCACGTGTCATCCGATGTGGCGATGGCCACAAACCGCCGAAATCTTCTTACGCGATCTCGGCGCTAATTCCGACCGTCAAATTAGAATCGAATTTAATCTTAGCCGTAATAAATACATGCGCGGTATTCGTTTCACTTACAAAATAAATGCGCAGTATTGATTTCTTGCATGTATCGTATTCTGTACTTATACATTACCGGATCTATGTATACCGTAAACAGTTACAGTTAAATGATTTATCCTACGTATTAATGTTTAAATAATTATCAAACTACATATTACGTAGTATTATTCGTAGAGATAACGGCTAGGGCTATCGGCTACTCCCTGTCTGCCGGCCGGTAGGTACAAGGATCAATTCCTGTCGCCGGCACAATCCTTTTAAATAAATAAACCCTAACTAATATAAATTTCCCGTAAACCTTTGGATAGCCTAGGTAGCTATGGCTCTAGCTCCCTCTCCAATTTCTCAGTGACTGCGACAAGTTTGAGAGTTGGAGAGAGAAGTTAGAGGTAGACTGCCTCGGCTTCTTTCTATATTTCTATTTAGACCTAGAAAATACTAAAAATGTACCATTAATTTCTACACTTAGCCGAAACCTTGATCCTTCTACACTCGATTCCACCAGGGCTCGGCATGACGAAGACCCGGAAATCAGTTTGGGACTCATTCGCGCATTCTCCCCCTTAATTTGGCTTCCTCCATTTAGGGGGGCACTGTCAACTTTTGCAGCAGATGTTGAGGGGCGGGCACCCATAGGAGCCGGACGGAAAGACATCTGGAATGACTTCGAAGCTCTCCAATCTATCCAACAAGGATCCCCTCTTCCCCATTTGGTTGGAGTTCAATTGTCCCAAGTTCAGACCCGGATGGCGGCGTATGAATGGGACTGAGGCATTCTCTTCCGGAAATGGCCAGACAGTACGAGGAAAGTGGTTCCTCCTCCATCAGATTGGGAAACTCTGATTACCAATCTCCATAAGCAATGCGGACACTTCGGACAGAAGCGAACCACTTCCCTAGTTACAAGTTCTTTTTGGTGGCACGGGTTGCGGGCCCAAGTCAACCAAATTGTAGCGATCGAGTTAAGGCATCTTTTGAGAGTAAGGGCGAGACTAAGCTTCATTCTCTTCCTATCCGGGGAATGTTTTATCGGTGGTTTTTGGATCTTTTGGGACCTCTTTCGACCAGCCGATGTGGGAATCGTTTCGTCCTGGTCATGATTAAACATTTCTCAAAATGGATAGAGCTTGTGGTTCTGCCCCGAAAGGAGTCCAAGTCCATTGCCGATGCCTTCTTGCAAAGAGTCCTGTCACAATTTGGAGGGCCAGCAAAGGATTTGACAGACCAGGGATCGGAATTCGCCTGAGAATTAACAATCTTTTGGAAAATTGGCTCATCGACCATCGAGTTACTAGTCGCGAGCACCCTCAAGCCGACGGATTGGCCGAAAGGTGCGTACAGACAATGAAGTGGTCACTACAGAAATATGCAGTTGAAGAGGACTTGGGAGAGTCGGACAAAAGGCTGCCTTGGATTGCCATGGTATATAGATTCAGTAGACAGGCTTCTCTCCACTCCTATAGTCCTTACTTCATTTTATTCGAACGACATCCCATTCTGCCCGAGGCTGCCTCTACCCAAGCGGTGGTCCTCCTAGAAATAGATGACAAGGGAACCGTCGAAACACTGATCGCCAACCGTGCCAAAATTTTCCACCGAGATATACCTCTCGCCATGGGGAATTTAAAGGCGGGACATTAGCGAGATCAATTGTGGTATTCCCAGCGCTGGAGCGGAGATAATGTGCCCGACATCGATGATTTATGCCAAGAGACTTTGTGTATTGAATGCAACAGAAAAAAGATACGCTTGACATTTCTGCTGGGCGGGTGATTTTGAAAGTGGTGGAAGTTTCAAACAAGGGAGTCTTGACTTTGGATGGGAAAGATGGTCGAAGAATTAAAGAGAATCAGATCAATGTGGCCGCTTGCAATCTCCGAGGATTGGAAGACGAACCCACTTTCCAGTTGACTTACTTTGCCGATCCTCTTTCTTGTTCATCATCATGCAACCTGTCCTCCCCGCAGCACGACATCTTGGTCTGCAATTAGTGCGGTCATCGTTGGCATCCACCTTGTCTCCCCTCCTCGTAGGAACCACGCTCTCCATCCCCTAGTCCATGGTTCTGCGAGAACTGTGAATTGGGCGGGTAGTTATTTCTTTTTCTTAGTCCCCGTTGACTAAGAGGAGGGGAAATTGGGGCACCGACCCGATAAACCAAAAACCCAACACCCTTTCCCCGGCTCGATGGGGAAAGAAAGGGGGAGGGGAGATCTTTTCGCCTTCCCATGCACTCATTCCTATTCTAGGTCCTTCTGCCTCTCCTATTTGTGCATGCAATTCTATGGGGATGATGGGGGCAGTAGTGGGCATGATCATTATTATGGGAAGCCTTTGCATTGGTGGGTTCTTTGCAAGACTCTGAGGCGAACCACTCTGGGCAGTGGGCCCTTCCCTTAGGATTCTCGGGAACGCTCGATAGCTGTCAAGCTCGAGTACTTTTCAGGCACACTTTTTTATTATCGAGGATTCCCGTACCCTTCTGACCCGTACTGTTCTCAGATTACGGAGAAGCGAGCATAACCACCCGGGAGGATTATAGTATTTCCTCAACTGAACAAGACGCACTTTCTTTCACGCCTAACGGAGGTTGGACAACAAGGTTCTGCCGTCTGAAAGATCGCAGTTCCGTCACATAGCAGTGCCTTCCACCAGCCCTAGTGGAAGGGGTACATTGTGGATTGCCACGTACACTTCCGGAGTGTAATCTAGATTATGCTATTAAATGTCTGTATCAATTAAATTCAAATAAGATCGCAGTTCCGTCACATAGCACTGCCTTCCACCAGCCCTAATGGAAGGGGTACATTGTGGATTGCCACGTACACTTACGGAGTGTTATCTAGATTATGCTATTAAATGTCTGTATCAATTAAATTCAGGTTCAGCTGTCCAGGTTCAGCTGACCAGTGGTCCATTTATTACATTAAGTGAAAGCTTTTCCGTGTCTTTTTGGTACTTTGTCTTAAAAATGTAGAACAAATAATAACTTCCGGCCGCGGATCTAGCCGTAGTCAGAGGTCTAACTTTTTTCCCTAAGTGTAATACACATTATTTTGTCTTATGTCTATTTGGGTGCTGTTGATTGCCGCTCATTGGCTAATAGCATTGGTTTAACTTTTGGACCTGAAACTGGACAAGCTTTTACTGTATAAGGCACTTGGGGCCGAAGGAGACAGGTTGCTTTTCAGTACTGTCTCCTATGAAAACCCTCATAAAATCTTACAAACCTTCTTTTGGAAGAATCTTTGTTTTGTTTTGACTCTATCACCATCTTTGTTTTGGATCTGTCCATTGTGGGAATCATAGTTCGGGCTGGTAGTTGACTATTCCTTTGGGTGATTTTTGGATTTTTCGCTGCTTAAAACTGAGAAGAGTCTAGTCGGTTCCGAGCTGCAGACACCGAGGGTTGAAGGAGTACCATATCTATTTACACTACCATTGGGAGAGAGTTCGCCTTTTTCTCATTGTCATCGTAAATTGCTGGGGTATGTTAAGCTTGCTTCGCCATCTTTTATATCTTCCATCTTATATTTTATTTATGTGGTCAAGGTGATATTGTTAAATCTCAAACAACCATTCCTATTTATTTCTATATGTCAACGTGGTAGTGCATTTGTGTATTCTCTTGTAGTTTCTTTTGCTCTGGCGTGAACTTCCCGGAGTAAAACTGCAACTTCTTTTTATCGAAACAGCGGGGTTTGAGGGAACAAATGCGATAGACTTCCCGTGGATAAGTACAAAATTGGGGCACTGACCCAATAAACCAAAAACCCAACCCCATTTTCCTTGGCTCGATGGGAAAATGAAGGGGGAGGGGAGATCTTTTTGCCTTCCCATGCACTCATTCATATTTCGGTCCTTCTGCCTCTCCTATTTGTGCATGCATGTCTATGGGAAAGATGGGGGCAGCAGTGGGCATGATCATTATTATGGGAAGCCTTTGCATTGGTGGGTTCTTTGCAAGACTCCGAGGCCAACCACTCCGGGCAGTGAGCCCTTCCCTTGGGATTATCGGGCATGCTCGACAGTTATAAAAAATATAACAGTCAAAAGAACATTCTGGAAGGGTATGGGAGGGTGGAACCCGAGTAAACCCCCATTAAATTAGAAACAATGCAGCAAATATCGCGATTTTTTAGCAAAATAAAGAGGAAGGGGGTCCGCGTCGCGTTAGGGGAATAACCTGTACAGTTCAGTTTTCTGGCCTTACATTTATCGCTACGGTCGGTACATTTATCTGTACGGTCCGTACAGTTATCGATATCGGTGTTATTGCCAATAAACAACCGATATTATCGGTTGTTTACCTGCAATTAATATCGGTTGTTTATCGGTGATAACACCGATGTTGATTTATCGTACCTGTATATGGATTATCGGCAACCCAAAAAAAAAGCCCACATCGGTTATCGGCAAATCTTTACCGATACACAAGACTACGAAAATCATTAAAGATTTTACACATCGGACAAATTTCAACATACAATTTGTACATGCATGCTTTGTCATACTACTTATACAAACTATGTTACTATGCCACCTAAATCTCTTTTTATTTGTAAAATGTTTGAAATTTTCAACAATTGTCATTCTAGGGTGAAAAAACGAGCATGACTAGATATCTTCAAACTATATTTTTTGGTGGCCTCGAGTCCAACCTTTACGGAGGCACATATCTTTTGCGACGTGTGAATAATTAGGTGGGAGTTTATAATGCCATGAATGTATGTTATCCAAGTGAAAGGATTATACACGCTTTGTAAATGACCACCTACCTCTTCGAGTTCGGTAACCATCTTCAGAGCCGGATGGAGAAGCGGCTTCGCGAATGAGGACTCGCAAATAACCTAACGGTCAATGTTTTCCCCTAAGACCTTAAATTTTGGTCGAATCTTTTTAAATGTTGTTATGAAAAAAGAAAAAAACAGTGCACTGTGGTACATTAAAAACAACCCCATTTCTCCATTCATAAACACTTAGTCGAAGTCTTCATAAAAGTTTGTTGTACATTGTTTTTTATGTATTCATTTGCTGCCCCATCATACTAACCATCCTCAAACTCAATTGTAAACCATTGTCGGATCTAATTTAAAAGAAAGCGACACTTAAAGTAACGAAAGAAAATGGTGACCTCATTTGAACGTTTTATTCAAGTTTGACATCTTGGCACAAGGGAGATAGCACGTTATTTTTATTTTCTCCCGTCGCGAGGATATACATACAAAAATTGTAAGGGTTTCGGACATTCTCTTTCATTTATGGGTCTTTACAAAAGTGCATTTTGCCCCTCCCTCTAGAATATCATCATAAATACTATAACGTTTAGGCCTTGTAGGCTTGAGAGGCTTGCGATACTGCGTGTGAATGCATCCACGTTCCGCTCCGAGTAATAATAACTCGCACGGCGTCGCGCGTTGACAAATTAGTGCCACACAATTAGATACCCTTTGTCGACGTAATTAAAACAATCGACCTTTAATTAGAGAGGCAACATCTTAAAAATCAACTTACAAACCCTAAGGTGAAAAATTAATTTCAAAACAGCTTTTGAACAAAATAGAAGGCCCGCTAGTCTTTTGAGTTTAAACTCGGATGTTCCGGATTTGCAATATCATAAATACTACTATAAGATCTCCCTCCCCGTTTTACGTGAAAACATTTCTGGGTATTTACTTTCTCTTACAGGCTTTGGGAATGTTAAAAACATACATATAGGAGCG
>JBBHKE010000188.1:0-24453 GCA_037447655.1 Zygnema cylindricum | reverse complement strand
TAACAAATTAATACTAACACATTTAGTACACGTGTCAGCTTGGAACGATTCATACGTTTCTCAAAAAAAACACAAAAATTGCATTTTACAAAACCCAAAAAAAAAAATCCAATTTTTCAAAAACGACAAATCTGCATCTTTCAGAAAAAGACAAAATTCCTCACCTGAAAGGTACTTCCGCCCCCCATTTTTCCGTACATATCTTGCCATCCGTACACATTGTACCATCCGTACAGCCATTTCTAATCTGCGCATTTAGACGGCAAAAAAAGGACAAGCGTGACATTTGTCACAAGGCGGAAAAAAATACATAGAATAGTACAAATTGTGGAAAAAAAATCTAGGAAATGTGCAAAAATTAACCCAAAAAAAAAAAAAAAAAAAATGTACATATATTTGAGTATTAAAAAAAAGAAAAAAAATTCAATAAAAAGAAAAAATTACAAAAAAAAGCAAAAAAAAAAAAAAAAAAAAAAATGTACAAATATTTGAGAATTCAAAAAAAGAAAAAAAAAGCAAAAAAAAATAAAAAATAAAAAAAAAAACAAAAAAAAAAAAAAAACTCACAATTTTACAAGTCCGGGCGCTCGCGACTTTTGAGGGATACAAAGTCGTCATGAAATTAAAGTTATGGGCATAAATGTATATATAAATATATATATAGAGAGAGAGAGAGAGAGATATAAAAGTTTAAAAATCTAAATTAAAAAAAAACAAAGTGTTGTAAAATCTTAAACACTAATATGTGTTTTAAGGGAGGAGAGGGATGGAAGGGAGAGAGATAGGGTGAGAGCGAGAAAGAGGTGAGAGAAGGAGGGAAAGAGAGAAAGAGAAAGAGAGAAAGAAAAAAAACTGTCAAAAATTGTCCAAAATTCGCTAAAATTGGTTAAGATTTGCCAAAATTTGCGAAAAATTGGCTAAAATTTGGTTAAGAAATCCCCAAACCGACCAACCAAACGTTTCCAAAGTGACCCAAAAGGAAAAAAAATGTGTCCGTCGGGCGACTTTAAATGTTTAGGCTTCAAATATCTCCGTACGACGCGGCGCGGCGCGAACAGTAACCGAACGCCTTTCCCGAGTCTTGAAGCGGGCGGATCCGAAAAAAGACCGGCGGGACATCCAGCTTTTGTACTCTTTCGACGGCCGTGTCGTTACTTGTTGTCACGTGTCGGCACGCGACGGGGACTCGCGGCACGAGTCGGCGCGCATTGAATATTTTGTGTACGGATATGACGCGGGCGGCGGCACATACGGACGAATATCTCCCAATTATTACGAAAGAGCGTTACGTACGGAAGAAAAGTGAGACTTGCATGAAATTTTTGGGAGGACGTGATTGGTTGGGAGTTTTGATTGGTTCGTAGGATGCGTCCTTGCGTGGCAGTTCTTCTAGGGTTGCTGGTACTGATTTTTTGAGGCTTATGATTGGCGGATTTTTGAAGTGTGATTAGGGGAGCTCTGATTGGCCGGATTTATGATCCAGCTGTCGCCGGCCGAAACGGGAATTCAACAAGGAGGCGTTAACTTCGAGCCGAATGGACTTCACATCTATTTATGGGATGGATGGGTATTTTTCTGTACGGAATTACGGATGAAAGTGGAAAATGTAAGGTACGGAGATGCATATGTACGGATTAGGGTTTCTGACGATGTTCGTTTGCCGCTACCGTATCTCTGTATTTGGATTCCGTAGCTTCCATGTACGGATGTAGGTGCTACAGTCATTTAGGCATGTCCTTTTGTCTTTTGGCTTGAAATTGTTTTGTCGTTTAGTGACAGCGTAGGTCGGCTAAACGCCTTTTCCGATTGTTTGAATTACGTAGAGGTGACGATCGGATATCGGGTATATTTAAATAAGCTGGAAAAAGATTCTACGGGTACAATATGGGCGGTTTGAAGTTTGAACATGCTTGTACGGCAGCTGATTAGATTTGAATGTTTTTTGTCGATTTTTGTGACCTGGCAGAATACTAAAATAGATTCTGCTGAGTCTGTTTGGCTATCGTATTTGTGACTTTTACAAAAACGTAACAAAAAACGCTTAGCTTTTATGGTGACAGTTTTTAACTTTTTCGTCCCGACAGCGATATAGATTATTTTATGTTCGTACATATATATACCGTACAAGGCGTAATTCATTTCGTATGAGTGGAGGTTGAAAATTTGCGAACGGTAACTGCAGCGATGTACTTTTTAGGGTTTCAGACTAAAAAGCAAATTAATGCGTACAAAGATTCATTACCTCTCCGCATCCGTATGGTAGAATTCACGTGAGAATCGTACGACTCTAAAGCTGTGAATCCGTACAGAAGCAGTTTTGCCTTCTAGTGCACAGGTGTACAAATAGAACTGCAAACAAAGCGACATATTCTATAGCTCCCACGGTCACGTCACAAATGCAGGACGAAATCTACGGCTCTGCGCAAATATGGCATAAATTTTGCTGAAACAGAGATGACGTGGCGTATTTTTCACACAAAATCTAAGGGCGTGTTCTCATGTGTTCAAGTAAGGAATTTTTCCCGTCGTTTTCACAGAAAATGGGTCTTCCAACGAGAAAACATTACGCCGTACTAAAAATGGGCAAAAACACAAGTACATTTTGCGTCATTTTGGAAAATGGAAGGTACGACAATTTGGCGTTATCTTCATCGCGACCCACTTCCAGGTCATCTTCACACTTGTAATGGAATCAAATCGCGATCTGATTTTAACCAAAATAACACCCTATCGACGAATAGAAAGCATGTATTGCACGCGTGAAACGTCTTCGAAAATTTTTGAACGAAGGAGAGTACACTCTATTTTTTTACATGCTCGTCACGCGCATGTACGTACAAAAATGACAAGCATGTACGGAAAAATATTCGTTGGGGTCTCGGACCTCCACTTTCATTCATGGGTCCTTTGCAAAAATTTACAACGTTCTCGTCTCTCCCCATATTTTTCATTCGACCGCTCCTCTTTCTCTCATCGCTAAATGAAATGCAGCAATAATAGTCTCAAATGAAAGATATATATATTCCCCTTTTTTTTTACTATTTTTGGTCTCACTTTCATGGCATATCGAATGATAAATGGTAAGAAAAAGAAATAGGGAAGCCATGGCCGAAAGTTTATGTGTTGATGACGTCACAAGGTAGGATGACTTCGCAATGTCACAAAACCCTAAACATCTACAATGTCACAAAAAACTCGACGTCTACAACCGTCGCCGTTTTTGTAGGCGTCACTAATTTTAGGAAGTTTATTAGTCGTCTACATTTCATTTCGTACTATCGTAGGCTGTCGCATATTTTGTAGACGTCTACACCTATCACATATTTGAAGTAATGAAGGCGCAAGTAATGATTGGCATAGAAACACTTTTGCAGGATTCGCACTAGAAATGGATGATGAATGAGATGAGGAAATGAATGTTCTTTTAATTTGTTTGGACGTGAATCGCCCTAAACGTCATCTTACGTCAACAAAAACGTCGCGATGTAACTCATGTTGCCGTACGATTATGCAACGATGACTCAAATCCGTCCGTACCAAACCATCGGTAAGAAGGGGGGAGGACGTTTCGTCAAAGTTCCAAAGAAGTTTTAAGTTTACATTTTTTTATGTTTTATTTTAGATGATTTTGATTGGCTATTTGATAATGGGTTAGCATTTAAAAAAAATTCGCTACAGTACGGATCATTCATTCAGGATACGACTTCAATTTTCTTCAAAGTCGGAATTTTGCATTCCGAAAAGGGTTTCCGGAAAAGGAGATGACTTACCACAATTGTCAGATTTTGACGCACTTGACCGTATGTTTTGTCCGTCGCTACGCTCCAAAAAGTATATTTTGTCTGTCGCTACACTCCAAAAAGGTTGACAGCTGAGCGGTCGACCTCTTTGGCGCCTCTGTTGTTTGTTTTTTTGCGAAATGAATACGGGAGCATTCGTTTCTTCATCTCATTCACCATCCGTTTCTAGTGTGAATCCTGCATTTGAAAAGTACACCGTAAAATCTGCGCAAAAATCCAAAGTAACGTTTCAAAGTTTCGGTTACATGGGAACACGCCCTAATACAAGCAGAAATCTGGAAAGTCAGATCGTGCGCAAATCGGATAGCGTACCTTTACTGATTTTGTCGGTACCGCCGAGAATATCGACTACAGTACTGTACTTTCGATACCGTACATATACGTCGGTTAACATGCATAAAGACAGCGTGCTTTTAACAGTACGGAAAAATAATTGGTCGCGGATATACCTGCAAACATGAGCAATGTGAAGCAGCATTTCAAAAGTACGACATGACAGAATTATCACAAATGTTTCTGCTGACGCAAAGGTATCTGATAGACGATTTCAAGTAATGATTACCAAAAGATCTCATATTCGTCGTTTAGGTGTCCGTTACTTCCCTGCCGGCCACGTGCGACTGAAATTCACTTCCTGCATTTAGGACCTTTGTCCGTACTATTCAGAACTTCAGCATTCGTCACCGCTGGCCTCCAAAAATTTGTCGTCGGAAGCTGTACGACGTAGCGGAGAAATCGAGGTCTAAAAATATGCAGAAATTCCGGGTTCGATCGTTACTTCCAAGAATCGGCCAAATTCAGTATTTCCAACTGTTTCGTACGACATGGTTCAGTTCCGTACGACAGTCTCAATTATTTTTGGGCAGAGCTGTATCCTTTCCCAAGTGAAAAACCGAAAAGCCAGTTGGCTACTTTAATCCCAGTTGTCAACCAAGAAAAAGTAAAAAAAACGTCAACTTGCAAAACTACTTTCATCGAGCAAAGTTTTCGCACTTGCAGTCTCTAACTTTTGGACACGTGTCCTTAACTTGAACATCATCAAGTTTCTAAAAAAAAGCCAGCTGATCTGTTTATCTCATGCTTAGGGTTGCAGTTTGTAACCTGCCAAAGTTAGAACTATTTTTCGATTTTTGTACTAGAGCCGTACTAGAGCTCAACGCACTTTTTGCACATTGTGTACGGCATGTAATTTATCTGAGCAAATTTGTACTTTGATAACACGTCGGGAAGATGACAAACGTGAAGATCACATGGGCAAACCCTAGATTTCACGTGCCACATAGATATGCTTGTCAGATCTCTTTTCCGTACACGCCGTCGTTTCTGACCTCCGCAATCTCTGGAAAAAAATATCCTTCAAAATTTGCGCGATAGGAGAAACCTGTAAATACCCATTCTTATTGGATAATAAAATTAAATAAAATATATTACCTTGTTTTTCGTGCGGTCATCGTACTCTAAGTTGCCGCCAACTTGACGTCTGACAGACGACTGTGTCAACAAGTCAGTGATTTTTTGACGGCTGAAATTTGCCGGTGACAGAAACTGTCGATTTACGTCAAATTCTGACAGATTCTAATTGGCCGACATCGGATCACGCATGCGACATTTCCGTACGATTTTCACAAAATCCGGCCAGAAATGCCATGTGCAAAAATTAACTTAAAAATATATTCTCGCTTAGAGTAACCAATTAAAACGTCTTAAAGCTAATTCTAGCCATTCACTGACATTCCATTGACTGCGTCAAAGCCGCAAAAATTGTTATTAAATTTTTAGGGTTTATAGGGCTTTTTAGGGTATTAGGGTTTTCTAGGGCTTTACAATAACACATTCGTAATCATAATTTAAAATACATACGGCTCCACCGACAAATATATTTAAGTACGTTCCATTATGCAGTCATCACTGCGGCGTTATAAAGTACTAACGCACTAAATCTTTTGAATGCGCACTACACCGTAAGTCCTTATTTTTTAGTACTGTACTGTAGTGCCGCGTTAATTGTAACTGAAAATAATTGGCGGCAAGAAAAGCTACGCGATTCAGAGGGAGTACAATAACAGTCGCGGGCGACCCGGTGCTTTGCCCTTTGGTTGCCTTAGGGCGTGTCCCCATGTAACCGATATTTTGAAACGTTATTTTGGAATTTAGCGCTGATTTTCGGTGTACTTTTCAAAGTGTGCCTATGTCAATCGTTACTTGCGCGTTCATTATTTTGAATATGTGGCAGCTGTACACGTCGCCAATACTTGCGACACCTGTAGACGCCAACAAACTGCTGAAATTTGTAGACGCCAACGATCTCGGAACAAACTGCGGACATTTGTACGCCGCAAAGAGCTCCTCACATACTGGGACAATTGTCGACGCCGACTGTCATTTGTTGACGCCCACACGTGAACGACATAAGCAATCGCCTACGTCTACAACATGACATTTGTAGACGCCCACAAGTGGACAACATAAGCAAACGGACAAAAAAAAATTTTGTCATGTATTCTCCTAGCTGCAAAAAAACAAATGAAAACTTTTGACGCGTGCAACCCAGGCTTTCTATTCGTCAATAGGGTGGTATTTTGATTAAATGCAGGTCGCGATTTGATTCAGTGTAAGTGTGAAGATGAGCTGGAAGTGGGTCAAGATGTTAATACTGCCAAATCGCCATACCTTTCAAGTTCCAAGATGACGCAAAATGTATTTGAGTTTTTGAACATTTTTCGTATGGCGTAATATTTTCAAGTAGGAAGTCCCATTTTATGTGTAAACGACGGAAAAAAACCCTTACTTGAACACATGGGGACATGCCTTAAGGGGCTTTCGTTTTGGTACAGTACCATGTGTACCAACCCGATATGTGATATTTAACAACCCGTTTTAATCCCCACTTTAGACCGCACATCTCATGCTTCCATGGTTCCTAAACATAATGAGCTGTACTTTTTTACTAAAAAGGTAAGATTTTGTACGGTCCGAAACTGACCGTATATCACACTATTTAAACGATGGCGTACTTTCGTTTTGTACGGTAATTGGAAAATTACCCTAAATGGCGTGCAGGATAAAATAGAATAAGCTACGCTATTGTTGGCGTCTCTGGTGACAACGATAATTGATTGTCGATTGTTTTTGTGTAAGATCGTGAGCCGTTGAGTGATTTGATTTTTTATTGGATTTGTCATGTTCCAATTTTGATGTAATGAAAGGAGACACATGGTACAATCTTATTTGTTGTTTTTCGTCTGGTTGTAATGGTATGATATACGGCCAGACAATTCGACGTCACGCCAAAATGTCGTGTTATCAATATCGATGGAGTAACATACAGTAATGTACTTTTCCTTTTTGCGCGTGCGATCGCGTCGCATTACGCCACGTTGTCGTGTTCTCAATATCCGTACACTAGCAGAAACGGATTAATACGTGAAGGAGTACATGACACTCCTACGACAAGTTGTGATGCTTCTATTGGTCACCCTGTACAAAAACGAAAAGCACTTGGCAACCAAAGGGCAAAGCACCGGGTCGCCCGCGACGAATTACTGTAGCGTAAGCTACGGTAATCGCGATTGGCGGTGTACAGTTTGGATTTTATGAAATCGACAACGTGGCATGGTGTGACGCGATAGCACTTGCCGCTCCGAACAGTTGCGTTTGGGAATCGAAACTTCAAGCCAAAATGAAAACTACGATGTTGTACGTTATAGGGCCGACATTTTTATCTCGTCTGTTTGACGTGACGCGATCTATCATTGACCGCACTTTTTGTTGTTTCCAAACGATACATTTTGTTGGCGGTACGGCAAAATGTATCGTTAAGGGTGTACTGCGAAAGTTACACTATCGGTTTTGAAACGTTACATTGTGCCGGCGGTACATAAATGTTTTATTAACATCTTACTTTGGAAGTTTGACGTTTGTTTCTACAATTGTCGGATTAGATTGTCTGTCGGTCTTGTCTTTCTACCGTTGTCTTGTTAAAAAAATTCTTCTTCGACGACTCAGACTCTTTTCTCACCGTTGATAATTTCTCCTCTATTTTTTTCGTAAATTTCTTCTCCATTTTCGTCGTCAGCAGCGACATTCTCTCTCTCACCATTTTCATCGCAGTCAAACATATTTCGTTTTTCAAAACCTTTCCCTCTTCCTCCCTCACTCCCTCCTCTCTCGCTTCCGCTTTTTCCTCTCCAACCTCTCCCTCATTTTCCCTCTCCCTCTCCCCTTTCCAATTGAATGATGTCCATTTGGGCGTGTGGCCACCGTACGATGTGAGGATCTTGTGCCAAAAATTTAGAGGAATTTCCTCATTCAGAGGTAAAGGTATATGTTTTTTGTAACTTCTCCGGGAAATGTTTATATCGCCACTTTGAGCTCATAATGTCATTTTCCGTGTTTTTATTGTTTTTTTATGTTTTTTGTTCCATAATGAAAACTAATAGAAGATTTTGTGAAGGCCATGCAATGATGTCTTATGATGCGATGCATATGTTGTACTTATTTTTTCACAAGGTATTGCATATGTTTATGTGTTGCATAATGTAAAAGAGGCACGATACACCACAACACGTTACAGTGCACAGCGGAAAACACCAAGGATCTTCCCGTAGCAACAGCAGGAATACACAGAACTCACAGACAAGGTTGAGCTTTATTACTTGAGAGAGAGTACAAGGTTGCGCTAGCTGTGTAGGTCTACTTCAGGTGTCCCATTCACTAGGTCTACTCGCCTATTTAAACTAGCTAACTGCTAGTCAACCTAGTACTATACAGCTGTACACGTGGGCCTTCGCGGCAAACCGAGATCTATCCAAAACTTCCTTCTAGAACTATACAATTCCATCTACATTCTGCGGCGTTGCTATGCTGCGCTGCTGCGCTACTCAGTTGCTATGCCGCGCTGCTGCGCTACTAAGTTGTTGTTGTTTTTGAAAGCTTTGTCTTCAGTATATAGAGCTGTGAGGAAAGCCTAAGTACTTAGAATATTTTTGTGTAATTTGAAATGTAATACTTACCTTAAATAGTGTGACAGTAAAATGTTTCTCAAAGAGTATTAGTACGGTCACATATACACGCGTCAGTTTTTTAGACAGTGCAGGAAATGCGGAATGGACATGGGCACATGTCATCTATCGGACGACTGAATTCGTCGGATCGGGCGGACGGAAATTAAACCGGACATCGGGGAACACTGATACCAGAAGACAAATATCAGACGTTGATTCGTATCAGATTAACGGCGAGAATTTTGAGGGGGACCACAGATGACGAGGAGCTTCGTAAGCATCCCAGATAGTCGTACAAGTTTACCACAGCAAGTTGGAAGTATTTGAGGTTGCTGACTAAGCAAGCAACATTATGTGTACGACATCAGATTGTAAATACCTGAAGAGATTGTTTTTGTAGCGTAGCACTTTAGGAAATAGTGTTTCACTATTCACTTTTATAGGAGGGGATTGATTATGAGGAGACCTTTGCTCCAGTTGTTCGATTCCCATCAGTAAGAATTCTTCTCAGTCTGGCAGCAGCGGAAGACATGGAAATACACCAGATGGACATTAAGATTGTTTTTCTTAATGGTGAGTTAGAGGAAGAAATTTTCATGAGGCAACCCGAGGGGTTTGTGGAAGAAGGAGAAGAGAGCAAAGTCTGCAGGCTCATAAAATCCATATATGGACTGAAGCAGGCTCCCCGACAGTGGAATAAGAAACTAGATGAGTTTCTCACCAATCTGGGATACATCCGTATCACCTCTAACCATTCTATCTATATGTTTGAAGATTAGAATGGTGTCATTTTTATTGCAATTTATGTGGATGATCTGCTTGTGTTAAGTAAGTCTTTGGAGAAGATCAATAGGCTAAAGAAAAATCTAAGGGGCATATTTGATATGAAGGATTTAGGGGAGGCAAAATATATTTTGGGGATCCAAATAGAGAGAGATAGGGGGAAGAAGATCATCAGACTTACTCAGAAAGAAACAATAGGAAATATGGTTGAGAAATTCCAGATGGAAAATGCTAACAGTTGTACTACTCCCATGGACTTGAAAAAAGTAAGTGATGGGAGTGTAGAAGGAGGTGTGATGATATTAGACGATCAGATGAGTCCAAAGGAGAGAGAGTTTAAGAAGTTTATCCCTTATAGACAGGTCGTAGGAAGTTTAATCTATTTTAGGAACTGTACCAGGCCGGACATAGCGTCAGCAGTTGGAGTACTCGGTAGGAGTCTTAATGATCATAGGAAGAGAGACTGGGAGGCAGCCAAGAGATTTATGAGATATCTGGTGGGAACTAAAGAGTTATGGTTGCATTTGGGAGGGGAGCACACTGACATCACTACTTCGAGTGACGCCAGTCATGGGGACGCACCTATGAGATGATGCACTTCTGGGTATGTGTTGTATGTTGGGGAGGGTGCTTGCTGTTGGAGCAGTAAGCAACAAAAGGTGGTTCCTCAGTCCAGTATGGAGGCTGAGTACATGGCCTCTTGTTCTACTGTGAAAGAGTTGATGTGGGTCAAGTCCTTGCTGCAAGAATTGGGGTATATGAAAGAGGGAGTGCATGAAGTGTTTTGTGATAATCAAGCGGCCATAGCAATTGTAGCCAATCCAAAACACCATTTTAAGGCTAAACATATGGACATAAGATTAAGTTTTATAAGAGAAAAAATTGAGAATAAAATAGTGAATCTTGTATATAGATCTGATGAGGAAATGGTGGCTGACATGATGACCAAACCTGTGCCCTCTCTAAAATTAAAATATTGTAGGGAAAAATGTGGATTAAAAGAAAAGTTAAAATAAGACTAGAAAATAGGGGGAGTGTTGAAATAAGTAGTTTCTGTATTTTCTAGGACTAAATTAATTAGCGGAAAACATATAAAGAAAATGTAGGCAACATGCCTCCATCTCTTCTCTCTTACCCCCATACTTGTTGTAGTCACTGGAGGAGATGGAGAGCGATGGAGCCATGGCTGCCTCAGCTCCATAGGAAGGACTAAAGAGTGACTTAAGTCACTCTCAACAAAAGGTTGAGTCCAGCAGGACTCGAACCCCCGACCGGCAAAGCGCGGCGTAGCCGTTAGCTCTAACCACTCTGTCGTAGAAATCCGTTAGGAGATATAGGGTTTCATTAGTATTTAAACTGTTGTATAATACATAAATCATTTAACTGTAATATAGACGAACGGACATAGAACTTGTTAAGGTTTAGTGCGAACGTCATTTCGCACGAAAGAAATGAAACGGACATTTGTTTTAAGCACTCAACATTCAATGTCGGATTTAATCCGACGGCGCACATTATCCCCGAGATCGCAGAATTGTTACTTTGGAGTTTATGGACGTGGCATGATGTGGCGCCGTGTGGAAGGATGACATTCGTTCGCCAAAATTTCGGAGAATATACGAACGAGTGGAAAAGTGACACGCGTCCACTTAGCAGCCTTGTCGTACACCAGCCGTACAGAAAGGACATCGGACGTAGTACCTTTATGTAATTTACAGTAATATGATTCGTTCGTACTTCAGTAAATAGGGGTTGTGAGAGAGGTTTAGGACTTAGGAAATTTTGGTAGATAATCACCTCTCTCTAAGAGAGCTTTGTATAAATTGGCATTTTTTGCCGGCTCCTAACTTATCGGCTGGTTGGCCATTTTCAATGATTCTTTTTGCTACGGGCTCAAGGGAGTCCAGGTTCGATACGGGTGCAATCAAACTGTCAATTTGCCTTCCTGGACAGCAGTGGTAGTGGCTTGAAGTGGGTTTGTTAAATACTATCTAGAGGTTTCCTGTATTCTGTGGTTAAATGGAGGACACAGAATTGCACGTTATGGGCCCACCCTCTAGGGTGCCCACCTTCAATGGATTTGGGTTCATCTATTGGGAAGCCGTGATGATGGGAGCTATGTGCGAAAATCGATATTGGGGTATCGTTAGTGGACAAGTGAAACGTCCACCTTCGAGAACTCCACCAGGATTTGAAGGAGTAAGGTTTCCTGCTGCAACAGCTGCCTCAGCGGAGGAGGCACATGATGGGGAGAGCAGTGTGTCCGAAAAGAGGAAAGGGAAGGAGACACTCCTCACTCCTATTGCCACAGTACCGGGAGCGGCGACCGTGAAGACCGCGGAGAACGATACTCAAATGTGGGAGGATGTAAACATGGCTACCAAGAATTTTATTCTCAAGCACCTCACTCAAGTTTTGGCCACTCCTCATCTTCACATTTACAAGGCCGAGGAGTTGTGGGTGAGTTTGGTGGAGATTTATAGAGCTGGAACTATTCAAAAGCTCCAGTTGGTTGAGCAAAAGCTAGTGAGTTACACTTACAAAGGAGGAAAGATGTTAGATTACTGTAATGATCTTTTTTGTTAGCATATGGAGATGGAAAGTGCTGGGTGGACAGGTACAATGAAAATGAAAGTTAACACTCTTATCATGAAGTTACCAGATGATTTTGAAAACATAGTGTATCAAGTACAGGAAATGCCTGATAGTTCATGGAAATGGAACAAAGTGGTCAGGAAGATACTTGTGCAGGAAAACACAATGGAGATTAGGAGAGGAGGGAAGAGTAGTCAAGCTCTAGTAGTAGGAGGGGACCGATGAGGGAAGGACCCGAAGAAACCTTACAAAGGGGAAAGAGGTCATTCTAGGGGGCCGAGGCCCCCAAAGGGTCTTTGTCATTTTTGCAGAAAATCAGGACACTTCATCGCAGATTGTGTCAAGCAGTCGGAGTTGAGGCTCCAAGAGAACCGTGGAGGGGGTTTTTTCAAAGGGAAGAAAAAGGCACTTGTGGTTACAAAAGTGACAGGAGAAACCGAGGATGAGTCCTTTGAGGAGGATGGGGAGCTTCTTCTTGACGAGAGCCTGGAGGAGAAGGAGGTCCCTCGGAGACAGAAGTGTGCATTTGGAGCAATTCGGGAAGCTCCACAGGAAGGATGGATTATCGACTCAGGTGCATCCATGCATATGTGTCGTGATAAAGAACTCTTCACTAAGCTAAGAAAGGTTCCTACAGTAGAAATAGAGTTTGGGGATGGGAGAGTTGTTACTACGGATCTAGTGGGATCAATAGACTTGAAGTCTTAGTGGAGGGTAAGACTTCTATACTTACATTTTCAGATGTACTCTACATTTCTCAGCTGAGTAAAACTCTTGTCTCTACGTCTGTGCTAGATGACAAAGAGTTTGATACCTTCACTAGAAAAGGAGTGTTTACAGCTAAGTATGGGGATGAAGTTTACTTCACGGCAGATAAGGGTAGCCAAGGAATGTTTAGGCTTAACCTGAATAATGAAAAGAATAATGTTTATTATGTTGGTGTTCCTAAGTTGATGATTTGGCATAAGCGGTTGGGGCATGTGCATTTTGATAGATTAAGGGAAATGAAAAACCTTGGGGTAGTATAAGGCATTCAGTTTGGGGATAATGAAATAATGGATGATTGTAGTGGTTGTGCTCAAGGTAAGGCTCACAGACTTCCCTTTCCCAAAGCCACCACATATAGAGGTGAGAAAGTATTAGACTTGGTCCACACAGATATTTGGGGACCAGCAAAAGTACCTTCGGTTGGAGGAAAGAGGTTTATAATGACATTAACCGATGACTGGTCTAGATACTCTAGAGTCTACTTTCTGAAAACAAAATCCGAAGCATCAATTTACTTGAAAGAATATAAAGCTTGGAGTGAGAAGTTGCATGAAACCCCCATTAAGAGGATAAAGAGTGATAATGGGGGGGAATATACCTCTAACCAGTATGAGGAATATGTGTGAGATGAGGGAGTGCAGCACCAAAAAACTGTACCATATAACCCAGAACAAAATGGGGTAGCTGAGAGGTTGAATTGAACACTAGGAGATAGTGCATGCAATATGTTAGCATACAAGAAAATAGGAAAGAGATTTTGGGCAGAAGCAATGAAGTGTGCCAACTACATTAAGAATAGAGTCCTTACCTCAGCTATAAAGACAGTGACACCTTATGAGAGATGGGTTGGAAGGAAACCAAACATCTCACACCTTAAGTTTTTTTGTAGCCAAGTTTACAGTCTTGACATACATAGAAAAAACTGGAAACTAGATGCTAAGGGAAAATCTGGATACTTTGTGGGATATGATGAGGATGTTAAGCGATATAAAGTCTATGACTTAGCAAAGAAAGATGTAATTCTGGTCAAACACTTAGTTGTCATGGATGAAGGGAAGTCATTTCACCCTTTCAATTATACAAAGAAGATAAGAATCAGATTTGAGTCCGACAGTGAGGAGAACTCGGTCGTTCCCGAAAGGGACATGAGTGAAACTGTGATTGCAGATTCAGGGGAGATCCAAGATACAGGAGACTCACCGAAAACCTCACATACTCATATGTTCTTCGAGGAGATAGAAGAAGCGGGACAAGAACCGGCTTCCATGGACAAGGGAGGCGATGAGATAGTGAGAAGAAATCCAAAACTTCCATCCATTCCAGCTTCAAAGTTTGAGGGAGGAAGGAGGAGTAGCAAAAGGATACAGGAAAAACAAACGGCTCATAAGGTAACTAAGTTATCTCACCCAGATGAGCCTCAGTCTTACTCAGAGGCAGTGAATAGTCTAAAGAAAGAAAGATCGATTAGAGCCATAAATGATAAGATGGCTTCTATCATGGAAGAAAATACTTGGGAATTTGCGGATTGCCCTCCAGACAGAAAACCTATTGGGTGTAAATGGGTATTTAAACTAAAACTGAACCCAGATAATACCATTGAGAGATATAAGGCTCGATTGGTAGCGAAGGGGTTCACTCAAAAGGAGGGGATTGACTATGAGGAGACCTTTGCTCCAGTTGTTCAGTTTCCCTCAGTAAAGATTATCCTCAGTCTGGCAGCAGCGGAAGACATGGAAATCCACCAGATGGACATTAAGACAACTTTTCATAATGTTGAGTTAGAGGAAGAAATTTTCATGAGGCAACCCGATGGGTTCGTGGAAGAAGGAGAAGAGAGAAAAGTCTGCAAGCTCATAAAATCCTTATATGGAAATTAACAGGCTCCTCAGCAGTGGAATAAGAAACTAGATGAGTTTCTCACCGATCTAGGATATATCCGGATCAGCTCTGACCATTCTATCTATATGTTTGAAGATGAGAATGGTGTCATTTTTATTGCAATTTATGTGGATGGTCTGCTTGTGTTGAGTGAGTCTTTAGAGAAGATCAATAGGTTGAAGAAAGATCTTAGAGGCAGATTTGATATGAAGGATTCAGGGGAGGCAAAATATATTTTGGGGATCGAAATGGAGAGAGATAGTGGGAAGAAGATTATCAGACTTACTCAAAAAGAAGCAATAGGTAATATGCTTGAGAAATTCCAGATGGAAAATGCCAACAGTTGTACCACTCCCATGGACTTGAAAAAAATGATTGATGGGAGTGTAGAAGGAGGAGAGTTAATCTTAGACGATCAGATGAGTCCAGAGGAGAGAGAGTTTATGAAATCTATCCCCTATTGATAGGTCGTAGGAAGTTTGATCTACTTTATGAACTGTACCAGGTCGTACATAGCGGCATAGTTGGAGTACTCAGTAGGAGTCTTAATGATCCTAAGAAGAGAGATTGGGAGGCAGCCAAGAGAGTCATGAGATATCTGGTGGGAACCAAAGAGTTATGGTTGCATTTGGGAGGGGAGCACACTGACATCACTACTTGGAGTGATGCCAGTTTTGGGGACGTACCTAAGAAACGATGCACTTCTGGGTATATGTTGTATGTTGGGGAAGGTGCTTGCTGTTGGAGCACTAAGCAACAAAAGGTGGCTGCTCAGTCCACTATGGAGGCTGAGTACATGGCCTCTTGTTCTGCTGTGAAAGAGTTGATGTGGGTCAAGTCCTTGCTGGAAGAACTGGGGTATATGAAGGAGGGAGTGCATGAAGTATATTGTGATAATCAAGCGGCCATAGCAATTGTAGCCAATCCAAAACATCATTTTAAGGCTAAACATTTGGACATAAGATTAAGTTTTGTAAGAGAAAAAGTTGAGAATAAAATAGTGAATCTTGTATATAGATCTGATGAGGAAATGGTGGCTGACATGATGACCAAACCTGTGCCCTCTCCAAAGTTGAAATACTATAGGGAAAAATGTGGATTAAAAGAAAAGTTAAAATTAGACTAGAAAATAAGGGGAGTGTTGAAATAAATAGTTTTTTTTGTATTTTCTAGGTCTAAAACTAATTTGCGGAAACATATAAAGAACATGTAGGCAGCCTGCCTCCATCTCTTCTCTCTTGCCCCCATACTTGTTGTAGTCACTGAAGGAGAGAGAGAGCAGTAGAGCCATGGCTGCCTCAGCTCCATAGGAAGGACTAAAGAGTGACTTAAGTCACTCTCAACAAAAGGTTGAGTCCAGCAGGACTCGAACCCGCGACCGGCAAAGCGCGGCGTAGCCGTTAGCTCTAACCACTCTGTCGTAGAAATCCGTTAGGAGATATAGGGTTTTATTAGTATTTAAACTGTTGTATAATATAGAAACCATTTAACTGTAATATGGACGAACGGACATAGAACTTGTTAAGGTTTAGTGCGAACGTCATTTCGCACGAAACAAATGAATCGGACATTTGTTTTAAACGGTCGACATTCAATGTCGGATTTAATCCGACGGCGCACATCATCGCCAAGATCGCGGAATGGTCACTTTGGGTTTTATGGACGTTGCATGACGTGGCGCCGCGTGGAAGGATGACATTCGGTTGCGAGAATTGGAGAATATACGAACGAGTGGAAAAGTGACACGCGTCCACGCATCAGCTTTATCGTACACCAGCCGTACAGAAAGGACATCGACCATAGTACCTTTATGTACTTTACAGTAATATGATTGGTTCGTACTTCAGTAGATAGGGGTTGTGGGAGAGGATGTAGTGGACCTAGGTGATTAGCTGGTTTGCTGCACTGCTATGTTGCTATGTTGCGTTGTTATGGCTGCGCTGCTATGCTGCCATGATGCACTAAGTGCGACATCGCAGCTGCGCTGATACACTGAGTTTAAAGCTTTAGGGAAGTGTTGATTTCGGAAAGCTTTAAGTCTTGGTATATTAGTGTGACGGCAGAAAGGTAGTAATTTGTAGCGTAAGATTCATAAGGATTTGCGTCATCACTTGAGTGCAGTACAAGAAAACGCAGCAGCTAGTTAAAACTATCTAGAGGGTTCCTGAGTTTTGTAGTCCAATGGAGAACACAAAATTGCAAGTTATGGGCCCACCCTTTAGGGTGCCCACCTTCAATGGATCTGGGTTCATCTATTGGGAAGCCACGATGAGGGGGGATTTTTGCGAAAAACAATACTAGGGTATCGTCAGTGGAAAAGCGAAAAGTCCACCTTCGAGAACTCCACCAGGATTTGGAGGAGTAAGGTTTCCTGCATCAACGAGTGCTTTAGCAGAGGAGGCAGATGATGGGGATAGCACTGTGTCCAAAAAGGGAAAGGGAAGGAGAAACCCCTCACTCCTATTGCCACTGCATTGGGAGCGGCGGTTGTGAAGATTGTGGAAAACGATACTCATATGTGGGAAGACGTAAACATGTCCGCCAAGAACTTTTTTCTAAGGCACCTCACTCAAGCTTTGGCCACCCCTCACCTTCACATTTACAAGGCCGAGGAGTTGTGGGTGAGTTTGCTGGAGATCTATAGAGCTGGTACTATCCAGGAGCTCCAGTTGGCTGAGCAGAAGCTAGTGAGTTACACTTACAAAGGAGGAAAGATGTTAGATTATTGTAATGATCTTTCTTGTTTGTATATGGAGATGGAAAGTGCCGGGTGGACAGGTACAATGAAGATGAAAGTTAACACTCTCATCATGAAGTTACTAGACGAGTACGAGAACATAGTGTACCGAGTACAAGAAATGACTGACAATTCATGGAAGTGGAATACAGTGGTCCGGATGATACTTGTGCAGGAAAACACCATGAAGATTAGAAGAGGAGGAAAGAGCATTCAAGCTCTATCTACGAAGGGGGCTGATGAGGGAAGGATCCGAAGAAACCGTACAAAGGGGAAAGAGATCACTTTGGAGGACCGAGGCCCCCAAAGGGTCTTTGTCATTTTTTCAAAAAACCAGGACATAAGCTTAGAGTGAGAAGTTGCATGGAACCCCCATTAAGAGAATAATGAGTGATAATGGGGGAGAATAAACCTCTAACCAGTTTGAGGATTACCTGAGAGATGAGGGAGTTCAACACCAGAAAGATGTACCATATAACTCGGAACAAAATGGGGTAGCTGAAAGATTGAACCGAACACTAGGAGATAGTGTATGTAGTATGTTCGCTGAGAAGAAAATAGGAAAGAGACTTTGGGCAGAAGCCATGAGCTGTGCCAATTACATTAAGAATAGAGTCCTTACCTCAGCCGTAAAGGGAATGACACCTTATGAGAGATGGGTTGGAAGGAAACCAAATATCTCACACCTTAAAGTATTCAGTAGCCAAGTTTACAGTCTTGATACGGATAAGGAAAACTAGAAACTAGATGCTAAGGGCAAACCAAGATTCTTTGTAGGATATGATGAGGATGTCAAGGGATATAGAGTATGTGACTTAGCAAAGCAATATATTATTCTAGTCAAACACCTAGTTGTCATGGATGAAAGGAAGTTGTTTGACCCTTCCAAATATACCAAAAAGATAAAAATCCGTTTTGAGTCAGAAAACGAGGAGAGCCCTGTCTTTCCCGGAAAAGAAATGAGTGAAACACTGATTGCAGATTAAGGGGAGATCCAAGATACAAGAGATCTATCGGACACCTCACATATTCCTATGGAATTCGAGGAGACACAACAGAAGGAACTGGAACCAGCTTCCATGTATAGGGGAGTTGATGAGACAGTAAGGAGAAACACGAGACTTCCTTCCATTCCAGCTTCAGAGTTTGAGGGAGGGAGAAGGAGCAGCAAAAGGATATAAGAGAAACAGGTTGCTCATATGGTAACCAAGCTATCTCACCCTGATGAGCCTGAGTCATACTTGGAGTCAGTGAACAACCCGGAAAAAGACAGATGGATTAGAGCCATAAATGATGAGATGGCTTCTATCATGGAAGCAAATACTTGGGAACTAGCGAATTGTCCCCCAGACAGAAAACCTATTGGCTGTAAATAGGTATTTTAACTAAAATTGAACCCAGATAATACCATTGATAAAGCTCGTTTGGTAACAAAGGGGTTCACCCTTAAAGAAGGGATTGACTATGAGGAGACGTTTGCTCCAATTGTTCGTTTCCCATCAGTAAGGATTCTCCTCCGTCTAGCAGCAACGGAATACATGGAAATTCACCAGATGGATATTAAAACCACATTTATCAATGGGGAGTTAGAGGAAGAAATATTCATGCGGAAACCAGAGGGATTTGTGGAGAATGGGGAAGAGAGCAAAGTTTGTAGGCTCATAAAGTCCTTATATGGACTGAAGCACGCTCCCCGAGAGTGGAATAAGAAAATAGATGAGTTTCTCGCCGGTTTGGGATATATCCGGATTAACTCTGACCATTCTATCTTTATGTTTGAAGATGAGAATGGTATCATTTTTATTGCAATTTATGTGGATGATCTGTTTGCATTAAGTAAATCTTCGGAAAATACCAATAAGTTAAAGAAAGATCTTAGAAGCAGATTTGATATGAAGGATTTAGGGGAGGCAAGATTCATTTTGGGGATCCAAATGGAGAAAGATAGGGGGAAAAGGATTATCAAACTTACTCAAAAAGAAACAATAGGTAATATGCTTGAGAAATTCCAGATGGAAAAGGCAAAGAGTTGTACCACACCCATGGACTTGAAGAAAGTAAGTGATGGGAGTGCAGAAGGAGGAGTGATAATCTTAGATTATCAGATGAGTCCATAGGAGAGAGAGTTTATGAAGTTTATTCCTTATAGACAGATCGTTGGAAGTTTGATCTTCTTTATGAACAGTACGATGCCGATATAGCGGTAGCAGGAGGAGTCCTTATTAGGAGTCTTAACGATCCTAAGAAGAGAGATTGGGAGGCAGCCAAGAGAGTCATGAGATATCTGGTGGGAACCAAAGAGTTATGGTTGCATTTGGGAGGGGAGCACACTGACATCACTACTTGGAGTGATGCCAGTTTTGGGGACGTACCTAAGAAACGATGCACTTCTGGGTATATGTTGTATGTTGGGGAAGGTGCTTGCTGTTGGAGCACTAAGCAACAAAAGGTGGCTGCTCAGTCCACTATGGAGGCTGAGTACATGGCCTCTTGTTCTGCTGTGAAAGAGTTGATGTGGGTCAAGTCCTTGCTGGAAGAACTGGGGTATATGAAGGAGGGAGTGCATGAAGTATATTGTGATAATCAAGCGGCCATAGCAATTGTAGCCAATCCAAAACATCATTTTAAGGCTAAACATTTGGACATAAGATTAAGTTTTGTAAGAGAAAAAGTTGAGAATAAAATAGTGAATCTTGTATATAGATCTGATGAGGAAATGGTGGCTGACATGATGACCAAACCTGTGCCCTCTCCAAAGTTGAAATACTATAGGGAAAAATGTGGATTAAAAGAAAAGTTAAAATTAGACTAGAAAATAAGGGGAGTGTTGAAATAAATAGTTTTTTTTGTATTTTCTAGGTCTAAAACTAATTTGCGGAAACATATAAAGAACATGTAGGCAGCCTGCCTCCATCTCTTCTCTCTTGCCCCCATACTTGTTGTAGTCACTGAAGGAGAGAGAGAGCAGTAGAGCCATGGCTGCCTCAGCTCCATAGGAAGGACTAAAGAGTGACTTAAGTCACTCTCAACAAAAGGTTGAGTCCAGCAGGACTCGAACCCGCGACCGGCAAAGCGCGGCGTAGCCGTTAGCTCTAACCACTCTGTCGTAGAAATCCGTTAGGAGATATAGGGTTTTATTAGTATTTAAACTGTTGTATAATATAGAAACCATTTAACTGTAATATGGACGAACGGACATAGAACTTGTTAAGGTTTAGTGCGAACGTCATTTCGCACGAAACAAATGAATCGGACATTTGTTTTAAACGGTCGACATTCAATGTCGGATTTAATCCGACGGCGCACATCATCGCCAAGATCGCGGAATGGTCACTTTGGGTTTTATGGACGTTGCATGACGTGGCGCCGCGTGGAAGGATGACATTCGGTTGCGAGAATTGGAGAATATACGAACGAGTGGAAAAGTGACACGCGTCCACGCATCAGCTTTATCGTACACCAGCCGTACAGAAAGGACATCGACCATAGTACCTTTATGTACTTTACAGTAATATGATTGGTTCGTACTTCAGTAGATAGGGGTTGTGGGAGAGGTTTAGGACTTAGGAAATTTTGGTAGATAGTCACCTCTCTCTAAAAGAGCTTTGTATAAATTGGCATTTTTGCCGACTCATAACTTATCGGCGGGTTGGCCGTTTTCAGTGATTCTTTTTGCTACGGACTGAAGGAAGTCCAGATGCATAGGGGTGCAGTCAAACTCTCATTTTGCCTTCCTGGATAGCAGTGGTTGTGGCTTGAAGTGGGTTAGTTAAATACTATCTAGAGGCTTCTTGTATTCTGTGGTCCAATGGAGGACACAGAATTGCACAAACCTTCTTCAATTATGATAAGCGCCACATAGGTTAAAGTCTAGATTTTGAAAATCTGAAAAAAATCTACAAACGGAAAGTCAGAATGAAATATCTGTACGACCGGAGGTAGTTAATGATTCGTACATAAAGCTTGTTGTAAGATTTTGATTTTGAAAATGGAAATCAAAATTTCGAAACATAATGGCAAAAAGACGTGGCAAACTTTAAAGGTCGCGACAAACTTTCATCGATGTTCCATCACGAAGAGTCTGTAAACCACGTGTTCTAAATTGATTGGCACGACGTAAGCTAGAATCCGATATCGAATATCCTTGAGATTTTTAGTACCGACAACTTTTTCGTCTAATCTTCAATTGCGTACCATGTACCTGCGTACGAAGTAAGTCATCATATGATAGAAGGTTGTTATATTTTTTGCAAACGCCGATCTTCCACGCAAGCTCATTTTTTTGGGCTCCTGTTTTCAAACCATAGTTCAAAAGTAGGTGAAAGTAGGCCCATACAATATGTTATTGTACGGAAAACATACAATATGACCTTAAGACCCATATTGTAGAATGAAAAAAAAAATTAACAGGGTTGAGTTGCACATCGTTCGATAGAGAATTAAACCTCATTTGACGTTCGCTGATCAAATTAGCGATCAAAGTAGCGATCAAAGAAGATCACATGAAAAGCCCATAGGACAACTTGCGCCCACCAAAGGCCTACCATAAAACGCCTACTTTTGAACTATGTTTCGAACATAACGAAAGTCTTTTGACAGAAATAGTGTTTCAAACAAAAGGTACCGAAAATAGAGTGACAAAGGAGAGTTACGAAATAACATTTATATCTTCGGTTGTATATTCAAAAGCGCGTGTCATATGAAATTTTTTTCAATTTTCGTTGGTTGTTCATCGTGACACGTAGCCTAATCTTCCAGCGTGTCGCGATAATTTTTTTCTATATCTGACAACCCACCTCCTTGAGGTACGTTGATGTCTACAAAGAAAAATGAAGCGAACGCCTCGCGGATGAACATCCGACGATCATTATTACCTCTTAGAACTTCGCAGAGTAATGGCAAGATCCTCTGTATTGTTGTTTTCCGTATGAAAACAAAATAAGAGGCATGGCTTGGTACGGATAATCGCGGATTTTTGTAAACTACCCCACTTTTCGTCTAATGCATAGTTCAAAAGTAGGTGAAAGTAGGCCCATACAATTTGTCTATTGTATGTAAACTATACAATATGACCTTAAGACCCGTATTGCATTCGGACCTATTTGGACCAATTAAAACATTCAGACCAAAAAATGGACCAATTAAAACATTCTGACCAAAATGATTTATCTAAACCGTCAGATTTGGACGATCGGACAAGCGCTGGTCCGAGTAGCGATCTAAGAAGATCACATGAAAAGCCTATAGCAAAACTTACGATAAAGGCACCGACCAAAGGTCTACGATAAAAACGCTACTTTTAACTATGGTATGATAGAACGTCACCTTAAATTAGTGCAATTTATTCCAATTAAGCTGTAACAATATGAAAAAGATTTTATTTCCACTAACGCGATGGTAATACCATCAAAGTACAAAACATGATTGTCACTAAAAAGTATCGATGACCAACAAAGGTTAATGACCAAAATCCTAAAGGACTAAAAACACAACAAAAATGTATGAAAAACCTAAAAGGAAAGAAAAAAATTAAGTACAAAAAAACCAAACTAATGAAATACTACAAACTAAACTAGTCGTTTAAGCCTCAAACTACGCCCAACTAAAGATCAAAACTATGGATATTGTCTATATACGCCGGGTGGCGCGGCGGTAAGTCTCGCATCCCTCGGCCATCAGCCACCACCGTGCTCTATCGGATAATGGCCGAAGCATGGGAATGTTGAAGGGCGACACACATGCGTTTCGGTAGAAAGCCGACATGAGAGCTGGAGAAGGGCTACCCGACCCTCTGACTTCGAAAGATCGTCAACCGCAGTCGCGCAAAAAGATGTCGAAAGACGAGTCTAAGGTCCTAAATATCTCCAAAGCAAATGGTGTGAAACTATCAACTGGGTCCCGGTGCGCGTAGTCACGTTCTTTCGAAGCCGTTGCATCCCGAGCTGCAACACCAGTATGTAATGCCGCGCGCGAGGAAACATGGGATCCTGTAGAGTCTTTGAGGATTACGTCCCCCAATGTTCTCGCCGCGCCATGTTGAAAAACAAGATCCACACGAAGACCCTATTGAATTTTTAGATTTATAAAGTATTTTCTAGGTCAAAATAGTTTAGTGAAAATAGAAAAAAAAAGCATAGGCGGTCTGCCTCCACCTCTCCCCTCTATCCCTCATACTTGTCGTAGTCACTGAAAGAGAGAGAGGGTGGTGGAGCCATGCCTACCTTGGCACCAGGCGGGTCAAAGAAGTGACGAAGTCACTTCTGCCAAGATTGAGTCCGATCGAACCTCTAACCGGCAGGGAGGTGCACCGTCATACCAGCCTGTATGTCGTTGAAGTCTGTTAGAGTATGTTGTCCATAGCCTATTTCAGCCATGGATTACTCACGGAAGACACCCACAGACTATCCCAAATCAGCTGTGTTTTAGACAGTACAGATTACTCCACAGTAAAATAAATCACCTCAAACTGCACCAACATGCAGTATACTATAGTCACCGTAAGCTCCCAAAGTTCCAGACAAATATACCAAGGAATCTAGAAGATATTAGCTCCTGAGTTTCCCAAAAACAACTAACAGCTTCTCAAACTAACCAGGTAGGTTCATACAAAAATAGCAATCAGGGTGATCACACCATCAGGTCAAAGTTGCAGAAAAACAGTCTGCCATTACTTTTATAAACTTAACTGTTATAATCAAAAGTAATCTAAGTCCTACAAGTTATACTTACTCTACTGATTCCTACGCTAATCCTAGAGCTACACGTGTCACTAATTGAAGAGTGAAATACTATTTTATAATGCGTTAAACTACAAACAAATGTTTCTCAAGTATTTACAAATACTCGTCCGTACAAAAAGTCTTACCGATGCTTAGTCAGCATCAGTCAT